>JAKSZT010053820.1:1684097-2012293 GCA_026826555.1 Tolypeutes matacus
TTCTTTTTTTTTTTTTTTTTTTTTAACCGGGAGGTCCCAGGGATCGAACCCGGGTCCTTCCATATGGGAGACGGACGCCCAGCCAGTTGAGCTACATCCAACCCCCTGAGTTGATTCTTGTATAGGGGGTGAGATAGGGGTCCTCTTTCATTCTTTTGGTTATAGATATCCAGTTCTCCCAACACCATTTGTTGAAGAGACTGTTTTTTCACCCTTAGCATGGGCTTGGTAGGTTTGTCAAAAACCAGTTGACTGTATAGGTGAGGGTATATTTCTGGGTTCTCAATTCTATTCCACCGATCGATGTGTCTATCTTTATGCCAGTACCATGCTGTTTTGACACTGTAGCTTTGTAATATGTTTCAAGATCAGGCAGTGAAATTCCTCCCACGTTGCTCTTCTTTTTTAGAATGCTTTTGGCTATTTGGGTGCACTTACCCTTCCAGATGAATTTGGTAATTGCCTTCTCTAATTCTAAAAAGTAAGCTGTTGGGATTTTGATTGGTATTGCATTGAATCTATAAATCAGTTTGGGCAAGATTGACATCTTCACGATATTTATTCTTCCAATCCATGAACACGGAATGCCTTTCCATTTGTTTAGGTCTTTTAAATTTTCTTTTAGCATTGTTTTGTAGTTTTCTGCATATAGGTCTTGTACTTCTTTGGTTAAATTAACTCCTAGGTATTAAAATTTACAAAACAAATAAAATTTGTTTGTTTTAAAGAAATTTTAGATTACGTAAATGTTACATAAAAAATATAGGGGATTCCCATATGCCCCCCTCCTTCCCCTCCCACACTTTCCCACATTAACAACATCCTTCATGCAGATCCTTAATATGTAGGGTGACCCCAAATCCCAGGTTCCTTGGGACAGACCCAGTTCACCTCTGTTGTCCTGACCTAATTATCGATAGTACCTTCTTTCACTCTCAAAAGTATCCTCACTAGGATGATGAATTTTATGGCCATGGAGAGCCATCGAAGGGCTTTAGGAGGAGCGAGACACACCTTTAAAGGAACCCTCTGTCCGCAAAGTGGGGCAGAGATTGGAGCAGCTGAGAGTAGGGCAGGGAGATGAGTTACGTGGTGTCGTGTGGTCCCCGTGAGAGCAGGTGGTAGCTGTGAGGACGAAGGGAAGTGTGTCCTCTGGTCTGGGAGGGAGATTTGGGCAGGTCTGTCCGGGCCCAAGCCCTCTCTCCCCTTCACCCCAACATCCCTCTTTTCTCCTCTGGTCTTAGAAGCAGAGGTTGGGTGTGAGGTTTAGGGCATAGGGCAGAGGACTCTTTCAACAGTCGGTAACCATGGACTGGGGTGGGGGGAATTCTTTTGTAATTTATTTTTTAATAGGTAAAATATTTATAAAGTTCAAAGGTACAAAGGGATACCTGTGTATATATATATATATATAGATAGATGTAGATGTAGATAGGTAGATATATAAAAAGTCACCCTCCCACCCTTGACCCCTGGATACCCAGATCCGTCCCTGGGAGATTCTTGCTGCCTCGCAGAGCTGCCCTGCCTGGAGCAGCCGAGGCTCCCTTTTGTATGGGTCAAGACCGTGCCTTGCCTTCAGGCCCGGGGCCACTCCAGCACCTTCCATCTGCCTTCTGGGAGCAGCAGCCCCTAGGCCTGGTCCTGGCTATCACGCTGAGCCGTGTAGCAGCTGCCATGTCTAACACAGGCCTCTGGGCATTGGCAGCGATAGCACCACCTCACACTCACCTGGTGCTGTGTCCGCTGCACAGCCACTCTCCCCTTGACGGTCACAGTGACTCTGGAAGGAGGCAAGGCAGCCCCCTTCCACTGAGGCTCCGAGGGATTAAAGATTGGCTTGAGGCCAACAGCAGCGGAGTGAGGACTAGACCCCAGGGCCTCCTCTCTTACCCAGTGTTCTATCCAGGTACCCCAGCTCAGAGAAACTGGGAAACTCGTTCTTGGTGGCACAGCTAGGAAGTGGCAGAGCCAGGATGTGAACCCAGGCAGGCTCTGAAGGCCACATGCCAGGATGCTTCCCAACTCTTAGAGAAACTTGTATGTCAGTGGAATTCTATTTTAAGTGCATCAGGGTAACTTATTTTACAGTCAGGAATTTTAATGCCTGTAGTCCTCTGGGCCAATCACTTTAATTTCGGGGAGGAAATCAAGGCCCAGAGAGGGGAAGTGATTTGGCCAAAGTCACACAGCCCAGAGAAGTCAGGTTGCTCAGCTCTCCAGCCTGTATTTTTTTCTATTGCCTTTGCTGACTACCTGGTAAGAAGCAGAACCTTCGCTAGTGCTAATTCTATTCTAAGAGGACAAATGGTTTCATTTTCTCTAAGGCAATAACTATCAACCAGAAGTTAAAATGACCACCAAAAATGTAAGCAGAGTTATTCACTCTTAAGGGCTAGGATTCTAGCCCTTAATTAATTAATTAATTTCCTTAATTAATTAGGAAACAGATCAGGTAATTGCTGCTATAAAACCACAAACCACCTCCTCCATCATGGTTAAAAAAAGATTCCTTGGAACTCAATTTATACTTATACAGTAAATAAATATGTAGCCCCAACCAATAGCTCTCTAAGTACAGAAGGAAATAAAACTAAAAAGCAGTTAGTTGTATTCTGGCAGCCAGACAATCAGAGTTCACGCTCCTCCATGATGGATCCTAACATTTTAAAATCAACAGAACGAAACGGGTTCCGATCATACATGCATGTGTAGAGCGAATCGCCCCACACGTCGCTGGTCTTTTTGTGTAGTGCAGCTGCTTGCATGTAGGGTTGGCTTGACTTGACGTGTGGGAAGGTATGCAGCTTCTCCTTGATGTCCAGCTTTGACTTCAAACTCACTGTGCCTAAAACCAAACTCCCTCCTTGCCCTTCCCCCACCACTCTCCGGATCAGCTCCCCTGCCCCTCCCCAGCTCTGCTCCTATGACCCTTCAGCCAAGTGCAGTCTCCTTCCTTCTCCACATCCAGGCAGTCCCCAAGACCTGCCAGTTCTTTCACAAGGTCAGTGCCCTGTGTCCTTTGTCTCTGCTGCCCCTAGGGAGGACGCTTGCTCTGCCTTTTTCAGCTCCCTCCTCCTCTGGTCCCCCTCCATGGACCTTCACTGGGGTGTTGGGGTGTCGCTGACAGACCCAGCTCCCAAATCCACCCTTTTCCTCCAGAGCAGCCTCATCTGAAAACTGGGGAGAGTAATCATATCGACTCCCTAAGGTTGCTGTGAGTGAAATAAGGGAATGCCTCTCGAGTACAGGGAGCACGGCTGTATATATTGTGTGCTCAGGAAATGTTACTGCTATTTCTCCTTCTTTCCCTCCTCTTTCTTCATTCTTACTAACTCTCCTCCCGTCCCCTCTCTCCCCCACTCCCTCCTCTTTCCTTCTCCTTCTTCCTCAGACCATTCTCTTGCTGGTAGGTTCAAGTTGAAAATCCATAAGCCTCCCTGACCCTTTGGTTGACAAAGTGCTTTCCCCATGTGAGTTCATTTATTCAAAACTCAAGGCAATCCCCTTTTTACAGGTGAGATAACTATGGCTCAGAGAAGTTAAGAAGCATCCCCTAGATTTTGGTTCTGAATCTTATGAGCTTTCCCACAGCTATGGTCTGGCTGTAAACCCACTTTCCCAGCTTTATACCTGTATCAAGTCCTAAAGTGAACTATGGTCAAGCTGGGATATTTTTATCTCCTTCTACACACCTTAGGCTTTCCCAAGACCGTGTCCTTGTTCACTCGGGGCTCCCCTACCTGAAATTCCTTCTCTGATCGCTACCCAACCATGACTGGGTTTTTCAAGCCCAAGGTCAGACCCCATCCTCTCTGAAATTCGTTGAGGCCCTGGGTGGCTGAGGTCACTGAGGAAGCGCTGCCCTACTGAATGGAGTCCCTCTTCCCCTGGGACTGGAAGCTCCTTTAGAGCTAAGTTGGGGGCTTATGGCCTCTGGGTTCCCCCAGAGCATTCATTGTTCACAGCCGTCCTCAGCAAATACTCATGCAGGGATGGATTGAATTGAGGCTGCCAGAGGCAGAGGCTCAGGAGAATTCAAAGCTGGAACTAAGACCTTTGGCTGGGGGAACCTGAGTGGTCAGAGGGTTTGTAAGACGTTCCCAAGGTCATCCAGCTAGTCCCCCTCGGTGAGCGGGTGGCGGCCAAGCTTCACACCTAACTGCCCCAGGGACCCAGACTTGCTTCCCGTGGGGTCCCTCCTGACTCCTAAAGATGGACTTTTCTCAGAATTCTGCAAACACTGGGTCAGGCCAGCTTCCCTGTTGTGCCTCAGCTCATTGAACTAAAAAATCACCGTTCCTGGCTTTTAATATTTTCCTCCTGATAATTTTTTTCCTTTTCGAGGCACAAAGCTGCTTCCTCGCCATCCGGTCACAAGGCCGGCACGTCTCAGCAGTTCTGAGTTCCCCAGGTGCTCATGCTCCTGTCTCAGAGATGAGTGCAGGGAACAAGTTCGTCAGACTGGCTGGTGGAGGGGAAGCAGAGCCTCCGGGATGGGTGGCCTCACGCACTCCAGAGGGGCTGCTCAGCCCAGGTCCCACCAGGCAGAGGAGTGAGTTCACAGTCCCAAGCCAGTCCCAAGCAGCCCAGTTGTCAGACACAAAGTTCCAGCCCCAGCTCGCTCTTTATCTGACACAGGTTTCTGAACCTTGGCACTAGCGACGTTTTGGACTGGATAATCCTTTGTCGTGGGAAGCTGTCCTGTGCACTGTAGGGTGTTTAGCAGTGTCCCTGGCCTCTACACCCTGAAAGTTGTGACAACCCAAAATGCTCTAAACATTGCCACATGTCTCCAGGGGGCCAAAATCACCCCTAGTTGAGAACCATTGGTCTAAAACTTTTGCTGTCCCTTGGATAAAATCCAACTCTTTCAAACTGGTGTGAGTTTTTAGACGTAGTCCAAGAAAAATCATTCAGATGCTTTTCTGTTTTACCCTTTTGACTCCTGAGCCTTGAATTGATATGCCAGCTACCTATCCACTATATAAACTCTACCCCCAAACTAAGTCCTTAACTTCCTTTCCTTTCCCTGGAGGCTCTCGGAGTGAGCTGGCAATTCATTGGAAATCTCATTCCAAGTCTGTTTGAAACCTCTTTTTGGCTCCAGAAGGATGGCTGTCGATTGCCTCCCAGTGGGTAAATCTGCTAGATTTCAGGGCATAAAGGAGAAGCTGATTAAATAATTATAGCCTAATAGCAGGCAGCACATGTTTTAGGAGGAATGACGTGACCACGCTGGGCTTGTTGATCCCATAGGCCAAAATATCCCCCACATGCATTTATCACACATCAGAGCACATCACCATTGCGCTGCCATCCATGATCTCCCAGAACCCCTCCAAGGACCTCCGTGGACCTGCTCTAGATCCATTTGGCCTCTATTCTCTTCCCACCTGTTGTTTCTTGTGCAAAGGCCCTGAGGCATACTTGAGAAACAGCAAGGAGACCACTGTATCTGGAGTGGATTGAGTGAGGGGAGAAGGTAGGAGATGAGGAGAGTGGTCCCAGGGCATAACCTGGGCTCATCCCACTGGTAACAAAGGCCAGTGTCATCGGTCTGTCGGGCGCTGCCATAGAAAGACAGCTAACACAGGGACTCAAGAGCAGCTTCTGTGCTTCCTCCAGTAGGAACCTAGCAGGCAGAAAACAGGCAAACGCCAGCCCCCAGCCTAGAGCCAGTCCCTGGTGAGAGTGTAAAGCTGTCTGTATGTGTTTGTGTACAGGAGTCTGAGCGGCTGGAACTCATGAACGCGGAGCTGAAAACACAGATCGAGGAGCTGAAGCAGGAGCGACAGCAGCTCATCCTGATGCTGAACCGGCATCGTCCCACCTGCATCGTCCGGACCGACAGCGTCAAGACCCCCGAGTCAGAAGGGAACCCGCTGCTGGAACAGCTAGAGAAGAAGTGACCATGGGCCGGGATGATGAAATGGAGGAGGAGGAGGCAGAGGAAGAGGAGGATGTATGAAGAGGGAGGAGGAGAGGTCCGGAGGGCCCGGCCTTGATCCCTGAAAAACTTTACAAGGAGGCTCAGCACAGCCAGCACCAGCGGGGCTTTTGTGTGTGTGAAACTCAGGTCAGCTGCACAAGGGGAAGAGGGGGCTGAGGACGCCCAGAGGGACCAAGCGCTGAGACCAAAGTAGACCTGCGGGTGGGGCTGGCCAGCTCGAGGTAGCAGGATGGGGCTCCAGGGCGGACAGGTGCCCACCCAGGTGGCTTGGGCACACCTCCTGCCTCTCGGCTGGGCACCCACCCGCGGGACCCCCGGCCGCCAGGAAGAGCCAGACCTTGGAACCAAAATGCAGCTGGGGATGGGACTCGGAGCGAAACTACAGTACGCCTGACCTCGCTGCCAGGCTGGAGAGGGGCCTGATGCGGGGCCCACCCCGGTCCAGCCCTGCCCTGCCCTGCCCTGCCGGGGAGGCCGCAGCCCTGGGGCGCCCCCTTGCCGACCCTGCTGGAGTTTGCTGTGGGCACTGAGGCGCGGGCGCCCTTCCAAAGCACATACTCACTCGAATGTTTACAGACTGGCTGACCTGGCAGTGCTTTCAAATGCACATGTTTTTTATACTTTCTTTCTTTTTTTTTTTTTTAATATTTTTTACAAAAAAAGATTTTATACGAGCAATATATATATGGATTTCTATAATCACTCGATGTGATACAGTATAAATATGCTATGGTTGGTTTGTTACGAACAGATATCCAGCAGTTATGGCCGTTGTGTGTAACTCCTAAGTACTGTAGTCTCTGGGTGTCGGGGTGGCCGGGGCGGGGGTGGGGTGCATTCCATCCTTGTAAACCCTTCATAGTACTCAGTCCTGTATCGCTCAGTAAACGTTACTCTTACTTACCCCGCCGCCTCCTGTGGTGTCTGCCTGGGGAATGGGGTTGCAAGGCAGGCTCCGTGGCCCTTCCCAGCTGCACTGTCAGAGAATTTTTTGGAGCATCTGCTGCAGCCCAGGTAAGTATTAATATGCCCATTTTATAGACGAGGAAGCCAAGGCTCAGAGAAGTTAAATCTGCAGTCACCATTTTGAGAGTCCTGGCTTCGTTCATTCATGTCACACGTTTGCTGAGTGCCTACCTGTGTGTGCCAGGCACTGTACCAGGTGCTGAGTATTCATTGGGGAATAAAACAGACCTAAGCCTTGCCCTCATGGAGCATATAGTCATGAGCCAAATCCTAGGCTTGTTCCATACACTGTCTCATTTCATCTTAACACCAGCCTTGCCAGGGAGAAACAATAGTCCCCATTTCACAGATGGGAAATTAGAGGCCCAGGGAGATTAAATCTGCAGCTACCATTATAAGACTCATTATGTGACAAGCATATATGGTCTCAGTTACTCTTAACAATGACATGAAATAGACATTATCACCCCCATTTTACCAGAAACTTTCCCTAAGTCTCAGAAAGGGTCAGTGACTTTCCCAAGGTCACCAGCTAACAAGGGGCAGAGCTGGAGTTTGAACTCATCCTCCAAAGGCCTGTGACTCTCCACCAGCTGACTGTGCAATTGTCACTGTGGTTGAATGTCTCACCTGATTAGAACAGGAAGCCAGTGAGGCCACAGTTGCGGCTTTAGTTCCTGGGCAGGCTGGATAGAGTTCCAGTGTGTCCCATGATCATGGAGTAAACCAGCTATGTAACAAATGTGTGTCTGGCCAGGGGACGACTCATCCCCATCTCACTGCCACAGCTGGGAAACCTGCCCCATGGAGCAAGAGTAGCTCAGTGTGACCCTCGGTAACTGGTACTTGACAGTTCACAAGGCCCTTTGTCATTTGAGATTATAGCTCTATGAGGAAGGTGAGGTAGGTGCTTTGGGCTCCATTTTATATTTGTGCAGACTGGGGCTAACAAAAAGTAAAGTTCACCTAGCTAAAAAGAAGCGGAACTGGGAGTTGATCACGACTCTCCTACTTCCAATACCTTCTTCCGTCTCCTCCGTCACTGGGGTTAGGTAACTGTGTTGATGAGGCTCTGTGTCAAGGACAGCAGTGACCTTGGGCTGCTTCCCAAATTAGCAACAAGTCCTTCTGGGACTGGCAGAAAGAATCCGTCATTCATGTTCCTTTTTAGCCCCTTTCTCACTTGTCCAGATTCCCTCCACTGGGCACACCTGGTGTTGTCTCCCCTCTGAGCCCTACCTTCAAAGTGGGCTGGGTCAGCTTGCTCTCAGCTGTGTCCTTGGCCTATAATTCTTTATCATTTTCAAGTCATGAGGAAAGTGAAGGCGTGGAACTTTCAAGGGTTCTTGAGGCAACCTGGTAGAAGTATCTGCAGGACAGCGGCCTGCCACTGGCTCTGGTTCCTCTGGCCCCGTGATTGGGTAGTGCAAGCCAGCATCTCCAGAATAATCTCCCTCCCCCTTAGCCTCTGTGAACGGGCTGTCCCCCAGAATCAAGCTCCTTTGGGTGGCCAGAAGTCGCAATTGTAGTCTTAAGTGTTTTCTGTGTGCTGGTGCCCTACGTGTGTTACCTCGGTCCATCCAAATACATGCTGGGAGGTGCTGTCATCCCCATGTCACAGACAAAAAAACTGAGGCACAGAGAGGAAAGAACTTGCCCAAGGTCACAAGGCTGTCAGGTGGCACAGCCAGGATGTTAGTGCATGTCCTGATCCCAGGTGTATAAAAGCAAATGCTTCGTGTTTGCAGAGGGACCTCAGTTGCCAGGAAAATGTGTGCAGGGGGCCAGGAAAGTTGGCATGGGCCAGCACATGTTCACAGTACATAACAAGAATTCCCAACTATCAGACGTCCATCTCCAAGACATATCTTAAGGGCAAGTAGGTTCAAAGTCCAGTCAGCTATTTACTAGCTGCAGGTCTCACTTTCCTGTCTATAAAGTGGGCACAGTAATAACCCAATTCTTTTCTATGGGATTGTTGTCAGCATCAAACGAGGAATGGATGGGAAAGCATTTTGTGAACTACAAAGCTCCAGAAAATGCTAGTTATCTTTCTCTCTCTTAGCATGAATGATTAACACTTACTACACAGTACAAATTATTTGAATATCTTTTATTCTCCAAAGGTAGGCTGCAGAGCTTGCGTTTTGGCCAGGTACACAGTGTCCCTAGGGGGATGAAGGTCTGGGATCCAAAATTCCTGGGTTCACCTTCTGATTGGCCACATCCAGCTGTGCTGGGCTGTTCGCCCCCTCCCTGGGCCTCGGAGCACCCTCCTGCCATGGGTACCCACTGAGCAGATGTGTGTGACCTTGGCCTGAGAAGGACAAGACCCATCAGCAATCAGATGGACAGAAATTAATATGCATGGGTCAGGATACAGATTAAAGGGACTTGCATAGATTGCCAGTGGGCTGGAAATTGGCGTGACCACTGTGTAAAGCAATTTGGCAATACTCAGTAATGCTAAAGCTAAATAGAGCCTTTGACCTAGCAATTTCCCATCGGAGTATGTACTCTGGAGGAACTCTAGCATAGGGACACAAGGAAATGTACAAGAATATTCATTGAAGCTTTGTTTGTAATAAAGAAAAAATTGGAAACAACCTAAACACCTGTGAACAGAAGAACAGACAAGCACATCTTGGTGTTTTCATAAAATACTATATGGCATTTAAAGTGAATTAACCAGGACAGCAGATGTTGTTCAAGTGGTTGAGCACTTGCTTCCCATGTACGAGATCCCAGGTTCGATCTCGGGTACCTCTTAAAAACAAAACAAACAAACAAATGAAAAAAACAGCTCTCTTTGGGGAGCAGATGTAGCTCAGTTGTTGAGTGCCTGCTCCCCATGTACGAGGCTCTGGGTTCAATCCCTGGTACCTCCTGAAAAATAAAAATAAAAAGAATCAACCAAAGCTACCTATATTTGTGTGGATAAATCTCAGAGGCATAATGTTGAGTAGGAAAAAAAGCAAGTTGTAGGGAGATATATTCAGTATACTATTTATATAAAATTTCTAAATATGCAAAATGATACTTTGTTATTTATGGGTACACAGAGTTCTGGTTGATAGAGATAGAAAAGCATGCCCAGGAATGTGATAAATATCAGACTCAGGAGCAGGGAGTGCTCCTTTGGGGGGAGGAGGCTGGCCACAGCATTGCAAGGATAAGAGAGGGGGGCTTCACCCATACACATAAAACATCTGAATCAAGTGTACAAAAGTGTTAGAATTTGTTAGCAGTGGGTGACAAGCATATAGATGTGGGTTATATTCTCCATACTTCTCTGTATTCTTGGAATATTTCAATAGAAGAGAACAAACCACAACACAAATATAAAGTTTTGTTTTTCCATTCTTTCCTTAGCAAACTCAGGAAATAAAAACAGTATCTGAAATTACTATCGAGTTGCAGCATATGCTCTTTGAATTTATAATTTATGCAAATTTAATTATATGCTGAGAGAGAAAGAGAAACCATTCAAAGAATGTGAGGGAAGGGGCAAGTATAGCTCAGCGGTTGAGCGCCTGCGTGTGCGAGGTCCTGAGTTCAATACCTGGTGCCTCCAAAAAAAAAAAAAAAGGCTGTGAGGGAGGAATTTAGCTGGCCCATCAATAAGCCTGTGACCCCGGCAAGGATGCCCTGGGTGAGGCGGTCCCCACCCCCAGGGTGCACCGGTGAGGGACCCTGGGAAGTGTTGGTCTGTCTACTTCAGCAGGCCCCAGTCTTGCACTCTACATAAAGGACAATTTAAAGCATTTTTAGAGTAAATGAAGACTCTACATTTTCTCCTTACATGCTGATTTTTCAATCCAATCTCTATGCAAAATACAACTCCACTGTGTTTGCTGTAAGTGGAGCGAAGCCAAGGGGGAGTATTTTAAAGATAGGAAGTCAGTGTTCACAGGTGTGCTAGTGTTCACAGGTGTGCCAGTGTTCTCAGGTGTGCCAGTGTTCACAGGCGTGCTAGTTTCCTATAGCTGCTGTAACAAATTGTCACAAATGTAGTGGCTTAAAACAACTCAGATTTATTATCTTCAAGCTCTAGAGGCCAGAAGTCCGAAATGGGCCTCGTAGGGCTCAAATCAAGGCATCAGCAGGCCTGCGTTCCTTCTGGAGGCTCAGAGAAGAATCTGTTTCCTTGCCTTTTCCAGTTGCTAGGGGCTGCCTCCACCTCCAGAGCTTGCAGGGGTCTGACAAGTCTTTCTCAGCATGGCATTGCTGTGACGCTAACGCTCCTGCCTCCCTCCTCCATCATTTAAGGACCCTTATGATTACATTGCGCCCACCAGGATAAGCTAGGATAGTCTCTTTATTTTAAGGTCAATTGAATAGCATCCTCCATTCCATCTGCATCCTTAATTCCCCTTTGCCATGTAACAACATGTTCGCAGGTTCCAGGGATGAGCAAGTGTACGTGTTTGGGGGATCATTATTCTGCACACCACATGAGGCAGTTAGGAGGTGGGGGTTCTTAGCTATGGCCTTCCTCACTACCTGGCGAGACAGGCTCTCCCCCCGCATAAGTGACATGAGGAGGGAGTCCCTGCGTGGTGCATCCCCAGTGCCTGCCACAGAGCAAATGCTCCACACACACAATACACCAAAGCACACAGACACACAATACACATATGCACACACAAACTCACAGATACGTGACACAACATACACACAGTTTACATGCACAACACACAGATGCACACACAGATACACAGACCCACACAGTTACACACCTATGCATTCATATAAAGTATGACTATGAAGAAATGAGCTGCATGCTAGTCTTACTCCTTTCTATTACGTTTCTATAATTTTGAAATGGGGCTGTTCACCGTACTGGCAAAGCTTTGCTCTGTGGGAACAGCTGCACTTTGGTTAATAAGGTGGTTAATTTAGCTGAGAGTACTATTTTGGCTAAGTATTTGTGAGAGAATGATTTCCTTGTGTGGCTCCTAAACTGGCTCTGTAGGCAATTCCTCAAGAGGTGTCTCCTAACATTTTGGACTCTTTGCAGGCAAGTCACATTTAAGCATCAGCCTGCTACCACAGTGAAGGTCAGCGCTCGTTTGGTGACTGTACTGGACGCCCGTCGTGCTCCTTTTGAAATACTCCACCGCAATGACCGGTCTGTGCAAACCACTCCACACAGGTGCAACCCCATACCTCACCACAGACCCTTTCCCTGGACTTATCACTTCCTGTCCTGGGGATCATCCGTAGACACCCACTAGGTCCTTCTATGCACACAACCTGGAAGTAAGTGGGAGTAAATGGCTGTAGGGCACCCTTGACTGATACGGGTGCAGGAAGGGGGTTGCTGATGGATAAATACTTCCCCTTTCCTCCTCCAGCTGGACAGCCCTGAGTTGCATTTCCTAAGGTCCCTCGGAAGGTCCGACAAGATTATACAAGGCCTATGGAGGGGGCCATAGGAGGGGCTTTTCTCTCCTTCCCTGCTTCACTCCCCCGGCCCCTCCTGCTCCCTGGGATAACTTCCCCTGTAAACTAGCTGGGCACAAGCATCGGTCTCAGGCCCTGGTTTTGGAGGAACCCAGGCTAAAACAGTCAGTACCAGAAGTAGCCATAGAAAGCAGACCCTCAAGGTGGGATATTTGGAGCCGGATCAGGTGATAGTGGCAGTACATGGTGTGGGGGCGAGAGCGCCACAGTGACCCAGATTTGTCTCTGTGGTGGATGGAGATGGTGCAGGTGGAAGATGAAGTGCATCTGGAGCACCTGAATGGTACGGCAGTAAGTTATAAAGCTTGAGTTTTGGTTGGGTTTTTTAACTGTTTTGGAAGCCTTGGAAAAAAAGAAAATGAAAAGCTTAGTTCAGCCAACTGTAAACTCAAGACGTGCTTTGGAAACCAGAATGCCTCTCTGGCAATGTTTAAGGAGACACTTGCCCCCCACAGGCCTAGGGCTCCCTGTGCCAAGAAGCAGGCCCATAATCTAATTTTAAGGGTGGCAGACCCATTAAGGAGAATGACGTCCTGTGTCAAAGTCAGGGTCTTGGAAGGGGAAAACGTAGGACCTTGAATCTGAAATGGAGGCATTTGGGTAAATGGGAATCTTGAACCCCCCAGATGCTTTGAACCCCCATCCCTTCCTGGAGGAGGTCAGCCTCGCCTTGCTTGGAGGCCCTGCGCAGACTGCACCTTGCATCATGGTGTTTACCCTGGAGGCTTGTCCCTGCCACGCACATCATCTCCAGGCAGATAAACAGGCTCCTGTGTCCGTACAGAAGGAGAAACACAGTCCCTGCTCCAGAAGGAAACAGCTGACTTGCTGAAGGAACTGCGGGACCTGGTCAGTGTGTATTAGCAGGAACCAGGGAAACCATATATGGGAATGGTTTGATCTTGAAGGTCTTGGCATAAAGGGGCCTAAAATATGCATCTGGAAAGGGGAGAGTGTTTTGACATGGGGGCATTGGCCTGTGACGTGGTTCAATACTGCAGCACTGACAAGTAGAACCTATCTTTTTTATTTTGTTTTGTTTTAGTATTTTTTAATGGTTAAGCTTTGTTTGTTTGTTTTTTAAATGGTTAAGCTTTTAATTTTGCTTCCACATCAATCACTATGCATTTTGCTTATATAGCAATATGTGTACAATTTTCTATGAATAATAACAGATCATGCTGTACATGCTGAAAACCTATATTTTTAGTCATTAATATGCTATCAAAACCTTTCCATCAACACCGTTCTGTGTCAATATAACTGATTCACAGATCATTTTTTCATTAAGAGAAATTGTGACTTACAGAACAATCATGCATAAAATACAGGGTTCCCATATACCACCACCCATTAACACCTTGCATTGGTGTGGTACTTAGAATTGATGAAAACACATTTTTATAATTAACTAGAGTCTATGGCTTAACTTAGGGTTCATTGTTTGTGTTGCACAATTCCACGGATTTTTAAAAATTTATTCTAGTAAACATATATAAACCTCAAGTTCCCCCTTTTAACCACATTCAAATATATAATTCAGTGCTGTTAATTTCATTCACAGTGTGTGCTACAGTCACAACCATTCAGTACTAAAACTTTTCCATCATCCCAAATAGAAACTGTACAATGTAAGCCTTAACTTCCTATTCCCTACCTCACCCCATCACCTGGTAACCTGTATTCTAGATTCTGATTCTATGAGTTTGCTTATTCTAATTATTTCATATTAGTGAGATCATACCACAATTGTCCTTTTGTGTCTGGTTTATCTCACAGCATGATATCTTCAAGGTTCATTCGCGTTGTCCCATGTATCAGAACTTTTTACGGCTGAATAATATTCCATTGTGTGTATGTACCACATTTTGTTTATCCATTCATTGGTTGATGGACACTTGGGTTGCTTCCACCTTTGGGCTATTGTGAATAATGCTGTTATGAACATCAGTGTGAAAATATTTGTTTGAGTTCCTGATTTCAATTCTTTGGCATATGTACCTAGAAGTAGGATTGCCAGGTCTTAGGTAATTCTATACTTAACTTCTTGAGGAACTGCCAAACTGTCTTCCATAGCGGCTATACCATTTTACATTCCTACCAGCAATGAATGAGTATTGCTATTTCTCTTCATCCTCTCCAACACTTGTAATTTTCCATTAAAAAAAAAAATTGTAACCATTCTGGTGGGTGTGAAATGGTATCCCATTGTGGTTTTGATTTGCAATTCCCTAATGGCTAATGATGTTCAGCCTCTTTTGATTTCCTTTTTGGCCTTTTGTATATCTTTTTTGGAGATATGTCTATTCAAGTCTTTGCTCATTTTTAAATTGGGTTGTTTGTCTCTTTGTTGCTGGGTTTTAATATTAAACCCTTATTTGATATGTGGTTTCCAAATATTTTCTACCATTGTGTAGGTTGTCATTTTACTTTCTTGCTAAAGTCCTTTGAGGCACAGCAGTTTTTAATTTTGATGAGATCCTATTTATATTTTCTTTTGTTGCTTGTGTTTTAGGTGTAAAGTCTAAAAAACCATAGCCAACAAAGTCCTGAAGATGCTTCCCAAAGTTTTCTTCTAGGAGTTTGATAGTTCTGGTTCTTATATTTAGGTCTTTGATTCATTTTGAATTGATTTTTGTTTATGGTGTGAGGTAAAGGTCCACATTCATTCTTTGGCAAATGGAGATCCATTTTCCCCAGCACTATTTGTTGAAGAGACGATTCTTTCCCAAATGAGTGGTCTTTGCCTCTCTGTCAAAAATCAGTCAGCCTGTGGAGTGGATATAGCTCAGTGACTGAGTGCCTGCTATCCATATATGAAGTTCTGGGTTCAATCCCTGGTACCTCCTTTAAAAAAAAGTCAGTCAGTCATAAATGTGAGAGTTGAATTTCTGAGCTCTCAATTTGATGCCATTGGTTTATATATATATGTCCTTGTGAGAGTACCATGCTGTGCTGATTACTTTGGTCTTGTAATATATTTTAAGATTAGGAGGTATGGGTCCTCCAACATTGTTCTTCTTTTTCAAGATGACTTTGGCCCCTTAGTCTTCCATATAAATTTGATACGGAAACATTTCTGCAAAGAAGGTTGATAGAATTTTTATTGATATTGCATTGAATCTGTAAATCACTTTGTATAGAAATGACATCTTAACAATATCTAGTCTACCAATCCATGAACATGGAATATCTTTTCATTTATTTAGGACTTCTTTGATTTCTTTTAGCAATTTTTTGTCGTTATTCTGCATAGAAGTCCTTTATATCTTTGGCTTGATTTATTCCTAGATATTTGATTCAGTTGCCATTGTAAATGGAATTTTTTTCTTGATTTCTTCTTCCAATTGTTCATTGCTAGTGTATAGAAACACTACTGATTTTGGGGTGTTGATGTCATACCCTGCCACTTTGCTGAATTCATTGTTTAGCTCTAGGACCTTTGTTGTGGATTTTTAAAAGGATTTCCTGCATATAGGATCATGTCATCTGAAAACAAGGAAGGTTTTACATCTTCTTTTCCAATTTGGATGCCTTTTATTTCTTTTTCTTGCCTAATTGCTCTGGCTAGACAATGTTGAGTAACAGTAGTGACAGTAGGCATCCTTGTCTTGTTCCTGATCTTAGAGGGAAAGCTTTCAGTCTTTCACCATTGAGTATGATGTTAGCTGTGGGTTTTTCCACATATTCCCTCTATCATGTTGAGGACATTTCCTTCTATTCCTAGTTTTCTAAGTGTTTTTACTAAGAAGGGATGCTGGACTTTTAAAAATACCTTTTCTGCATCAATTGAGATCATCATGTGTTGTTGTTTTTTTTTTCCTTCATTCTGTTAATGTAGTGTATTGCATTAGTTGATTTTATTATGTTGAACCAACCTTACATACCTGGGATAAATCCCACTTGATCATGGTGTATAATTCTTTTAATAGATTGTTGGATTCAGCTTGCTAATATTTTCTTGAAGATTTTTGCATCTATATTCACAAGAGACATTGTTTTGTAATTTTCTTTTCTCATGGTATCTTTATCTGGCTTTGGTATGAGAGCTGTGTTGGCTTCATAGAATGAATTAGGATGTATTTCCTCCTCTTCAATTTTTTGGAAGAGTTTGAACAGGATTGATGTTAATTCTTGGAATGTTTGGTAAAATTCATCTGTGAAGCCATCTGGTCCTGGGCTTTACTTTATTGGGTGGTTTTTGGTTATGGATGCAATCTCTTTCCTAGTTATTTGTTTGTTGAGATCTTTTATTTCTTCTTGAGTAAGTGTAGGAAGTTTGTGTGTTTCTAGGAATTTCATCTAGGTTACCAATTTGTTAGCATACAGTTGTTCACGGAATCCTCTTATAGTCCTTTTTATTTCTGTGGGGTCAGTAGTATTGGTTCCTTTTTCATTTCTGATTTTACTCATTTGTATTCTCTCTCTCTCTCTCTCTCTCTTGCTAGTTTTGTTTTTCGTGGGTTTTTTTTTTTTTTTTTTTTTTCATTTTAGCACTTTTAGGAAGAAGTGGAGATATATATCAAGAAATACAATACTAGAGCAGTTTACTAATATTTACCATAATTTGCCTCTTCCTCCTGCCCTTCCCTGGATGCAGTGTTCTATTGGACTCTGGAGTTTTGACATAGTTGATTCAGGCAGTTCCTGCCTATTTAATAGCTGTTTTGGTGGAGGGACTGATTCCTGGAGCTTCCTATTCCACCATCTCCCGTAATTCCTGAGAAATATTTTCTGGTGTGAGCTCTTGCATTCGAAAATTTTAGTCCCTCACATTCTTTCTAGATCTAAGTTCACAGACCTAGAACCCATTCATTGAAGGGGAGGATGGAACCTCTTGAAGACTAGCATTATCACCACATACATTCAATAAACATTTCCTTGATCCTTCCCCAAAAGGCAACTGTATGGTAGGGAAAGGAGAATTCTCAGATTTTATGAGGACTGTTGAATCCCAACAATCCAATTAAAACTAGATGTATGGGATGACACTGATACCAGGATACCTGAAATGCTAACATGGTCCTCTGGCTAGAATTGGGTTTATAAACACCAGGTGATAAGTGTTCTGGACCAAGTCTGCCTCACGTGGGCTAATGGGTCCATGGACCCTCTCTCTAACTTTTTTCCCAATCCTTGAGTATAAAAATGGATAGATATGCTTAGGAGCTGCAGAACTTTCACACAGTTCCTTGACTAGTGGAATAAATGCATTTTGATAGGAAGAGCTGAATAGAAGCACTTGAAACTGTCCCACACCACCCAAAATAGAAATCAGAAATGATACTGCATTCTAGGAGCAATCGCAGAGAACAGGGCCACCATCAAAGACTTGAAGAATGCAGATGTGGTAGTCCCTAACATACTCCTTTGAAGTCAGTTATTTGACCCTTGCAAAAATTAGATGGATTGTAGTGGGTAATAGTGGACTACTTTAAACTTTTTTTTTTTTTTTAAGATTTTATTTATTTATTCATTTATCCCCCCCCACCGTTGCTGCTTGTGCTCGCTGGGTCAGCTAACCACGCCGTGCGGGCGGGCTTGCCTTCACCAGGAGGCCCCGGGGACCGAACCCGGGGCCTCCCATATGGTAAACGGGAGCCCTACTGATTGAGCCACAGCCGCTTCCCTACTTTAAACTTAACCAGGTAGTAGCCCCAATCACTTCTGCCCCACTGGATGTATTATTATTATTGTATAATTATTATAACTTGGCAATTATATTATGGCTATCAAATAATTTGGCTATTATATTTACAATTTGGCAATTTGTTAGAAAATGCATTCTTCTTCATTCCTATCAATTAGGAGGATCAAAAACAGCTCACTTTTACATTGGAAAGACAGAGATATCCATTCACTGTCTAGCCCCAGGGCTCTGTAACCTCTCATGCTTCCCATCATCATATAATCCACAGGAGTTTTGATCTCTTTGACATTCCACAGAATCCTTCTGTTCCTGTTATATTGGCGGCATTGACAGATATGCAGAGCAGGAAGTGACACGTACTCTAAGTGTCCCATCACATGAGCATAAGAAGATGGGAAAGAAACTACATGAGGATTCAGGGTTCCATTGATGAAGTTGTTAGTGGTCCAGTGGTCTTGGGCTTTCCGGAGCATCCCCTTCAAGCATCCCGTACAATCCTCTGACAGGTTACTGTACCTTGTACCCCATCACTAAGAGGCCTGGGGCCTGGTGGACTTCTTTGGACTTTGGAGGCATCATATATACGGCTCAAATCCATTTGCCAGTGACTTCAACAGCTGCCAGTTTTGAACAAGATCTAGAGCAAGAGCGTGCGCTGCAGCAAGCCCAGGCTGTGGTCCAAGCTGCACTGCCACTCACGCCACATAATCTGGCAGACCCAGTGGAGCTGGTAGAGTCCATGGTGCACAAGAAGCTGACTATTTTGAATGTAGAATGCATGCTATAATTAAAATACAACTTTATATTTTATCACCCTCTGTCCTTTTAAAATGTATCTGATGTAGATCATCTTTCCTTGGCCCAGATGGAAATTCCAACAGGCCTGGAAATTTTCTGTTTACCTCAGGTAAGAGACAGTCGCGCGTCACTCTAAGTTTCAATTTGTTAATTAGAAGGTCCAGTCTAAGATAGTAATCCAAACCCCAAACTTTATTTAAGGTTCAAATCTCCTCCCCTGCCCCACAGCAGTCCACAGTGGGGAAGGGAGAGCTGGTTGCCTGTTCTCTGTTTCTCACCTCACTGGTCTGCCTCCACCCTCAACCCCACAAGTGTCTGGCTCCTCCCAGGGCTAGAGCAGGAGGTGGAAGGAAAGGTGAAGGGGTAGGAATGGTCTCCCTGGAGCCATTAGGCTTCCATGCTGGCTTTGGGCTTGCTGGTCTTGGTACATGTTTAAAGCTGATTCTTCCTCTGGTAGGTACTTTTGTGAGTCCTCCTAAGGTTTCTGTGCCCGGGGACCTCTCTCCTGCACATGCCTTCACCTAGGCAGATTATCTGCAGGGAGCACCTTCCTCACTCCCGGCTTCTTGGTACATCCCAGCATCCTCTAAATGGCCCCATTGGGCAGGACCCAGGATAGCTGCCCGGGACCAACTTGGCCTTGGGAAGCACTCTGGCATTCCTTGCCCAGACAGCCTCAGGTTGTGCAGACCCAGCACAGCACAGCAGCTGCTTCACATGGCCCATGGAAGCCCCCCACATGGCTTGAGAGGAAGGAGGCACCAGTCCCCTCCCTCCTACCTCATGGCTAGGTCTCTCCAAATAGCACTATCCAAAGAAATTCCTCTACAAATTCCTTTTCCATCTCACCATGCTCTGAGCCCTTTTATAACCTTGATCTGGAGAAGGGTCCAATCATCTTGGAACTGGTTCTTTAAACTTTGTAAAGTCTGCACATGGTGATCTATGGTGCTTTGGTGTTTCAGTCAAAACTTTAATTTTAATACCCTAATACATTGCTTCCTGAGTTAAAGCGTAGATGCTTTTTATTAAGTTTCACTGACCCGTAAAATCCCTGCCTTCAGGGAGATCACAAATGAATGCACCTGGTAAGGCCTGGACTAGTTAGTGGTAGGTCTAGGGAAACAGAGAGGAGATTCTACCCCAGGTCTGGTGACCTTCAAGCCCCTGCTCTTTCTTTCTGAGGGAAAATAAAATTCCAATTCCGCTGGGCGTACACCATGGTTTGGTGACCATTTATCATTTTGTTCCCCCAAAGGTAGCTCTTGTGCCTACATTTTAACCTTGGTACAGCAGTCCTGGCCTCCCTCCTTCCCATCCACCATGGCCAACCCAGCAGCACCTGAACTGCTTTTGTCTTAGCTGTCCCATGGCTCCTGGGTCGTGGCCTTGTCCTCAGGGATGCTATTCTGATTAGTGCCCACCACAATCACCTCAGTCCCAGCTTCTAGGGTCTTCCTTGTGAGAGGAGACCCTGACAACCCAGACATAGGCCTGGAGGGGAGTGAAATGTTTTAGCTCCCTTCAGCCCCCAATTTTTTTCTTCTAGCTCTATTTACAGAGGTATTTATAGCCCAAATGTAGAGGGTATTATTACTCTCCTTCTCTGTCTTTATTTCTTTGAAATACTCAGTTCACCCTTCTATTAACCCAGATTTGCATAACACTGCCTGAGAAGAAACCTCCTGGGGCCCAGGGACCAGAGCCTTAGAACTTTCTGTCTTTATACAGGGTTTCTGAAAAAGCTCTGTTCCTGTTTGAAGGCACTGGGGAAACCAGAAGAGACTTCCCTCAAATATAGTCCCTTCAAGTAGCTTAAACCTTTGCATTTCTAAAGTGGCTTCCAGCCTAGTAGGCTCCTGAGACATCTCTTCCCTGGTTAAAAAGGGAGGGGAGCCAGAGGGGAGTCCAAGGTCACTGGCTTCTAAGGTAAGGGCTTTCTGGGGCCTGGTCAGGGACCCCGCTCTGGATCAGGTAAGTGGAGGTACAGGCAGCCCCTGCAGTTGGCCTCCCTCCCTGACTAGCCTACTGGCCGGTGAGCAGATGACCCACCTGGGTTCCCTGGAGGTGTCGGTTTCTATCCCTCCCCCAATACTAGATTGCCGCTCTTTAATTAAATGGGACTTATAGAAAAAGGGATTTGCTTTAATCATAAATTGCAGGTAGGTAATTAATAGGATTTACGAAATTATTTACCTAAATATGACAACTGCTTACAAACATAACACATACATGTGTTAATTTTGCCAGTAATTCCTCCTTCACTAGGGAATTAGTACTAGTTCTCTAGTCAGATAGGGTGGCTAAACTAAGTCATTCTGGTAGCATAAGCTTCTTTATTTAAACCAGGGGTTCTTAACCCAAGGAGTCCATGGAAAGATTTCAGGGGGTCCATGAGGTTGAACTGAAAAAAAATCAGCTTATTATCTTTATTTTCTCTGACCTCTAACAGAACTCTAGCATTATGAATGTATGCAATAAATAAATTACAGTAGTATTCATTTCACCTGACTGGCAAAAGGGTCTGTAGAACAAAAAAGTTTAAGAACCCCCAATTTAAATGCAAATAACCACAAAACACAAACTTGAAAAACACAAAAGTGTTAAAAATCACCTATAATCCCAACCTTTTTTTTTTTTTTTTCAGTCACATAAAGTAAGAAGTAGATATGGCAGCCCATTCCATTCCCCACTCACCCCCCCCACCTCCCCCAGCAAGGTAACTATTATTTGCCATTTCATGTGTGTGATTCCTGAAATTTTCCCTAAGATTCTATAAATAGATAAACATAGGCATAGTATCACATGCTTTTTAAAAATAAATCATGTTCAACATATTGGTCTTGATAAAATTGTATAGAGAAAGCTCTGAGGACAACTCAGAGCTAAGAAACCTGTGCCCTACTTCCTCTTTGAACTCTCTGTGGGGTTTCCTCTTGATACCTTTTGAAATTTGAAGTCCCCACCATGGCAGCTGACCCAGATAGCAAATCAAGCCCCTCATTCATGAAGTTTGACTCAATATAAAATAATCCCCATCTGTCCCAAACCCACCCCTGTAAGGTGGACCAACCCTCATCCAATCAATGGGGTCAAGCTGACTTCCTTTTTAGGTCTGTAAACCCAGGTGACCATCCCTAGAACCCCGAAGCTACTTCGTTCTTGCTTCCTTTGCTGCAGTAAAACTTTGGTGTCCCGAACAAAATGTTGTAGTCTACAAACACCACTCTGATTTGCCTTTCAACAGGCTGCAACTTGCTTATTTCACTTCTAGGATGAACTTCCAGACTATACACGTAGATCGAACGATGCCCTGAAAACTCTGGCTGCTTAGCATCCTAGGCTCACTGACAGCTGCTGCTAGGCAGGGTTCCATCGCTAAAGAGGGCCCACAGGACCCAATAATGTGTCCCCACCGAGGATTTATTGCAAGAAAAGGGTAAGTTATAGCAACAGCTTTAAAGTAAAAATATGCATCACAGGTGACAACCGCCTTACAGCGAGGAGGCCCCAGGGCCAGGTGTATCCTCCTTCTGAAAGGGCCATCCTGGACACTCTCGGGTCCCAGCCATGGCACAGAACACCTTGGTATGAGAAAGCCCAAAATGGAATCTCCACTGGGCTGCTTATAACCTACTGGTCACATAGGGATGTTTTTTGCTGTGTTACCGGCTCAACCTCAGAGCCCTCCAGGATCTCACCAAAACTGAGTTCAGATGATCAATGTCACTGTAATTGATGAACAACACTGAAAAAAAAGAAAAATATGCACTGCTGACAAGCTGGTACAAACCACCCTGAAACTCCTTGGATCCATGGTTACAAAGCAACACTATTCATCAATGTACTGCTTTGCCCGGGGGGTCAGGGCTGTGCAAGCACATCTCTTATTTTAGTTAATCAGCTCAGGCCAATCCGGGCCTGCTGGAATTAATCCTCACAGCACACATGGTAGGTGGGAACCACACTTTATTCAACGATTCCCATCTGATGGGTGTTTAGGTTGTGTGTGTGTGTGTGTGTGTGTGTCCCCGCCCCACCAAACACGGCTGCAGTGGACACCCTCAGACAGGTATGCCTTAACGTGCTCATGCCTTTCTTTTTGTAGCATGCATCCCTCAAATGAGGATGTTGCCAAACCCCTTTCCCTGCCCTTCTTGACCTGTCTTTGGCTATGTCCTCTCCTCCTCTGGTTTAGGGGGACTGGGACTCACTGTGCTTTGCTCAGATGCTCACCTTCCTGTGAGGGTTCTGCTCTGCTCCCTGCAAACCCCCTAAAGGGTCTTTCTCCTCAGCTTTCTGCACCTGTTCTGGCGCTCCACTCTTCTCTGGCTTTCTTCGTCTTCATGCTTTTACCCTCTTCCTCCAAGTCTGAGGGAGTGTGGTTCCTTCTCTCTGGGGTCAGGGCTCTCTGTACAATGGAAGGCATCATTTCCTTAAGACAATTCTGTGATTTTGAGAAACTCCTGATTCCTGATAGAACATGCATCCAAAGGCCCAAATCCCAAGGAAACAAACACATCTCCTACCTATATGTGTTAGAATAATGCCAGCTGCTATAACAGAGAAACTCCAAATCTCAATGGCTCAGCACTAGAAGAGTTCCTTTCTCCTCTTATAAAGTCCAAATGGCAGCAGGACGGGGCACTCTGCTCCATGCTGCTGTTCAGGGATCCAGGCTCCTTCATTTCTGTGCCTCTGTCCTCATTGAGAACCTGGGAGCTCTCTCCATTCAGCCAGCAGATGTGGAAAGAGAAAGAGTGGAAGACTGCACGGGAAGTTTCTATGGGCCAGGTCTGGATGTGGCACATAACTCTTTTTGGTAGTTTTAAAAAGAAAAAAGAAAAGGGGGGGGGTGGGCAGTGTAGCTAAGTGGTTGAGCACCTGCTTCCCATGTACGAGGTCCCGGGTTCAATCCCTGGTTCCCAGTACCTCTCTCTCTCTCTCTCTCTCTCTCTATATATATATATATATATATATATATATATATATAAAATAAAAATACACATACGCTATATATATATACACACATACTCAAGACTCAAGGGGAGGGAAATTAAGCTCTTCCTCTTGAAGGGAGGATTATCAAAGAATTTGACTACTTATTGCCCCTTTTTTGTGTGCTGCTATCCAGGAGGAAGTAAGGACTGCTGAACCCAAATTTACATATTATTTTATATTTTTAAATTATGATTATTGTAATTCTAATTTTTTGTTGTTGGTTTTCTTAAAGCTTCTACCAAATAGGTTACAAAAACTGTACTATATATGATCTCAATTTTAAGGGGGAAATATGTTATGGAAGGAAAAAGGAATTCCCTAAATGCCCATCAATATGGGAATGAATAGTTGAATATAGTATGATCCATATGCAGTGAAGAAAGATTAGAAAGAGATATACCAAAATATTAAGCAAGGGTACTCCCGCATGGTGAGGTTGTGGGTGCCTTTTACTTGTTTATTTCTTGTGCACATGTATTTGTATTTTCCAATTTTTGTAAAACGAACATATGTGTATTTTTTTGTAATCAGAAAAGATAATCATGAAAATGAAGTTCAATGGGAAAACTGAAAAAAGCAATTCCTCTGTAAGGTGTGAGAAACACCAGGCCTACTAAAACTGAGACTGGACAGCACTTGGGCTCTGGGGAGCCCCTTTGGTTTTGTTCACTCTCCTTCCCCAGAGAGAACAGAGCTGACCAGCTTCCCAGGGTGACTGAAACTTTGAGCCACTGTAGGAAGAATCATTATCAGGGCTTGCAATGGCCAAATCTACCTGAGCTTGTCTCCCTTTATGAATGGAAACGTTTGGCTGCTATGAGGATTTCTTAGTGACTCACCGCCTTCATTTCACAGGAACAACTCTTGGTGACAGTTTATCACAACTGCATCAAGGATGGCATGCCCCCCGCCAACTCCCGACCTCTTCCCCGTTCCTGTGCCAGGCTCTGGGCCGTCATAGCTGGAGGCTGGGGTTAAGTGCGCAGGGTCTGACGCTCAAATCCTGACCTCCGCCCCTTCCTACAAGTATGGGCAAGTTACTTAACCTCCTAGCTTTAGTTTCTTATCCAAAAAATGGGGCAAAAACACTTCATATAGTGTTTATTTATTTATTTATTTATTTTAAAGATTTTATTTATTTATTCATTTATCCCCCCCTTGCTGCTTGTGCTCGCTGGGTCAGCTAACCACGCCGTGTGGGCGGGCTTGCCTTCACCAGGAGGCCCCTATGGTAAACGGGAGCCCCACTGATTGAGCCACAGCCGCTTCCCATCATATAGTGTTTAGAATGATGCATGCCGCATAGTAAGAATTCCCTAAAGGTTAGGCATTATTATAGGAATTGCAAAGACAACAGGCTCCCTGCCCACAGGGAGTTTATAGTTTAGTGGGGAAAGACAGACACTGGATATCCAATTACAGATGTAACCAGCTCAGTGACCTAGGAGGTGGGATTTATTAAGACTCTTTTTTTCCTGTGAAGAAACGGAAGCTCAGGAAAATCTGGTCCGCTTTCCTAGGTCACACTATTACTAAGTGGTGGAGCCAGGATTCAAACCTGATTTGTCTCGCTCCAAGCCCTTGCACTCAGGGCTTTCGTGGGCTCTAGGCACTTTTGCCTTCATGGGGCTCATCCTCCATAAAAAAAAATTAATTAAGTAAGTAATTAAAAATCATATTTTATAACTGCATTGATAGAAAGACAAATAAAACCAGGCTGGATTATATTCATTTTTTTCTCCTGATTTTAAAATAAATCGCTTTCATGGTCCATAGATTTTAAGTACTATGCCTACTGAGCCTAATGGAGAAGTCTACTCTGCTTATCGCAGGAAGTTGAATATGACACAGTCTTGGCCCCCAAGGAGCTTCCAGTCCAGCAGGAGAGAAATGAAAACAAAACAATATAGTAACAATAAGCCCAGTTTAGATGTCTCAAGTGCTTGCTTAGCTACTTTATTCTCTCAATAGCATAAGAATTAATATTATTTCTACTTGACAGATAAGGATACAGAGGCCCAGACTGTTTGCCTTGCCTGCCCACAGGGATGGACTTGCCAGGGACAGGACGGGCAGGATTCAGACCCAGGTCTGCCTGGGTTCTGCCCTCTCGGCCTCATTGCCTCCCGATTTAGAGAGGAAGGTGGAAGGAGACCGACGCTACAGAAGAGGGACGGGCAGAAGGCTCTGGCTTAGTGATGGGGTCTCACCCAGCAGGGAGGCAGGGTAGACTCCTTGCTGTGAACACCGTCCCTTGCTTTGCACCCAGATGGTCCCACCCTCTGGCGAGGCCCCTTCCCCTTCCTCTCTCACCCCAGCCTGGCTGGGCTTGCATGACGACAGGTAAGGAACGTCAGCTGGGTTGCACGTTTGACCAGACATGTAAGGGGGCAGGGCACGCTCACAGGCAGTGAGTGTCTCATGGGCATGGCTGGTGTTATGGGCTGAAGAAAAGCTCTGTGGAAACCCTAAGCCCCAGTACCTCCGCATGTGCACTTGGCAATAGGCAAGTGAAAATGAGGTCATACTGGAGTGGGATGACTTGTGTCCTTAAAGAAGAGGAAATTTGGATACAAACAGACAGACGAGGGGAGAATGCCATGTGACTACCGAGGTAGAGAACGCCCTGGATTGCCGCAAGCCACTGGCAAATGAAGAGAGAGGCATGGAAGTTTCTTCCCTGGAGACTTCAGAGGGAGCCTGGCTTGCCCATGTCTTGAGGTTGGACGTCCAGCCCCCAGAGCCGTAAGGCCATCAGTTTCTGTGGTTTTCCATCCCCTGGTTTGTGGTACCTCGCTAAGGCAGCCCTAGCTGGGATGGAGACAGGAGGTGGGAAACTTAGCAGGCTGCCAGTGGGAGCCAATAGTAGTCACTCAAATGGAAGAAAGTGATGCCAACAACATGAATTTCTGGTTTCCAAAGCACTTCCTTTAGCACAGGGGTTCTTAACCAAGGGTCCATGGAAAGATTTCACGGGGTCTGTGAGCTTGAATTGAAATTCAAAAAAACATTCCTTTGGGGACATGTTGGTGCGGGTGTGATGTATTTATTAAATAATACACAGTATAGTGTGGACTTAGCAAGGGGCCTGCAGTTTTCACCTGACTGGCCAAAGAGTCCATGTAACAAAAAGGTTAAGAACCCCTGCTTTAATGCTTTTTGCTGTTTTTTATCGTAACACTTGCAACATTGGAAGGGCAGATAATATTACATATAATTGCACGATTTAACCTCACTTCAAGTCCTACTCTGCCTTCCTGCGGCCTTCCCTGGTGCAGCATTCAGGGTCATCCTCCAGTACCACCTCGCTCTGGCTCCTCGCATCCTGTGCTCCAGCCAGACAGAACAGCCGACGCATCCCCCAAAACGGGTCCAACTTTTTACCCTGGCCCCAGCCTAGAATGCCCAGGGTTATATGAATTGCCCAAGGACACACAATTAGGAAGTGATAGAGTTGAGATTCAAAACCAGATTTGTCTCACCGCAAAGCACATTCTAAAGAGCTTCCCATAGGGGATCAGTGGTGTCCCATCTGTTCATGGAAAAAAGTATTACTAATAAATCCAGATGGCATGGTGGCCGCCCCCCTTCACCTGGTGAGGACCTGTGTCTCATTTAAGACTCACTTCAAGCATCACTGCACTTTCAGCTGGTTTTTCGGTTTGAAATTCATTTAACAAAGAGCAAGGAGGTCTCAGAGTCAGGATGCTGATGTTTTTATTTGAGAATAGAGAGTCACAACTGAAGACAAAGAAATGGTTTGGTGGCTTCACGTCTGGGGTAAACAGGGACCCCATGGCTGATGCCCGGATTCCCACCGTCAGGGCTGCTTCTGGGGTGAAAAGATGATGCACTGTTATAGAACCAGGAAACAGTGACTCTTTAAACCTTGTCACTCATTCATACCTTCAGTGTGACTCATTTTGACAAAAGTCAACGAACTCCGAGCACCTGTTAGCTAGAAAGTTCCATAGCTCCTCTCCTCCAAGGCTGCAGGAAGCCAAGGGCCAGGATGTGAAGAGGCCAGCAGCGTGGCCAGGGGGCCTCGGAGGACACTGCCCCTGCCCACCCACCCCTCCCCATGCTGGGTGCCGTGGGGACTGGATGGTTCCTGCCCTCTAGGGGTGCACAGGCGGGCAAGTGAGAATGCCATGTACGTGTGTATTTCTGTTGTTGCTGTTGGGTTTTTTATAAGTGGACCACAAATTTACACATGCTGTCAGTTTCAAATGGATATCTACATGTGTATCTATAGCTAAACCTACATCTATTTCTACATCTCGCCAGAAGAATATTCATTAAAATATTAACTAACCATATTTTTCTCTGCGTGGTGGGATTATAATTGAGTGATTCACGTTTCTGTATTTTTCAAATTTTCTACAATTACCATGCCTGCACTGAAAAGCAAGTCCAAAGCCCTTTCTTTTTTGGATGGTTGGGATTCCAAGTCTAGGGATTTCTCTTTCAGTGATAGAAGAGACACTTTCTCGCTTTTTCTGGGGACTTCCCTCCATCTCCTATTCTGTGAGGATGAACCTAGATGAGTCTCAAAGAGGCCTCTACCTTCTCTGATCTTTGCTGCCCTCCCGTGGCCATCTGATTCCTCAGCAGGCCCAGCGTCCTACCCCTTTTTCTTAATGGGCAGTTTCTTCTCCATCAAGTTTACCCTCTAACGCCCCACTTCTAGAACTGTGTTGTTGGTTGTTGTTTTTTCCCCCGAGATTGAGCATCCTTTTAAATTTGATGAAGTGTTCCAGTGCAAGACTCTTTAAAGCTCTTGTGGAAATGTCATTCTTGCAAAAACCAAAGCCCAGAGCCCCTCGGCCCAGATTTCACAGCCAGAGGCTTTAGGTTTCATCCTTGGAAGGGATCTGGGGCACCCTCAGCATCTGGTTTTGGTCAGCGTCCTTACTGCCAACGCCCCCAGCATACCTGCTGCAATGCAAAAGGCGTGGTGTTTGCTTCTCACGGAGTGGGAGTGGGCGGAGTGCCACAGAGAGGCACTCTAGGGAACAGCTGGGGCCGGGGCTGCCACCTGGACACCTCGAAACTGTGCGGCTTTAAGGAAGTGTGTTCCCGCTCTCCTCTGCAGCACAGGAGCAGGCACCGTGCCTGCCTGGAGTCAAGCCCCTGCTCTACCACTTACCAGGTGTTAACCTTGGACACTTTACTTGAAATCTCTGTGCCTCGGTTTTCTCATCTGCTAAATTAGAGGAAAGTGGTGTCTATTCGTGAGGTTATAAGGATGGAATTAATTAACACATGTGAATGTAATTAATACAGCACCTGGAACCTAAATAGCTTTGATAAATGTTTGTTGTTACTGTGATTGTGACTGTTACCAGTTACTCTCTTTATGGCCTATCAAAAGAGCAAAGGATAGGGGGGCAGATGTGGCTCAAATGGTTGGACGTCCATCTCCCATATGGAGGGAACTGGGTTCGATCCCTGGGATCTCCCGGTAAAAATAAAGAAAAATATAGAAGGCAGGTGGACCACCAGGCCCCGTGCGTGCGTGCACCGCCAGGCCCCGCCAAGCCACGCAGCAAGATGATGATGTAAAGGAGAGTGACACAAGGGAAAGCCAAGACGAGATACACTGAAAAACCGGGAACTAAGGTGGCGCAGGCGGTAGGATGCCTCTCTCCCACATTGAAGATCCCCAGGATCAAATCCTGGTGAAGACAGGAGGAGAAAGATGAGAAGAGAGGGCACGAAACAGCAAATGAACACAAAAACAGCAAAAATGGGAGGGGGGGGCAGGGAGGAATAAAAATGGATAAAAGTAAACAAATAAATCTTAAAAAAAAAAAAAAAAAGAGCAAAGGCTATTAAGAGTTAAATGTCCTTTTAAGAATGCATGTAGTTAGGAGTAGGAGACTATTTCATAAGCCTGCTAGGAACTGTTCTAGGTGCTATTTATTTAGTACCCTTAAAGGTAGGTGTGATCATCTTCATTTTACAAGGGAGGAAATTAAGATTCAGCTTACCAGTCAGGGTTCTGCAGAGAAAAAGAAAAGAAAAGAAAAGAAGAAGAAAAAAAATATATATATATATATTTTTTTTTTTTTTTTCTTTTCTTTTCTTTTTCTTTTAATTTAAGTAATTGGCTCTGGCAATTGTGGGAACTGGCAAGCCTGAAATTTAATTTGTAGGGCAAGCTGGCAGGCTGGCAATTTCAGCAAGAGTTGATGTTGTAGTCTTGAGGCAGAATTTCTTCTTTGGGGAAACTGTTTTTCACTCAAAGATTTCAACTGACTGAATGAAGCTCACTGAGATTATGGAGGGTAATCTTTGTGTAAGGTCACCTGATTGTAGACGCCAACCCCACCTACAAAATACCTTCCCAGCAGCAGGTAGGAGAGTGTTTGACCAAACAACAGGACACCACAGTCTAGCCAAGATGATACATGTAGTCACCACTTCAGAGAGGTTAAGTAACTTGCCTGAGATCACATAGCCAGGAAATGTGGAGTCAGAGCTTCATCCAGTTGGTTTTGCTCCAGAACCTCTGTTCTTTCCCCTCCAGCTGGTTGGCTGCTGCCTCCTAGGGTTAGGTTGCTTCCATTAACATTTTTTCCCTGGAATACTCTATCCCCGTGCCTGTTTGGTTATAAGTTAGGATAATGCTAGCTGTTGTAACGGATAACCCCCGCATCGTCACGGCTGTGTGCAAGGTGTAGGCACTAACCTTAGGAGGACATTTCCATTTGGTGGGCAGGCCTTCCACACGGAAATTCAGAGACCTGAGCTCCTTCCCTTTCCTGGGCGGGTCTGCCCTCCTCTGGGGTTCTGGAGTCCTCCGCATTCAGGTAAGTGACAAAAGGACAGGGAGGGCTTTATGGGCTGGGCCGGGAGCGGCACTCAGCAAACTGCATCCACATGCCTTTGGCTTAAAGCTCAGTCCTGTGGTCACACCCAAGTGCCAGGGAATCCAGCTCTACGCCCAGGAGGCAGAGGAAACAGGACCTGCCAGCCAGTCTCTCCCACACCCCGTTTATCCCTTACACAGCCTTGAGGTCTCAGTTTAAATTTCTCTTGCTCCAGGAGGAAATCCTGACCCCGTGTGTCTCCTCTGACCTGCCCTTGTGGCCCTCCCTGCAGGGAACTACGGCTGTTGCCGCCTGTGGGCTCTGCCAGAGCGGGGCTGTCAGCCTGGGCTACGTGGGAACTCTGGCACACAGTAGGTGCCCACCGATTGCTGAAATTGTTAAATGGTCGCAGAGAAAGTAGTTGGGAGTGATCTTTCCGGTTCCCCTCACTAACCGTCAATCAGTTTCAGAACCCTGGGACTGCTTCGGGGACGGGGCTGGAAAGCCCTCTGAGGTTGAGGTGAGGCCTCGGTTCTCGGTTCCTCAAGAGTGGACTGAGACACCGTGTGCGGTCCCAGGCGGTCTGGGCCCCCCCACCTGGCCCCCAGAGACGTCCTGATGCGGATGACAACCGGCCCGGGCCGCAAATTTACGAGTCCAACTGCTACCACGACGTGGGAACAATAAATCGCATTTACTTGTTTATGATTTATATCTCCCCCATATATATATTTGCAGTAACTTACAAAGTGAGCACAAGAAAAGAAGAGAAAAGAGCTTGAATGGAAGAGAAAAACCAGTCAAGGTATTCAATATTCGAACATTGAAAATCTGATGGCTACCGGTATGACAAAATAAATGGTTTTTCCGTCCCCGTATAAGTGAAATCTGTATTTTGGGACAATTTTCAGTTAAATTTATTTAAATGTAATGAATTCATTAATTAATGGTTTTATTAAAATTGATCTCTTTTAGTCCTCCTTTCCCCCTCCTGGCCTGGTGGCTGGTATTCATGAGTTTTGGCCTGTAACTGAAATTAGGATTGGGAGGGGAATGTGACCAGCTCATGGGCCTCTCTTTTTGGGGTTCCAAGATGCTCTTCAGACTCACGAAGGTGCATCCGTGAACAAAAAGATGTCCCCAATAGGCCGTAACTGTTCTTTTATGAAAAACACAATTTAACAAGACAGAAGGGGAACCGGTACAAGAAGGTGATGGGGCAAGAATCCCAGCCCGGCTCCTCCTGGATGGTGGCCTTGGCAGTCACTTAATGGTATGAACCTCTACCGTCTGTCTCTGAAGTGTGATCATCCACCCAGCTGCACTGGGTGGATGGGAGAGTCCCATAACACAAAATGCCCGTGGAGGGACAACACTTTAAGTCCAATGGGGAACACCTTACCGAGGGCACGCGTATCAGGCCGTTACTCTCAGGACCAGTTGGTGGGGAGGAGGTGCCCTGGGCCTAGGGGAGGGTGGGGAAAGAGGGAAGGTACCTGTAGGGCCACTTGGCTTTCTGTGGTAAGGAGGCAGGACCGGTCCCAGGAGAAGCTGAGTTTCTGGGGGATTAGGACCACAGTTCTCCTGCTCACTTCTCCCTTTACCGTGGCATGTAGTTTGCAGGAACCCTCCATATTTTTTTTTAGGTTTGGGGTACTAGGAGCCTACGCCCCAGGCTCCTGGAAGCAGTGAGGGCAGGAGGCAGCTGGGAGTCAGAGCTGAACATGGCCAGTGGATCCAGGGGAGGAGCATGGGGGGAGGAGTCTCTAGACTGAGGAGCACTAGGATCTCAGTGAGAGTTACATTCCAGAAGCTTCCTTGGCCCACACAGGCTAATTCTGTGCTGATTCTTAAAAGGGAAGGAAAAAAATCTCAGTTCCAAAGGAACAAATTTCCAGTAAGTTTAGAAAGGAACTAACATAAATCTTAACTGGAGAAGAAGTTTCCCCCAAACTCTCCTTCCACATATTCAGCAATTAACAAAGATGTAGAGAAAATTCTGGGAGTTTGCCCCCGAGGGAGGATGGTGCGTGTGGGGGGAAGGGGACAGCTGGGGAAAGCACTTTTCTTCTCAGGCATTGATCATCAGGCTGATAAATCCACAGCCCCCACCTCCCCACAACCCCCAGCTTCGTCTTGGGCTGCAAAGGCCTGTTGGAAATCAACTTCTTTATCCTATGATACAGCACATCACCACAGAAAAACAACAGCGATATTTACCAATGGGGGGGAAAATCCCCACAATCCTATCACCCCATCACATCAACTGTTTTCATTCCCCTGAGCTTCCTTCCCCCAATCTTTATAGTTTAATCATAGCTTGACTATACTTATGGTATTTTTATTTTCTTTCTCACCATTGTGTGATGTTGGGCAAGTTTCAGTTTCCCCACCTGTAAAATGAGATCCTCATAGCACCCACCTCACTGAGTGGCATGAGCCTCCAGTGAGATCGTGACTGCAAAGCATGTGGCACAAGGCCTGGCACATAGTAGGGGCTTGTTTTAGTTTCCTAGGCTGCTTATGTAAATACCATGAAATGGTTCAGCTTCAACAATGGCAATGTATTAGTTTAGGGTTTTGAGGCCGGGAAAATGTCCAAATCAAGGTATCAAGGCGGTGCTTTCTCCCCAAGACTGTGGCATTCTGGGACCTTGACTCCTCTGTCCCATGGCAATGCACATGGCGGCCTCTCCTGGCCTTGCCATTCTCTTTCAGGTTTCACTGATTTCAGCTTCTGGCTGCTCCCTCTGTGGCTTTCTCGCTCTCTGTCTAAATTTCATTCTCTTATAAAGGACTCCAGTAATAGGATTAAGACCTATCCTGGGGAAGCAGATGTGGCTCAAGCGATTGAGGTCCCGGGTTCAGTTCCCCATGCTTCCTGGAAAAGACGAGCAAGACAGCGAGCTAGCATGACAGGCAGGCGCAGTGAGCTGATGCAACAAGATGATGCAACAACGAGACACAAAGATGAAAGACAATGAGAGACACAACAAAGCAGGGAGCTGAGGTGGCTCAAGCGATTGAGCTCCTCTATTCCATATGGCAAGTCCCAGGTTCAGTTCCTGGTGCCTCCTAAAGAGAAGATGAGCAGACACAGAGAGCACACAGTGAACGGACACAGAGAGCAGACAACAAGCACAGAACAATGGTGGTGTGTGTGGAATAAATAAAATAAAATAACTCTTTAAATAAATTCATTAAAAAAAAAAGACCCATCCTGATTGAGGTGGGACACAACTGAAGTGACATCATCCAAAGATCCTACTTACAATAGGTTTGCACCTACAGGAATGGATTAGATTTACGAACATGTTTTTCTGGGGTCCATACAGCTTTAAACCACTGCAGTGCTCAGTAAATGTTAGCTAGGATTATCATTTCTGGAAGCATTTCTCTGGGTTTCATTCTAAATTCTTCTGGACTTGTAGAATTTTTCAAATCAATATATACCCTATTGTGACTTAAAAAAATCCAGGACTACTTATTTTAAAGAAGTTGGGCCATAGAGAAATATTTTATATAGTTGTTCTTTAAAGATTCACACCGGCAGGAGCATTTGTGGCCCATTTTTCTGCATCTTGGGGATCCAGTCCCTGTTCACACATTCATTTTGACCTGAGAGTATTTTGCTGGGTCATGGTGGCCTTGTTATAGCTGAGGCTTTCTCCAGCCACCGTGGATGGGAGAAGTCTTTGCTGATGAAGCCTTTCTTCAAAGAGGGATGCCATCTCCCCATCTCCCAATTTCTGTGACACTCTGGGAATGAAAAGCAGACAGTCCCTGGAACTCTCGTCTCAGTTGCCCACTTGCCATGTGCCCTTGGAGAAGTGAACTTTAGGCCTGGGCGCAGGGAAATCAAAGTGCTGGATCCTTTCTCTATCACACTGCAGAGAAGGGGCAGTGTTGGAAAATTATTAATTGAGGCATCTGTGCATTGTTGAGTGAGGCTGAGTTAGGAGGTAGCTGCTAGGGGGCTCTTTCCATTTTAAAGTGTGGTTTTGGTGAACCTGAGTCTCCCAAGACTGATGCCTAATACAAGTGTTTGTGCTGCTATTTCCAGTCTACCTAAGGGTTATTGGGACAACAGCTATGTCTGGGAGGCAACTGGAAAAAAAAAAACTATGTAGAAATTGGAGTTTTTGACTCACGATCGTCAGTCCAGACAAGAGCCTCAGTTTTCTCATCAGTGCAATGATGTCCGTGAAAATGACCAGTGGTGGAGTTCAATTAGTCTTGGCTCTGGGGAGGACACTGGCGAGGACACTGGACATTTACTTCAAGACGGCACATGTTGTAACACATCTTAGCCCCTCGCACTCGAAGCCAGGGACCCGAGTGGGACAGGAGCAGCTGGGTCCAGGGCTTCCTCAGTCCAGTCATGTGGTGGTGCCTGGGCACTGCTGTGAATACGGATGGTGCCTGCCACATGGTCTTGCCCTCAGGCGAGCTCAGTGGCTTCGGGAGGAGACCCGTGATGCTGCTCATGGTCATATTAACAACGGCAGTGACTGCCATTCACCAAGGGCACCAAAGGCATAAACCCAAAGAGCCCACCAAACAGCTCCATGAAGTGTGTGCTGGTAATAGTCTCACTCTTCAGGTGGGAGCATGACGATGCTGAAAGGTCCAAGAAACCTGCCCAAAGTCAAATAGCTGGCAAGGGGTGGAGCTGAGATTCAATTCCATCTCTCCGGCCATAGATAACCCCCCACCCCCACCCCTTTTTTGTTATAGTAAAACTTTCTTAATTTCATTTAACACAATTTCAAATTAGGTTCATGAATAGATGGACATAAGTGATAGTTCAAATCTCAGTGTTAAAGGGTTTCTTTTCATACTATTTCTCTGAGTAGAGTTTCAAGGTTTGTCCAAATGCTGATACCTGACATTTGACATCTTTAAAAAAAAAAAAATTAGCATTGTTTCATTTTATTTTTTTTATCCTCCTCCCCCGCTGAGATGGCTCCCTCGTCTGTCTGCTCATTGTCTGTACTCGCTGTCTGCTCGCTGGGTCTGCTCATCTTCTTTAGGAGGCACTGGGATCTGAACCCGGGACCTCCCATGTGGGAGACTAGTGCCCAATCGCTTGAGCCACATCTGTTCCCTGCTTGTTGAGCAATCTAAAAATATGGAATGCTTCACAAATTTGCATGTCATCCTTGCTCAGAGGCCATGCTGATCTTCTCCGTATTGTTCCAATTTTAGTATATGTGCTACCAAAGCGAGCACCATATGACATCTTGAGATTTTATCTATAGGCATGGAAAGTAGACACACTATCAGTATACCAAGACCCAACTGTATGAGGCTGCAGTTAGAAGTGCTGTGTTATGGTCACTGCCTATAAATCCTGAGGGATTTCATGATTGCTTTATTTTCTTTGTCTCAAATTTCAAGTGCCATTTCGTCTTCATTTTCTCCTCTCCTCCCCCTTTCCCCTTCTCCTTCCCCTCCTTCTCTTCCTCTTTCCCTTTGCCTTCCCCCTCTTCTTTTCTCTTCTTCTCTACTTTCTATTCCCCTCCTTCTTCAGAGAATCGAGATATTTGAAAATATTTGGGATTTTTGCTCATTTATCATCATACATTAAAGAAACAGAAGCTGGCAGTTCTTCAGTCCCCAACAGTCCAAACAGTCACATGGTAACATTGATGCGATTCATTGAACACAATCATTTCAAGTTTGGCAACCATCCTGGTACCAGCAAAAGAAGTTGCAGGCTTAAATTTCCCACAGTTGTAGAACTTTGTTCCTACAATGCCAGTCAAGATCTCCAGATGTAGCTAGGAGAACACAGATATCACCTGGAACATCAAATGCTGATAAGCTCCCAGGTGTGCAAAACCGCTGGAGATGCGAAGCCTTCTACATTTGCAAAGCCCTTGATACCACCAGAAGCAACCAGGCAATCCACTCTAGATCATTCTGCCAACGAGGTCATGAGAAGAAGACTGCAGAGTACAGACAAGTCATATCCTTAGAGCCCATGCTCTTCACCACCCCACAATATTTGCATTTTTCACCTTGAAACAATACATGATAAGACAACTAGAAAAGGAGTCATGTAACACAGACTTTATATCCTAAGGATGTTCCAAGAAGTTGGAGATTAAAAATTAGACCCTTAAAGTTTTAAGGATCTTTGAAGGCTTCACTATAGTAGGTCAGGCATCCTCAGCCTATAGATGAGGCAACTGAGGTTGGAGGAATGCTGTCCTCACAGCCACACAGCTAGTTAGTGGCAAAGCCAGGACCAGGTACCTGGTGACAGATTCTTAGTTCCTGGCTCTCTGCACCATAGTACAAGCTAGTGTCTTCACTAGGAGGAGGAATTGAATCTAGGCTTGAGGGATGGATGGGTAGATTTGGCTCACAGGAGGTGCCAGACTTCCTAATGTCACTTTAGGCTCCTTTGTAGCTTTTGCAATTGAAATGTTACCTCCTGGCAGGAAGGCACTTCTGCCACCCCAGCTGCCTTTTGCCTGGTTCCAGAGCTCCTGGCATGGTGCTGACACAAAGGGACAGTTAGAGAAATGGATGAGACTCACTCTCCCACATCTTCTCCAGAGCTGACTCCTTGTTTTTGAGACATTTGCTTAGGTTTCCCTTCTGCCTTCCTTCTTTTTCTTCTGCAGATGATCCTTTTAGAGTGTCCAGCCCATAGTTCCCCTGTCTCTGAGAACTGTCCAGCACCCCTGTGGTGGTTTGAAACTGTCTGTACCCCAGAAAAGCATGTTCTTAGAATTAATCCATTCCTGTGGGTGTGCACCCTCTGTAAGTATGACCTACTGATGAAGCTGCTTCAAGTTAAGGCACCTCCATCTGAGAGGGTCTTAGTCTTCTTACTGGAGTCATTATTAGGACAATGAAATTCAGACAGAGAGAAAGCCATGAAAGCAGGAAGCTGAAAGCAACGAAACCAGGAAGAAAAGGGAGAGACCAGCAGACACTGTCATGTGCCTTGCCATGTGGCAGAGGAGCTAAGGATTGCCAGGTCTTCAGGAAGAAAGCGTTGCCTTGATGATGCCTTGATTTGGACATTCTCCCGGCCTCAAAGCTGTAAGTTTGTAAGGTAATAAAGTCCCATTGTTTAAGCCAAAATCATTTCATGGGATCTGCTTTAAGCAGCCTTGGAAAGTAAAACAAGCCCCATAGGAATGGGCCCTGGCAGCCATGTTTGTAAGACCAGCTCCTGACCCCCTGCCTTGGCTGAGTTGCTCAGGGGTGGGGCCCTGACCCAAATTAGACCCATTTGAGTCTCACTCCTAGGAATTAGGAATTGCTACTTGGAGAGGCTCCTCAGGCTCTGCTGATGGTTTGAACTGAGGCAATGTCTCCTTAGGAACTGAGAGGCCTCCATCTTCAGGAACATAGAGGGGTCCAGTGCAGAGAAAGGGAGAGATGGAGCAGATGCAGAGGAGCCACAGTGACGAGAAACCCCAAGGCCCCAGAGAGAAACCCTAAGAAGACAGCCGTCCCTATTCCTGGTTCTTATGTCTGGGGAGGCCCTTGCCCAGAAGAGGCCATCATCTCATTTGAAGGCCCCTCCTCCAGTACCACAAGAAGGACAGTCTATTGCCTGGAACCCTTACCATACTCTGATGTTATCAAGTTTCTGCAGAAGGAGCTCACTTCGCCTGGTCTCTGACATAGCTACCAGGGGAAGTCCTTGGTTATGCTTTGTGCTGGAGGAACCACAGTCCGGAAGGTGGGGGGTGTTGTTGAAAGGGAACTTTCTTCTCTTTCTTGAAGGGAGATCCTTGACCTGGGGGTCGCAGTTTGACCAAAGCTCCAGAAGGAACAGGACTCTGGGAGACATTGTTGTTTTATGCAAAAGTTTTCAGTTGGTGGTCTTCACAGCACCATGAATCGGAGAGACTAGATGCCATCAGTCACTTCAGCCCCAGGCATTGTGCTAGGTTCTGAGGAACAAAGATAAAATAAGATAGTCTTGCCTCACAGGTAGTGAGTGAGATGGACAGGTGGACATAATTTCACTGCAATATGATGTAAATGCTATGAGAGAGAAATGCCCAAGCAATGAGGTGCCCCAGGAAAAGGAACCTAATCTATCTTGGGATGTCAGAGAATGTTTCCCAGAAGGGATGCCAACTGAGCAAAGGCTTAAAGGATGAGTAGGCGTTGGACAGGCCAGATGGGGTAGGGACAACCCAGAGGAAACAGCAAGAATAGAAGAGCAGAGCTGAGAAAGAGTGTGGTGGGTGCCGAGACACACAAGTGGTTGAGGTTCCTGGAGCATGAAATCTGCAGGGGGGAGTGTCAAGAAAGAAGAGTGACCACATTAGGAAGTTGGGGCTTTGTCCTGCTGAACTGTATACTCCAAGCCTCTCTGTGCACTCCATCTGTTACATTGTTTTTTTGAGCATGCCAAAAATTTTTGTGTATGTAAATGCATATTTACAATATAAATATACAGTCTATGCATAATTGTTTACAAGGCAGTATATGAATATTTATTTTTAAAATAGATATTTGCTCTTATATAAATATGCTAGACATTATGATGGTTTTATTTTCTCCTTGCCTTTTTTGGGTAAAAATAAATATACAAAGGAGTTCTAAACAGTTTCTATACCTTGCAGTGCCTATTGGAGAACCCCTCTCTAGACACAATGGGAGTCCCTGGAGAGTGCTGGGGCACAGTCACCTTCCTCAGAGTCAGCCAGATGTGTAAATATGGCTTGGACCATCTCAGCCTGCAACTGATGGCCTCTGCTGGGTGATTCAGACCAAGAAACCTCAGTTAGTGGGCTCAGTCTCTCTCTGTGTTGTCTCTCCCATACTTCTAGAAGCCCCTATGCCTGGTGATTCTCACTCTGAATTCCCGGATGTGTCTACAACCATGACAGCACTTTTTCTTTTTTCTTTTTTTTAAAGTTAACTGGAACATGAACCTTATGGTTTGAGGACAGTCAACAGAAAGATGTAGAACCCACCTAGGCTGTTATCTTGCTGTCAGCCTTTTGGGTGGAATGAGCTGAACTCTATCTAGGTCATCTCTTGTCCTGGACACTGAACATAGCAGGAAATGTGCAAGCTTTGTCTGGGACCAGGACAACCAGATTGGTGAACGGCTGAGGCGTCACACTGCCAGCAGGAACTGGGCTCTCCAGCCATGTCAGGGGAGCTTCTTGGGGCTTGGCCTCTCAAGGTCATTGAGGTCGATTGAGACTTGGGTCTACTGCCATTTTCTTTGCCTCTGGCCTGAGAGGAGGGAGTTTTTCTGGGGCTCTTCACAGGGAAGATGCATGATGAGGATACAGGAATGGCATGTCCTTAAACCTCTTCAGAGGAATCTAGCTGCCGACACAGCTGGCATTACGGAGTGGTTACCACATGCACTGTACTGGGCTCTTTATGGTTATTGCTCATGTAAATCTCCCAGCAAACCCAGAGTGGGCACTCTTATTATTCCTACTGGAAGACAAAGAAATGAGCCATGGAGAAGTTTACTAACTTATCAAGAGTCACACAGTAAGTAGAGAGCTGGGATAATCGGGTTTCTCAAGTCCTGTCTCCAATAGCTCTTTCCACACCAGGAAGCTTGAAGGCCTGGGCTTTGGAAACTCATCTTCCATCACCAGGTCTTTGAAAGTTACCATTCTTTTGGGTTCCGCTGACCAAGCCAAGACTAAACTGAGTCAGAGGACACGAATGGTAAAGGATGGCCACGTGATATTCACTCAGAACCGCAGGGCATCTTCAAAGCCTGGTCCTTTCCCTTCCCTTCCCTTCCCTTCCCTTCCCTTCCCTTCCCTTCCCTTCCCTTCCCTTCCCTTCCCTTCCCCATGTCAAAATCCTCAAGACTGAGGAATGAACAAATGTAAGGGGGGGAATGCAGCTATGGACTAAAGTAGACTTAGAATTATTCTAGCAATGGAAGAACTTGTATCGTTGATATAAAGGCAGAGGCCACCAGGGGTTCTGAGGGGAGAGAGAGGGAAGAATAGGTGTAACATGGGGGCATTTTGGGGACATTGGAGCTGTCCTGCGTGACATTGCAATGACAGATACAGGCCATTATACAGTTTGTCGGGGCCTGTGAGGTCGTGCGGGGCAGAGTGTGGACTATGGCGTCAACTGTGGTCCTCAGCTGGTACACTGCTTCGGTGTGTGCCCATCGATTGTAACAGATTACTGCACTCATGAAGGATGTTGTTAATGTGGGAAAGTGTGTGTGGGGGGAGGGGGGGAATATGGGAATCCCTTATATTTTTGATGTAACAGTTATGTAATCTAAAGCTTCCTTAAAAAAATTTTTTTTTTTTAAAGCATAAACAGACTTTGAAGCTTTCTTGGCAGTACTTGTCGGGCCAAGGATGAGGTGGGAGAGGTCAGTTAGGACTGGTTTACTTTTCCTGTCAAAAGGTGCTAAAAGGAAAAACTTCTTCCATTTCTTCCTCAGAGTATTTTTTGTTCTTGCTATTGTTTTTAACCACTATAAAAGTAATTTATATACATGGTAATAACATTTCAAATAGTTACTAAAAGGATAAAGAAGAAAGTAAAAGCCTTCCGTGTCTCCAGGCTCACCCCTAGAGGCAAACATTTTAAATCATGTCTGGGCTTTTTCCTTCTGGTGGTTATATCCAGAATTCTCAAATATATTTATACTTCTCTTTTCAATTTATCTACTTTAGACATTATTTAAAGGTTGCCCCTGCCCTGCAATTTGGCTTGTTTTTTTTTTTTGTTGTTGTTGTTGTTTTGTTTTGTTTGTTTTTTTGAGGTACCTATAGAGAAGGAAATATAAACTACATCTGAGACTCCAGAAAGGGACTGTTTCAAAAGCATTTGTTAAATGGAATTTTTCCTTACATTCTACCAATTCCTTAAAATTGTATCTCATTTTACTTTGCTTAAAATTAAGACTATAACTTTTTATAAGCTTTTTTTTGTTTGTTTTACTGGAGTTTTAAGTTGCCTTTGGTGACACAAGAAAATATGCCTTTTCTACTAAGATCATTTAGTTTTTAATCATCTTTTTTTCATTTTGAAAGATTTTCAAACCTATCAAAAAGTTGAAAGAATAGAACAATGTGGTGATTTGGAGCTACATACCCCAGAAAAACATGTTCTTAGATTTGTTCCATTCCTGTGGGTGTGAACTCTTGTAAATGGGCCATTTGATGAGTTTACTTCAGTTAAGGTATGGCCCAGCTGAGTCAGGATGACACTTAGTCCTGTTACTAAGGCCTTATAGGGAAGGTCACAGAGACAGAGAGCCAGAGGGAGCAACCAGAAGCTGGAAATCAGGAGGACCAGAAAGAGAAAAGAGAAGGGAAGAGAAGCCAGGAGAGACAGCCATGTGCATTGCCACGTGACAGAAAAGCCAAGACCAAGGATCACCAGCAGCCAGCCCCAGAATGCCACAGCTGTTTTAAGATATTGGATCCACAGGCAGTGCAGGACTATGATCCCTGAGAGAAGGAGTACAAATGAAGTTAAGGCTAAAGAGCCCAGATTTTCTGCATTGTGGCAATTTTTGGATTGTAGAGCAGGGAAGAAAAATCCAAGTAGTACATACTCCCTAGATGAGTTGAGAAAACAGAGATTGTATTTGGAGAGGTTGAGGAAGCTGGAATTTATGCATGAGGAGCTGGTGAGGAGAGAGCTATGCAGAGAAAGAGATCCAGAAATCTACATAGGGGTTATCTTGAATATTTGGATGAATACTAATTGTGCATGCATAGGTTCAAACTCCACAAGACCAAACAGAGAACAACTGCCAGAGTGCTGTAGGGTGAACAATTCCCAGAACTCTCACAAGGCTGGGGAAAATTTAATTCTGTTCAGCCAGAGTAAAATGACCTGTTGAACACCTGGGGTATTCAGCAGAGACACTAGAAAGGTCACATCTTAGTAGTAGGACTAAAATAGCCCTAGAATAAAGGCTATTCTGGATCTACAAAGATTAAAAAACAAGCCTACAAAGGATCAAATGGATTGGCATGTAATTTAACTACTTGCCCTATTAAACTTCAAAAGGCTTTAAGGGAAGACAACAAAATCCTGATATTTAACAACATGACATTCACAATGTTCGGCATCAAATAAAACTTTACTGGAATGTGAAGAAGCAGGCATATGTGCTTTGGGGGCACAGTCACCAGAATAAACTCCAAGCAATTTCCTAACTCTGCTTCATTATGCTCAAAGGCCAGTCCCCAGAAAAGACTAAAAGGCTCAGCCTGGGTCACATGACCACACCCTGGGTGGTGGGACGTGGGAGGGCCCCCGAGGTTCATGGTCCCACCAAGACTGCACAGAACAGTGGAGAAGTAATTCCTCCAAAATGAATTAGAGTGTTGTTGCCAAATAAGAGAAAGAAAGAGAGAGAAGGGAGGGAGGGAGGACCCAAAAAGTAGATAAAGGGAGTAATAGAGATAAGAGCAGAAATTAATGAAATAGCAAACAGAAGAGGATAGGGAATATCAATGAAATCAAACATAGCTCTTTAAAAATCAATTGAATTTATAAACCTCTAGTTAGACCAAAAAATAAAAAGAGAACACACAAATTACCAATATCAGGGATGGAAGAGGAGACACCAATATAGATTCTACAGACATTTAAAAGATAATAAGGGAATATTGTGAATAACTTTATGCCAATTCCTTGAAAGACACTAATTACCAAAGCTAACAAGAAAAAATCGAAAAATTGCACAGCCAAATATCTATTAAAGATAGCGAATAGTCCAGATGGAATCATTGGGGTATACTCTTAAGTATTAAATAGAAATAATTCCATTTCTATAAAAACTCTTTCAGGGAAATGGATGTGGCTCAAGCAGTTGGGTGCCTGCCTACCACATGGGAGACCCCAGGTTCAGTTCCTGGTGCCTCCTAAAGAAGATGAGCAAGATAGTGAGGTGAAATGATGGGCTGGCACAGCAAGCTGACACAACGAGATGATGCAATGAGATGGCACAATGAGGAGACACAATGAGGAAACACAATGAGAGACACAAAAGGCAGGGAGTGGAGGAGGCTCATGCTACTGGGCACCTCCCTCCCACATGGGAAGTCCCAGGTTCGGTTCCCGGTGCCTCCTGAAAAAGAAGACCAGCAGACACAGAGAACACACAATGAATAGACACAGAGAGCAGACAGCAAGTGCAAATCAATGAAGGGGTAGGGGAGAAATAAATAAACAAAATAAATCTTAAAAAAAAAAACTCTTTCAGAAAATATAGGAGGAAGGAACCCTTTCCAAATTATTTTTTGAGGTCAGTATTACCCTTTTGCCAAAGCCAGAAAAAGACAATACATAGAAAATTCCAAACTAATATATGTCATGAACATAGCACAAAAAATTCTCAACAAAATACTAAAACGTTGTGTCAGTGAGAATGGCAGAGTAAGGACCTCTGAAAAGCCATGGCTCCATAAAAGCAATGAGAACAATGGCAAAAAAAAAATTGTCAAAATAAAAATTTTCAGAACTCTGGAGATTAACCAATGGCTTGTAACAATCCAAGGAGCATTTACTCAAAAAAAAAAAAAAAAACAACAGTTGACTCTTGGTAAGGACAGTGAGTTTTGTGGCATTTTAGCTTGGTCTACTCTTACCTCTCTTTCCGTAGCTCTGTGGTAACCTTGCAAACCAACAGTCTCAAAATGATGGCAACCATGAAACCAGCAACCTAGCAAGTCCTACTTGAAGGACTAGTTTTTATTTGATCTGGTTCAGACCTCCTTCAGGGAAGACAGCTTTTTCCCCTGGGGTGTTTGTTGGAAAAAATTGGTGGCAATTGTTTAAAATTGCAGCTGCCCAAGTTGATGATAATGGTTGGGGCAAATGAGAGCCTGGCCAAGAAACTCAAAAGGAAAAGCTGTGGAATGAGATGTGCTTAGGGCCTTTGAAAGCTCCAATATATTTCTGGGAATACAGAAAGCTGTGTGCATGCCCAAGGATGTGTTCATGTCTCAGACCTGAGAAGGCCCTAAGCTCTCACCTTTGGCTGACCTTGACATTTTAGGCAAGCAAGAAGTGAAAGCTGAGGTAGAGTTGTAAACTGCCCCATGCATTGAAGGCATGTCCAACACACAGAGCACCTCAGCAAAATTGGGAGCTTGCTGATTCCAAGCATTTAAGGAAATTACTGTCCAATCATTAACTGACCACTAAGACAAGCAAGCAGAGATTTCAGTTCCTTGTCATGTGGCAACACATGACAAGGAACACAGACTTTACAGAATTAGTTCAAGAAGTCATTAAACAAACATTCACTATATTAGAAACCATGCATGTGTCCCCAGACCTAGTTTTTCTCCTAGGTCTGGTTTTTAGAATGCTGGTGATAAACTAAGCCTGATTTATTATATGACCATCCTGTATGGGAAATGACTGTAACTCTAGGTATGTTTGGTCAACCTTAAGAGATATAACAGGAGGATGGATGTAGCTCAAATGGTTGGGCGTCCGTCTCCCATATGGAGGGACCTGGGTTTGATCCCTGGGACCTCCCAGTAAAAATTAAAAAAGAAATATATAGAAGGCACATGGGCCACCAGCCCCCATGTACAGGTGAGACCCCAGGCCCCGTGCACGGGTGAGCTGTCAGGTCTCATGTGCAGGTATGCTGCCAGGCCCCATGCACGGGTGTGTCCCTAGGCCCCACAAGTGGGTGCACTGTCAGGCCCGGTGAGCCACGCAGCAAGATGATGACATAATAGGAGAGTGACACAAGGGAGAGCCAAGACGAGACGCACCGAAAAACCAAGAACTAAGGTGGTACAGGCAGTAGGACACCTCTCTCCCACATTGGAGGTTCTAAGGATCGAATCCCAGGGAAGACAGGAGAAGGATGAGAAGAGAGGGCAGGAAATGGACACAGAGTTGCCCAGTGAATGGACACAAAAACAACAAAAACGAGGGCGGGGGGGCCGTAAAAATGAATAAAAGTAAATAAATAGATAAATAAATCCTTTAAAAAAAAGTATAGGGGAGTAAGATATGGACTATAGTTAGTAGTAATACATTGATAATGCTCTTTCATTACTTGTTAACAAATGTTTCACAACAATGCAGGGTGTTTGTGTGTGGTGGGGTGATGTGTGGGAGCCCTGTATGATGTTATGCATGTTTGTTTTGTAAGTTCACAATGTTTACTGAACACTTATAGTTTATGTATGTTCATGTATGAATAATATACTTCAATAAATTGTTAAAAAAAAAAAAAAAAAGTCACTAGACAAACAGCAACAACAAGTCCTGAGGTGGGTTTCTAATTTCCAGAATCACCATATTTTGTTATTTAAAATATCCAGTTTTCAACCAAAAAAATTACAAGACATGCAAAGAAACAAGAAAGTATGGTCCCTACACAGGAAAAGAAGCAGTCAATAGAAAGTGTCCCTGAGGAAATCCAGATATTTGACTTATTAGATAAAGACTATAAACAGTTATTTTAAGCATTTTAAAACAATCAAAGGAAATCTAAAGAATGAAAGGAAAGTACATGTACAATGTCTCACCAAATAGAGAATATCAATAAAGTGATAGAAATTATTTTCTAAAAGGAACCAATTAGAAATTATGGAGTTGAAAAGTATAACTAAAATGAAAAATTCACTAGTGGGACTCCATGGCAGATTTGAGCTGACAGAAGAAAGTAATCAGTTACTTAAAGATGTGTCAATTGAGACTATTCAATCTGAAGGACAGAAAGAAAAAAGAATTTCTTCTGTTAATCTTTTTCAATTAACAGAGTCTCAGAGACCTATAGTACAGCATCAAGCATACTAACAAATGTATAATGGGAGTCCTAGAAGGAATGGAGAGAGAGAAAGGGTATGAAACAATATTTGAAGAAACAATGGCCCCAAACTCCCCAAATTTGATGAAAAATCTGAATCTACACATCCAAGAAGCTCAGCAAACTCCAAGTAGGATACACTCAAAGAGACACACCATAATGAAACTGTTGAGAGCCAAAACCAAAGAAAGAATCTTCAAAGCAGCGAAAGAGGATCCTTTCTCTTACAAAGGATCCTCAATAAGATTAACAGCTGATTTCTTATCAGAAATCATGGAAGTCAGAAGGCAGTAAGATGACCTATTCAAAATGCTGAAAGAAAAAAAAAACTGTCAACCAAGAATTCTATATCCAGAAGAAAAAGATTAAACTGGTACAAAAGCCACCAGGAGGAAGATGTTGGGAATAAAAGAGAGGTTAAGAGAATTTTTAGAAAGCCGGTATGTGATGTGATATCTTCAAAGTTTCTTTTGCATAATCCTAGTTTTATTTGGGTTATTTAAAATAAATACAACAGTAGTAATAGCTGAGAGGTACTATGTGCTTACCAGGCACTGACCACTATGCTAAGCAATTTAAATATGTGCAGTCTCATGAGGTGGGTACCACTACCCTCTTATGTAGACGAAGAAACCAAGGCACAGAGTTTTAAGTGACTTGCCCAAGATCACATGGTTACTAAGTGGCAAAGTCAGAACATTTGTTTTCATATTCAAACCCACATGTAAGGGGGCGGATGTGGCTCAAATGGTTGGGCGTCCGTCTGCCATATGGAAGGACCTGGGTTCGATCCCCGGGACCTCCCGGTAAAATTAAAAATATATATATAGAAGGCGCATGGGCTGTCAGGCTCTGTGTGCCGCCGAGCTGTCGGGCCCCAGGAGCCATGCAGCAGGATGATGACATAACAGGAGAGAGACAAGACGAGATGCTCTGAAAGCTCCAGAAGCCAGGAGCTAGGTGGCGCAGGCGGCAGAACACCTCTCTCCTACATCGGAGGTCTCCAGGATCGAATCCTGGTGAAGATGGAGGAGGAGGATGAGAAGAGATGGCAGGAAGCAGACACGGAGAATTGCCCAGCAAATGAACACAAAACAGCAAATGGGGAAGGGGAGTGGTTAAAATGGATAAAGTAAATAAATAAATCTTTAAAAACAACAACAACAAAAAAAAAACAAACAACCCACATGTAAGAGGCTGCTCCTCTTTCTCACCTTCTTCCCAGACTATGTTTGTCTCCACATCCTAACAAGGTTGAGCAGAAAAGGGGAAGGGTGCAGAAAAGTCATTTGGTTCAGGTCTTACATCCCCAAAGCACCTAAAATGTTGGCATTTGACGTTATCTTCAAATGAAGTCGTGTATCCAGCCAGAAATACTCTGCCATGCCTGAGAGAAGAAGGGATTCACCTAGCTTTGAAGTTATTTCCCACAGCCTGATGATTCCACCTTGAGCGAGCCCTTCATCAATAATTTGTATAAATTCCATAATTGTCTGTTCATAGGACAATACATTACATTTAAAATACAACCATATTTTTTATTACCTCATTTTGATATATCTTCATTTTTCAATCTTGTAGGAAATAAAAAAGTGGGAGTGGCCTCTCTCTAGACCTTTGAGAAACTTTTCTCCCTTCCTCACTCTCTGAAAGGAGTGGGTAAGAGGGGGACCAGAAGACACTCAGAAGCCCACTCCAGGAGCTACCCGTGGCTTGGCTGTCAGCATGGTCACACCCACAGGCTGAAACAGGTAAAAAAATCCAAGACCCAGCAGCTGCATGGAGCAAAGCACCATAGATCCAGAAGTATCCGGAGCTTCAAAGTGGTTTGTGATAAAGCCATCAGGTCCGTATTGACTAGATGAACCTAGCTTTTAGGTGCAACTTTTTAACCTAGTGGTTTTTAACTATGGTAATCCTGTGCATCCCTCTCCCAGGATGTTTGACAATGCCTGGAGACATCTTTGATTTTCACAACTCTGGGGTTCTAAGGCATCTAGTGCGTAGAGGCCAGAGATGCTGCTAAACACCCTACAATATACAGGGCAGAGACAATAAAGAATTATCTGCTCCACATGTCAGTGTTGCCCCAGCTGAGAAACCCTGCGCTAACCCTTGGGACCTGCCTCATGCTAGGCAGCCATGGCCACTCTAGAAGCTTCCTACTGGTCGTTATCTGAACTTGAAGCAAGAGGGCTGGACCATAGGCCCTGACCGCAGTGGGGATTTCCCTGTCATTACCTGGCCGCCCCTTCTGGCCCCTTTGCTGGAGAACTCTACCCCCAGGTAAATGTTTTCCCTACTTGTTTGGGAAACTTCGAGAAAAAAAAATCCCCTTTAGCCATCTTGTAAGCAGTGAAAACATACCATAATGTGCTTTTTCCACCAAAAAAAAAAAAAAAAAAAGAAAGTGGCTAGGGGATTTTTTAACTCAAATAACTAAAAAGTGGCAGCCAACCCTATGACTTCAAAGGTGGCACATCCTGCAACTGGCACTCAAAGGGGCGCTCAGATGGAGCTCGGAAAAAAAGAGTGGGTTTAGTATCAACGAATCATTAATGGACTAGACAGGGGAGGGGGTGATAATCCAGGAAATCTGGCTGGGGATAGGGGGCAGCCTGGAGGGGTATGGGCAGCAGCTGATGAGAGCAGCCTCCGCTCCCAGCCACAGGCCACCTAAGTGCGGGGCCCTTGGGGAACCCCAGGGCATTTGTGTGCACTTTCAGGAGATTCTTTTCTTCTCTTCTTTCTTCTCCCTGGGTTTCGTCTTTAATAACTACAGAATAGGCCATTAAGGAATGTAAAGCAAAGCGCTCTAAGAAAGTGAAACTGCCTCTCACAGGGAAAGGCTCTGAAACGCCTCAGTGGCCCCAGGCAGCGCCATCTACAGGGGTGACAGCGAGTTAGGGAGCTCGCCAGGAGGGGGGGCTCCTGACACTGCCTCACCTGTAACCCCCTCAGAGGGCCCCACTCAGGCTCTTGTTTCGGCCAGGTGGACTCTGTGGTGACTCAAACGGCCCAAGTCCTAGCTCAAAGCAGGAGACGAGAATAGACTTGGGGCCAGCGAGCCCCCCAGGGATTGGAGTCTGGTTGGTGCTAATGACCTCCACGCAGCCTCAACTCCTCTGAGACCCCAGGCCTGTGGGAAAGAATGAGCAGAGAGATGACCGAGAGCCTCGTGGACTCTATTCCTGGTGGGCCAGGATGCTCTCACCACAAACTGCCCCCTACTGGAGAAACGGGCGCGGTGATTTCCCGCACATCAGATGACTGTGTGGCCCCCGCCCAGGCCAGCTCAATCGGAATATCTGAAGGTGGGGCCCAGGCCTGGGTTATTGCCAAAGTTCCCCAGGTGATTCTAATGGGCAGTCATGGCTGGCAGTCAGAGGTGCTTCCTTCTTTTTCGGTCTTGGGAGATTTTGCACCTCCTTCCGGGGAAGGAAGCCTGACTTTTGAAACGACCCTCGTGAAGGTCAGATATCTAGTTCTGCAATCGGCCTGACTATGGGGAGCACACCACAGCTCCGGTTTCTCCTCTGCTGGCTCCTTGGCTTGAAGGCATTTCCTCAGTGGTTTGATGAGGCATCCCTTCTCTTGTCAAGCATCAGTCCGTTAGCTTTCAAAGTCTTGGAAGTGGGCCAAGGGCTGGGCCGAAGTTTATATTTGTTCTGGCACTGGGAACAGCAAAGGAACTGGTATGAATATAGCAAGCTTTTTTTGTGTGCACTTGAAAAAAACACACATCTATTTTCAGTTACCTTAAGAAGTTCATTTACATACAGCGCATCATGCTATTTTAAACAAAAAATAGGCAGTGGGCACTGGTATTATGATGCCAGTAACTAAAACACTGAAATACGGGCTGGAAAATAGCTACTGTCCTAAATCCTTGGAGTTTCCCCGACTCCTTCCCTTTGACCCTCCCTCAGGATCACCCCCTCTCCCACCTCCCCATGATCCAGCAACTAAAAAGTTATTGCCTGGTACTGCAGGGCCAGGAGCTCTTCTGGCAGGTGGAGGTCCAAACTATACAGGTTGCCAAGATTGTCTTCCTGATTATAAATCATTTCCATCTACTCAGGAGAGCAGCTTGCCCCAAGGATCTCGGCTTGTCATATTTAGTTAGAGCAGTACAAGTTAATTTTTTTTTAAAATTTAACAAAAACTCATATTGTATTTACATGTACCAGACACTGTTCTAAGAGATTTACAATTATTAACTCATTTGATTCTTGTAACAACCCTATGAAATTAGTAATACTATGTATCTCATTTTATAGATGTGGAAATCAAGGCACAGAGAGGTTAAGTAACTTGCCAAAGTCAACCAGCTAGTAAGTGGAGAGATGGGCTTCCAGGATAGCCTAGCTGCAGTATGTTGCTCTCAACCATAGGAAATATAACCATGAACTAATGAGGCTTTCCCTTCCCCACCCCCTTGCCTATCTTAGATTCATGGTACAAACTCTAGCGCCCTTCCTCTCATCTACCATTTCCTCCCACCAAATTTTCAGCAGGGGAAGCAGAAGCCAGAGAAGAAAGGGACCAGAAGCCAAGGTCATAAAGGCAACAGAGGGCAGAGCTATGACCAGGACTCTGCTTTTTGCCTCCCTCTTGCTCTCATATCAGAACACTTACATCCTGCTAAAATGTCCCCTCAGAAAGCAGTCTGGGGAGTATGGTGGCTTTCAGAAAGGCCCACAGATTCTGTATTCCTCCTCCCTTCAAGACGTGGAGCCTGGTTCCCCACCCCTCTTGTGTGGGCTAGACTTACTGTCTCACTACTCGTGAACAGAATACAGCAGAAGTGATGGGAGACTAGGTCGTAAAAGGCACAGCAACATCCTCCTGCTCTCTCTTGAGTCGTTTGCTCTGGAGGAAGCCAGCTGCTGTGTCTCAAGGACACTCAGGCAGCCTGTGGAGGGGCCCAGGTGGCAAAGAGTCGAGGTCTCCTGCCAACAGCTCCGTGAGCCACCTTGGAAGTGGATCCTCCAGCCCTGGTCAAGCCCTGAGATGAGTGTAGCCCGAGCCAGTTGCTTGGCTGCAACCTCACAAGAGACCCCGAGCCGAACAACCCAGCGAAGCCGCTCCTGGATTGCTGACCCTCAAAAATGATGTGAGAAAATAAATGTTGCTTAAAACTGCCAAGTATTAGGATAGTGTGTTATGCATCAATAGGTAACTAGTAGAGGAGGTTCTGCAGTGCTCTTGCAGTGCTTTAATCACATCACGCAGTTTAGGGAGTCTTGTCTCCAAAGTAATCCAGCTGTATTTCTTTTGAAACATTGGGCAATTCATGCACTTTAAGCCATTTTAATTCATCTGGTCCTCCCCACTCTACTCCACCCTGCCCTTTGTTAATCCAAATTGGATGGTTCTTTTGAAAAATTTTTCCTGCATAGATTTCTATAAAGTCTATACCAAATAAAACAGCCATATCTAAGTTCCATTGAAATTATTACTGCAATCACAAGAGTTCTAAGCCTAATAACATAATCTAGTGGCAGGAGATTTGACGATCTGGCAGCCTGCAGCTGAGCAGCAACTTGGCAGTTCTATGGTCAAACTGTCTAAGTTCAAATCCTGGCTCTGTCTGACCTTGGGCAAATTATCAAACTCTGTGTCTCAGTTGCATTATTTATAAATTGGAGAATCTACTTATAATACCTACTCTGTAAAAATATTGAGAAGATTAAAACGAGAGGCAGTATGACATAGTGCTTAAGAGCAGGGGTTCAGGAGTCATCCTGGGTTTGAGTTCTAGTTCCATCTATTTACTAGCTGTATGGCTTGGAAAGTTATTAACCTTCCTGTGTCTCAATATTCCACATCCACAAAAATGGGGGAGAAATAAAACTTATCTCACATGACTGTTGTCAGAATTAAATGAGTCAATTCATGTTCCTGGCACGTAGTAAGTGATATATACCAGGGATACTCAGTACAGTTGTGCAAGTTGTTAACTGTTCAAGGGCCCCCATTCAAGAGGTTGAATGGGGGCTCACCAGACCATGCCCTTTGACTTGGGTTGCCTACCTAGAGGTGGTACTGTTTTCTAATTTGCACCAGGACCGGTATAAGCCAGTAGCTGCTCTGACATGTTATTTGGCGACATAAGGGATTTAGATGTTCAGAAAATGCTACCTTAGCATTATCCTTGGGCTTTGGGCTGATGTTAACTGAGCTGAAGCTGGCTGTATTACAACTGTTAATTGGAGATTTCGTGGAGTTCTCCAATATCCCAAGACTGAAAAATACTAACAATGTAAAAAGTTTAAAATAAAAAACAGCAATACTATGTATGGTTTAGGGATGCATACAGATGTGGTAGAGAGTGTAGACAAATGCATAGCCATGATAAATACCACATTCTGGATGAGGGTTACCTGGGGTGGGGAGGGAATGGAATTAGGAGAACCCCTTCCTGACTACTCTATAGAAATAGCAACCACTGACCCCCAGAATTCCCAATCCCCCTATTCTGCTCTACTTTTCTCCATAAAACTTATCATCTTTGATGCATTATATATTAGCTTTTTTGTTTACTGTCTGTCTCCTCCAGGGGACTTCAGCTCTATTCATAATTTATTTCTTAAGCCTAATGGTAGCCACACATGTATTTATTACTCTTTAATCTTAACCTTTAAAAATAACTTACAGACACCAGTAGCCAGGCCCAGCTGCCAGCGCAGCAGGAGGAGCCAGACACAAAGAGGGGGCTCGTTACGGGGTTGGGTGTGGATGGCTATGTCGGATGATGGTGTGAGGGCCAGTACAAGCTCCACCCCATCTTTGTTCTCAAACCAGCAAACGGAGAAAGAAAAATACCCCCAAGAAGAAGGAGAGTAAAGTCAGTATGAGCCAAAACTCCAAACTCCTCTCCACCAGCGCCAAGAGGATTCAGAAGGGACTGGTGGACATCACTGCAGACCCTTCCCCCGCCCCACCGCCTCAACTGCAGGTCCTGGGGATTGAACCCAGGACCTTGTTCATGGGAGGCTGGTGCTCAACCTCTGAGCTACACCCGCCCCCCGAGTGCTGGTCCCAAAGGCGGTAACATCTGTGAATGGAGCTCAGCCATCCTAGGGCCTCCGGGATCCATGTATGAGGGATTTTCCTCCTTGATAATCACTTTTACACCAGAATGTCCCTTCAAGCCTCCAAAGATTACATTTGAGACAAGAATCTATCACTGTAATATCAACAGTCAAGGAGCTATGTGCTTGGACATATTGAAAGGTCATGGGAGTGCAGCACTAACCATTTTGAAAGTCCTCTTTTCTATCTCCTCACTTCCTACAGACTGCAATCCTGCCGATCCCTCGGTAGGAAGTACTGCCGCTCAGTATAGGACCGACAGAGCAGAATGTGACAGAACGGCCAGACAGCGTTTTTCCACAATTCTTACTTTCTTTGTCACAGAAGAGAGCTGCTTATGATTTTGAAGGGGTGAGGGAGGGCAGGAGTTGGTAAAGAGTAGGGTATTTCTATAACAGATGTTATTCAGTCTTATTTCCTAAGCTTTTATTGTAACTTAACGTATCTTGCTAAGGTAGACAGAATTAGTAATAGCCTCTTTTAAAACTGTTATTAGTTCTGCAATATTAGCTGAAATATAGTAAGTAAAAGAATGTACATTTGGGTTCAGTTCCTTATAGTATGTAAATTTAAAACAGCTTAATTTTGTACAGGTGGCGCACATGGCCTTTTATGTATAGTCCTTCCAAGACTACACCTTGTTTGTTTTGATTTTTTTTTTTTCATTGGAATTTGTTTTCCCTCCTTTGGAGGGAGCATTGGTATTTACCAGAGTTTTCAGAGACTCATCTCATGTACGTAAAATGGACATGTGGCTATAAAACACCATACAGGAAATGAGTAGTTGTATATTTAATTTTATATGCTAATCTACTTAATTGTGAAAAGATTAACAGTTTGAATTAGGACTTGTGAAAACCTATAGTGAAATGCCTTAAGCTGGTAACTGTAAGGTGTGGAATAGGAGTTGCTTAGTGGATTTTAGTTATGTGTTATGGACTACTTAAGTCTGCACTTGTTACTGTGCTAACAAGCAATATTAAAAACAAAAAAAATTTTAATTTAAAAATAACTTCTAATTAATACTATTGAAAGAGACCCATCTTTCTATTTAAGAGCTGATTTTTATATTTCTCTCCTCATTAGTCCTTATGAAAGGTTAAATCGGTATATTGGTGGGGACCACAGAACCAGCCATCATTAATTCAACAAGCATTTATTGTTGAATGACAGAATGTCCAAAGAGCTAAGAACTTCATCTGTATATTATAACACTTAGTATGTTAAATTCTAGCTATTTGTTTTTTTTACTATTTTCCCTTCTTTCTATAAGGACAGAATCTCTGTCATTCATATTTATGATTCCTGCTATGTAACAGTTGCTAAATAAATCCTGACTTGAATGGAATAAACATAAATATGACCGCTTTTGCCCTTAAAGAGCTTTCAATCTTCTAGGGATGAGAGAAGATACATGACAGTGCAGGTCATAAGTGCCATAAATTATGAGCAAAGTTCTGTGGGAACTCATTCCTATATTTATTCATATGCCCACTAATTATTAGCCATTGACCATATGCTCAGCACTGGGCATGTAATTGTAAACAAGAGACATGCAGTCCCTTATTTCTGTATGTCTCACTTCTCACCACCTTCACCAACTACCTCCCTGGTCTGTGCCACCAACATCTTTTGCTTGGATTATTGCAATACTCCAATCCTGTAGTGCTAACTGGTCTCCCTACTTCCATTTTGCTCCCTTATAGTAAATTCTCCACCGCATGCAGAGTGATCCAGTTAAAACCTAAAAATTAGATCATCTCATGCCTCTGCTCCAAAATCTCCAATGGCATCTCATCTCTGGGAGATTACAGAAATGGCCACGATTTTTTTAATTTCTTATATCAAGAGAGGGAGTCTATGGGGAATGGATGTCGCTCAAGTGGTTGAGCATCTGCTTCCCATGTACAAAGTTCTGGGTTCAATCCCAGTGCCTCCTAAAAACAAAAACAAACAAACAACAAAAAAACACAACTCTCATTGGAGAGCTGGTGTAGTTCAGTGGTTGAGCACCCGCTTCCCTTGTGTGAAGTCCCGGGTTTGATCCCAGTGCCTCCTAAAGACAAAAACAAACAAACAAACAAAAACAACTGTCTTTGGGGAGTGGGTGTAGCTCAGTGATTGAGCACCTGCTTCCCGTGTACAAGGTCCTGGGTTCAATGCCCACTGAGTACAATTGGTAGACTGGATTTATCTACCAATACAATATGGCTGAAGCAACACTGTGTAAGTTTTGAGCCCGGGGCCACAAGAGACCTTGAATGATTTTGTTTCTATTCTTGGAAGCCTGCAACCACTATGGGAACAAACCCAAGCAAGACTGTCGGGGGATGAGAGACCATGTGGAGGAAAATCGTCCTGGCTAAGGCTATCCTAGACCAGCTGATTATCAGCCAGTCCACCTGAGGACTGAGGCTCCACGACCGCCCAGCTGCCATCAGCCTAACCCAGCCTACACCAGAAGAACCATCCACAGGCTAAGGAGCCAAATAGATGGCTATTATTTTAAGCCATTTAGGTTTCTGGTAGTTTGTTAGATAGTAAAAGCTAACAGATATACCTTTCCATTCACAGAAAAAAAAGATAAGTACTAACGAATCCCCAGTGCTTAGCACATGGCCTGTACATGGTAGGTTCCCAATAAACATTCGTTGAATAAATTAATAAATTCATCAATGGAGTTAACATTCTAATGAAGGAAATAAGAATGAAAAAAAAACCCAAGTAAACAGAATAGTAAATAACTACAAATTTTGACAAGTGCTATGAAGGAAACAAAGAAGTAGCTGAGGTGGAGAATAATAGAGTGGAGATAAGAGGGCAACCCCCCAGTCACTTCCCAATTTCTTTTGGAATAAAAGCTGAAATTCTTACAGTAGCCTCCAGGGCCCTATGGGATCTGGCCCTCCGAGAGCCCACTGACCCATCCGTCACTCCTGCGCCCTCGCCCATCCAGCCACACTGGCCTCCTTGCTGCTCCTGGAACATGCCAAGTTTACTCCCACCCCAGGGTCTTGCTGTTTCCTTTGCCTGGAATGTTCTTCCCTTAGACACCCCCACCCCCCACTCCCTTCAGGGCCCTGCTCAGAAGTCACCCTTCCAGTGAACCCCTTCCTGACTACCCTAGAGAAGTAGCAACCCATTGAGCCCCAGAATTCCCAGTGCCCCTCTTCTGCTTTACTTTTCTCCACAGCACTTATCACCATCTGATGCATTATATATTAACTTCTTTGTTTACCCAGTGTCTTCCCATTAACATAAATTCCTTGAGGAAGGGAGCAGATGTGGTTCAAGTGGTTGTGCCTGCTTCCCATATGGGAGGCCCTGGGTTCAGTCCCAGGTGCCTCCTAAAAACAAACAAAACAACAAGCTAACAAACGAAAAAACCAACTCAGGGGAGCCTATGTGGCCCAGTGGTTGAGCACTGACTTCTCACATACCAGGTCTGGGGTTCAAACCTCAAAACAAACAAAAAAATTCCATGAGGAAGGAATTTTGTTTACTCCTAGCCAGTGTTTACAAAATCCTAAGAGTAAGCAAGGCAAGCATTTGGCTTTGAGTCATACAAAGAAAAAAGGCAAGGCCTTTAAAAAAAAAAAAAAAAGCCCAGGTAGGTGTTGGATTGGTCACTGAGAACCTACAAATGTGTTCATGGTAAGGTGTTGGGGATTGAATCATGTCCCCCACAAAAGGCATGTTCAGGTCCCAAACCCTGGTCCTGTGGGCATGAACCCATTTGTAAATAGGACCTTTGAAGCTGTTATTAGTTAATGGATGCCCAAATTGAATTTTAATCCAAAATGGCTGAAGTCCTTATAAGCCAAGGAAATTGAACACGGGAAAGAAGCCACAAAACCCATGTGATGGAAAAGCCAAAGAATCTCAAGGATTGCCGGCCAGCCAGAAGATACCCAGGAAGGAAGCTAAGCCTTCTAACCTCTGAAACCGTGAGCCAATAAATTCCTGTTCTTAAGCCAATTCGTTGTTGGTATCTGTTTTAGCAGCTAGGAAACTAAAACACAAGGCTAGTGAGACATTACAAGTAAGAGTCTTCTTCATAGCACACTTTGCAGTTTGCTAGGGGTATTCTAATCCATGTTATTATTTGTTCCTCACAAAAGCACTGAGAGGTCAGCACTGCAGGTTTTATCATCCTCCTTAACAGGTGAAGATAATGAGGGCCAGAGAGCTTGAGTGAGTTGCCAAGACTGTGGACTTACAAAGTGTTAGAACCAGAATTTAAATCCTGGTTGGTCTGACTCCAAGTGCAGTGCTCATTTTATTTATTGCTTTATTGTTTCTCCATTCTGGGCTCTACCTGGTGACATTCTTGAATCATAAAGATTCAAGGCCAGTGTTGAGCTCCTGAAAGCCCTTCAAAGAGAAGGCACCCTTCTTCTAAAGGCAGTGTGTGGCCCTGCCAGGAGGCACAGGTGATGAAGAGGCTTTGAGAGCATCAATTCCAGAGCCTCCCCTGTGGCTTTTAGATCTACCACAGGCCTCTTCTGTTTGATAGTCAGGAAAAGACAGTGCCCTTGGGCCCCTTTATCCCCAGACACCCCAACGCAGGCTGTGTTGTAGGTAAAGTGAGGAAGGCAGATGCTTTCAGCTGAAAACCAGAGAGGAATCCCAGTCTCGTTGCTTTATTTTGGTTTAAAAATGAAGTTGTGTGACAATGGAAACTCTTTCCCTGTTGTCCTTTCCTTTCTGCCCATGTTGAGGAAAGTCTGACTTGCTAATTCTGGCTGGGGATTTTCCCTCCCTGGCTGTTTTTCTCTTTTATCTTTATCAATTGAAGAGAGCTGCTCTGCTGTTCAAACTGTCGGAAGGTATCTGGGGTTGTGTGTGTGTGTGTGTGTGTGTTCTTTCATATAATTCTGTGGGTCTTTTCCCAGATATGTATTTTCTCTCAAATTAACTTCTAACTTGTTTGAGTTTCCGCCCATGTGACTTCCAGTGTGAGTTACCAGAAACCACAAGAGCGAGCAAGCAAGCCCCTAAGCGAGCGACATGTCACTGTGGGGAGCAGTGCCTCTGCACCCTCAAGTGAGGAGGACACTGGGGTCGGGGGTGGCTGCAGGGCAGGCAGAGGGACCTGTGGAGGGTGGTGGGCTGGTGGGCCCAGAGCTGGCAAGAAGGGAGGCCAGCTGGTGACAAGGGAACTCAGAGGCTGTTGGGGCTGCTAGAGCCCGGAAGATTTCAGCCATGCCTCACAGCTCCGACAGCAGCGACTCCAGCTTCAGCCGCTCTCCTCCCCCTGGCAAACAGGTAGAGTCCTCCTTTCTCTCTCACCTCTCTTCTGAATCTCCTGGGGGGCGGAGAGGGAAGGAGAGAGGCAGGCTTCCTTGTCCTGGGGTGAGCGAAGGGGGGATCATGGCCTAAGCAGGCTGTTAGACCTAAGACAAGGCATTTGCAAATCAACCGTGCATATTGGCAGAGACTCTTATCCTGTCATCCATTGTGCCAAAGCCTCTTTTCCCCCCCATTCCCTGATGGTGCCCCTCACCTCCTCCTCACCGTGGCTCCCACCCCATGAAGCTTTCTAGAAAGCAAAGAAGAACATGAGTATCAAAAAACTGTTCTCTCAGATGAAAGAGTCTACCTTTCCCCAAGTGAGAACTGATTCCTAGTGAGAGGAGGGGCATTAAATGGGACTGCTGGCATGCATAACCCAAATCCTAGATATGTAGCTGCCAAGAGACAGCCAGTAGGGCAAGAGAGAAAAAGGATATGGGAAAAGTAAAAACAAAAACAAAAACCAAGTTTGCAGGTGGAGAAGCCTGGACTAGCACAGAAGGATCTACGGGGCTTTGCCCTGGAGCTAGCACAGTCAGGGGCTATGCTGCACCTTGGGCAATACCTCTTTCTCTGCAGCTTCTGAATGGGAGGAAGGAAATAAATCACGAAGTGGTCCTGGAGACTCCTTGAGGACATTCACTAGCAGCTCACCTCAGCCCTGGGGAAACCACAAAGACGGAGGTGGGGATTCTAGGAGCATTTGGAACCCAGGCTGTGACTTATTAGTCCAAAGTTTTCAGCTTGAGGGCTGCCAGCAAATGTGGCATCCTGCTTGCCTCACAGCTTCTGGTGCTTTCTCTTCATCACACTCCTTGACATCCCTCTCTACAGGAAGGTCTCCTTTTTCTCATCAGCGGCTTAAAATCTTCTTCTCCATCTTTGTGGTTTAAAAACTGTATTTAATCCTTAGCAGAGATATCTAGGAGGACCTTCAAAATGGTGCAGCTAAAATAAAAGAATATAAACATGTGCTATAGCATCTATCATAAATATCTAATGAAAGAGCAGCAGGTGGGAAGAAAACTGAATGGGAACCTCTAGATAATCCAGCCCTCTACTCAAGATGATATCAGGGTGGCTCTGAATGCCTAGAAGTTGAACTCTTCTTTGGAAGGAAATTACTCATGACTTCCACGGTAACCTGGTTCCCCATGCCTTTTAGAGGAAGAGCCCTTCCCTCCTATCTAACCCAATCAATGCCCACCAGCCTCAATGGCCTGGAAGTATTGGACACATTGGTAAGATACGGGGGGAGGATGTGAGAGGGAACAGGACAGGGAGGAGTGCAGAAGGGCTTCACACAGGCTCTGTGGGAAACCTTTCTGCCCATGCAGAAGACAAGCCTGTTTATGGGGTATAATTAGAGGAGCACCCAAAGGTCCCCTTGTCCTCCCAAATGCCCATCCACGACCTGCCATGACTAAGAAATCTCCACCATTAAAGTCATCAGGGCCATGGGTAATGTAAAGGTTCTGGGCATAATGCAGGGGAGGCAGACCTGGGGTGGGGACCTCAGCCCAGGGATGCAGCTGAAGACCTCCTGCAGGACAACAGCGAGGCAGCCAGTGGGGGTGGGGTGGGGGGTGCAGTGGGGTGGGGCATGTCTGGGAATGGCACCAGACTCACAAGCAGGAGATGTCATTCCCAGATCACTGTGAGCTCCTAGATAAACTCACTGAGCCGCAGTTTCCTCACATATAAAGCAGGGATAACAATACCGACTGTGCAGAGCTGGGGAATTAAACAAGAACACCTCTGAAAAAGCAGTTGCGCAGAGGCTGGTACATTTTAGATGCTCAAAAAGATTTGAGGGGAATAAAAAGCAGCAAGAAGGTTCTGTACCAAAAAAGTGAGAGGTAGGGGCGCTGCAGCTTTGAAGAGGAGCAGAGGTGATATGAATACATTTCATCGCCTTAACCATTTTTCCTAAATACAGCCCCATTGAGGTCTCAAGGTCTCTTGTCCTCTTCCTGTAGCTTTTGGGAAAAAAAAAAAAAAAAAGTCATACATACCTAAGGGAGCATAGCAGGGTGTGGGGAAGAATTCTCATTTGGGTGCACACTTTCGGTAAAAAGAGGTGGATGGATGGGTGAATGGGTGAATGGAGAGATGAAGATATGGGTGATGGATGGATGGACGGACAGATGGCAAACACCACGAGAGCCTGCTTTAACTGAGAAAAGGGGAGTGAGCTCATCCAATTTTTATGGTCTCTGCTTGCCAGGACTCCTCCGATGATGTGAGAAAAGTTCAGAGAAGGGAAAAAAATCGCATTGCTGCCCAGAAGAGCCGACAGAGGCAAACGCAGAAAGCAGACACCCTGCACCTGGTGAGTGTTCAGGCTCTTCTTCATCGCCGTGAGCCTCGGGCTTTGCTCCCCACCATCCGTGGCCATGGCCTGTGTGAGGACGTGTAGGTGGGGAGGGGTCCTGGAGGGTGAGGGCTGAGGGGTTGGAGAGGGGCGGGGAGGCTCTCCTCGGAGTGTACTGGGGAGGAAGGAGCCTCCAAACCCTTCTCTCTGTCCCCTAATATGGTTCCTGTTCATCAGACTCCTACTTCACTGGCTCCTTCCTCTTCCATCTCCTCATCCCTTTCTCTAGCAACTCCTCTGTCCTTCCTCCTGAAATGTTCCCAGACCTCGACGGTCCGAGCCATTCATTTCAGTGGTAAACATGCAAATTTACTGCAAAAACACAAGTAGTTCCCAAAATGAATAAGCTTGTACTTATTGGAAAAATCAGTGCGGCCATCAGGCAGCTAAAAGAGCTATTTTAAACTTATCAAGAATAAATGAGGTTTTAGAAAGAAAAGAAAAGATGCTATCCTCTGAGGGTCCTTCAGTTTAGCTTTTTACGGAAGCAGAGAGCGGACTGCAGCAACACCTCTCATTGGATATTTGTGTTTTATTTGAAGTGTATTCAGCATATGCTCCTTTGTAGTCTAACATAGCTTTAAGTTCATAAACATTTGTCGAATTGAAAAAAAGAATGAATGAACATTGTCTGTACTTCTCTTTGCTAACTTGTAAGAGTCAAAATGTTAAGCTATTGGTGGCCCTGCTACTTATGGGTTCTCCAGGATTTCATAATGGCTTAGGATAGCAACACTTTGGTTTAAATTTTTAGCTTAAAAAATCTATGATCGCTCACTTTGTCTTTCTCTCAGTCTGATTCAATATTCTTTGGAGCAAACAAATAAAAATTAAAAAGGAAAATACTTCCTTTTGGTTCAAGTACACAGTGTACTGAGACTGGCAAACTGTTTCATGCTTTATACATTTGTACTATTAAAAAAAAATAATAGGGGGACACTAAAGAGAGCTCAGCAGCTCTGCAGTCAGATGGACAGGGTTTGAATTCCAGCTCTGCAGTTTTCCATCTGTGTGACCGACCTCAGAGATGTTCTTGATCTCTCTTAGACTCAGTTTCCTTATCCATAACATGGGAAAGGACAGTAACTATCTCATAGATATAGTACGTACGAAGAGCTTAATGCAGTACCTGGCATGTAGTCAATACCCAAAAACCTTAAGTATAATAATAATAATTGTTATTATATAAGAAGCAAGATAAATAATCACAACTAAGATTGCATCTTTTTTTTTTTAAGTCACAGAACCTCAGGGTTGAAAGATTTCTTAAGGCTGAAAAGTTTAGAAACACTTTTGATGCTTGAGACACTAGAACACCACGAGCAAATGGTTCCCAACTAATGTCTGGCCACTTCTAGAGATGGAAAGCTCCCTCTTTCCTAACATTATAAACTGCTCCTTCTTGAGCTAAGCCCCTGGTCTTCATTCAACCCCTTGAGGACATACCAATGAGGGTGGCATATATGTCTCTTCAGTCTGGCGGGGTTTTCAACTCTGACTCAGCTGTCTCTCTCTGTAAGAAAGATTTAGCTCATCATTTGTGCCTCTCTGGTGACGCTCTCTGGGGCTTGGGGTCCCTGGAGCCCCAGTCATGAACTTGGCATATCTTCACCACACACCCAGCCTCCGTCTCTAGACTGTTCACATTTTCCCCCATCAGAACATAAACTCCTTCCCTACCCTCTCTTTTGAGCATGTGATGTTGATCTTCACTTTTTGCCTGGTGAGCAGATCACATCAGAGTGTACAAATCAACCAGGGAATTGCAGTAGATGCACCTTAGGTCTTTTGGTGGACACTTTTGGCAGCAACACGTAAACTTGCCACTCTCCTATCAGAGGGTTTGGCTGTGGTCTGAAATGTCCATTTCCTCTCAGATGATAATCACCCAAGTTCTCCATCCATGGTCCCCTTGATCATGTTTGTCAGTCAGGAAAAGAATCTTCTGGTTTGCCACCGGCATTCTTAGGGTTTGCCCTTGACTCCTTTCCATTCTTGGCTCCACAGGCTGGGGCTCTGGGACCGTTCTCTGGCCCTAGGACATAGCCATAGGACTCATGAGAGTACAGTATCAAATAGGGACAATGTTCATAGTAGTGTTTGAGCCTCATATATGCTGGGATATTGTTCTTTTCTTGGTTTCAACTATTGTCACTACTATCCCTCATAAAATATTCATTTTTCTCAAAACTGTAATTATCTTGTTTCTCCAGTGAGAGTGTGGGATGCTAACTATTTAATATTTTCAGCATCTATCCTATAAATGGCTTACACCGAAACTCTGTATATTGCTTTTAAAATAGCAGAGCAGAAAATGAACCTCTTGGCAACTGAGTTTAATCTTCCAATGTCATAATATCTCTGGTATTGACTATCCCTCACATAAACTGGATCAGGTGATTCTTTTCCTAATTGTGATATCAACAAACTGAGTCCACATTCTGCTTTAATTCTCCTTGGTCTCACACAAATACCCATCACACTTCACTTACAGACAGCTATAGGGTCTATTAGCAAAGTAAAGCCCTTGATTAATAAGAAGAAAGGCATATCTGGACCAGTTCATTTCTAAAAGATATCAGTATCTAATTAATGGATCCAAGATAATCAGCTGAAAAAGTATTAGAAATTAATACAAAAAGTAATAACTTTTTTATATGCTAACCATACCAATCAGAAAATTTAATGGCAGGAAAGATCCTCCTTATAATACCAGCCACATCAATAACAACAACAAATGGAAGGAAGGAAGGATATCCAGAAATAAATTTAAGAGAAAATATGCAGGGCCTAATTAAAAAAAAAAAACAAAAAAAAACCTTTAAAATTATCCTAAGTCGTCTTTTAAAAGGCTTAAATAAACGGAAAGGTATACTGATGTAAATACAGCAATTTTCCTTAAATTAATCTAAAATTTTAATATGATTTCAATAAAAATCCAATAGGATTTTCTGGGACTTGGGGAGAGCTAGACTAGCTATTCTAAGTTCCCATGGAAAAAGAACAATGTGAGAATTGCCAGGAAAATTCTAAAGAAGAAAGGTAATAAGTGAAGATTAACTGAATAAGATATTAAAGTGAATAAAAATATAGAATCAAAACAAATAGAAAAAGACATAATATTGGACAGAATAGAATACAGAAATAGATCCAAGTCCTAAGTCAAATTTTAAGGCCCAAATCATTTATCAATTCCTAAGACCCAAGAACAAATGCAAAATGACTAGGATGGCATTTCCAATCATTGAGAGAAAGCTGAATTATTCAGTAAATGGAGTAGGAACAATGTGTTAGCCTTTTGGGGGTGGAGGCTGGATCCTTCATTTTTACACAATACACACAGAAATTAAATGTAAAAATTAAAACTAAAGATATCTGAAAAAACATAAGTATTAAAAATTTTTGTCTTAGAATGAAGAAATCTTTCCAAATAAAATATAAAATGCTGAAAACATAAGGGGAAAGGTTGATATACATTACATTTATACATAAAAAGTAAAATTTTCTGTACATCCCCAAATACTAATATACAAAATCAAAATTAACTGACAGACTGGGGAAAATACCTTCACAGTGACCAAAAAAAAAAAAAAAAAAAAAAAAAAAATGTATTAGAGCTCTTACAAATAAGAAAATGATTAACATCCCACCCCCCAAATGAACTTACAGAAAGAGAAAAATAGATGGCAAATAGATATGTGAACAGATGCTAGACCTCACTTAGAAAATGCTGATTAGAGCAACAGTGAGAGACTCTGTCAGATTGGCAAAGATGTAAAATATTGCTAATACACGATGTTGCCAAGGCACCATCACGCACTACCAGTGAGAGTGTAAATCTGTACAACCCCTTTAGAGGGCAATTTGATCATATCTATCCAAATTATAAGTGTACATACCCTGTGACTTAGCCATTTTGCTTCTGGAAATCTATCCACAAACATATCCACAGATTATACAATTATGTACATATAAAGATATTCATTGCTGCATTGTTTGTTATAGCAAAGAGTGGGAGCAAGTCAAATATCCAGCAATTAGGGACTGATTAAATAAATTATAGTTCATTCATACAGTGGAATACTACAGAGCTGTTAGAAAGAATGAGTTACATCTGAGTGGGCTAATCTGGAAAGATTATCAAGTCTCCATACTCATAAGTAAAACAAGCAATGAATATGGTGCATAGTTTGCTCCCATTTTTTTTTTTTTTAAGAAGATACCAGGGATTGAACCCAGGACCTCGTACATGGGAAGCAGGTGCTCAACCACTGAACTACATCGGTTCACCACTGAGAGTTGGTTTTTTTGTCTGTTTGTGTTTAGAAGGTACCGGGAATCAAACCTGGGACCTGGTACATGGGAAGCAGGTGCTCAACCACTTGAGCTACATCCATTCCCCTCCCATTTGTTTTTTTTTTTTTGTTTTTTTTTTAAAGATTTTATTTATTTATTTATTTATCCCCCCCTTGCTGCTTGTGCTCACCGGGTCAGCCAACCACGCCGTGCGGGCGGGCCTGCCCTCACCAGGAGGCCCCAGGAACCAAACCCGGGGCCTCCCATATGGTAAACGGGAGCCCTACTGATTGAGCCACAGCCGCTTCCCTCCCATTTGTTTTTAATAAATGTATAAACATAAATTTTCAGTTACGATGCCTAAAAATGTTAATGATATTTATTTATCATATTTATAATGATAAATAAAGATACATAGAACTGGAGGTCTATAGCAGGAGGGACATATTTTGCTTTGTTTTTTTGTGTTTTTTTTTTTAACCTTTTTTTTGAGGTACTGGGACCAGGGATGGAACCCAGGACCTCGTATGTGGGAAGCTGGCACTCAACCCCTGAGCCACATCAGCTCCCTACCTTTTTGTACAGTCTAAACTTTTTTATCATGTGCTCCCATTTTGATAATATAGATACTTATGTTCTCAACATTGATCTTTTACTACACATGCATTAGGATGATTTCTTTTCTCATTATGATACCCTTGTAACCTTCTGTCCCTTAGTGTCTTACATAAATATCTCAGTTCTTGGGGAGAACCGGCTGTCGTTCGGGATCTGAGTGATCCTAAGGCTCTCAGGACGAGGTGAGCCACTATAAGGGAAGGCAAATCGTTTCACTCCATGCGACAAACCCGGCCGATTGAGTGGCTCTCTGGTACCTTGCAGCAGGGTGGATTTGGGGTCAGCGTCCAGGGTCAGTGGGAAAGAGTATTGAGATCAGTTGCGAAGCTTTATTCATGCGAAAGCTACAAGTGGAGGGGATGAGGTGAGCGGGGCAGGTGGAGGAGGTGAGGGCAGCAATGTTAGCTCAAGCTGTGCTTCTGGCAAGGCAGATCCGACCTCCAGGATGGAGCTGGAAGCAAGTTAGAGTAGCAGGGCCAAATTCGAGACCTGGAAATTTGGGTATTCCCTTAGATGGGGGTGGGAGATGCCTACTTGGGGACGGCACCAGGTTTTTTATTTTTCTAAGAGATTTACAGGTTCTAGGGTGTATGTTTAATATCACATGTGACAGGCATACATGTAAGTTATGCATGAAACGAAGCTTTGAGCTAATGCTATGAAGAATTAGGTATTTAAAATAGAAAGAAAACTGGGTAATAGAGGAAGAGCAGCTCAGCAGAGACGCTAGCCTCGTGGGTCCTCCTCAGAGCGGCACTGCTGTTCTTGGCCTTCTAGCGAGGCCTGGAAGAGAAGGCTGCGCAGGGTCTTTTCACACTCCTGGAGTTCTTTTCCTCTCTCCAGGAGACCCAATTAATCCACGCCATAAGGTTTATTGGCAAAGAGAAGTCATAGGTTAAAAAAAAAAAAAAAAAAGGATTGCTTGGGCCAGTTCCACCCTAAAGAGGTTCAGTGTAAGGTAAGTGGATCACCAGGGGAATAGAGACACTTCTCTTATGCCCCTATTGCTATGAACCTCTTTTCAAAAAAAAAAAAAAAAAAATCCAAAGGGCACATGACTATGTACCAGGCCCTGTGTTAAGAACTCCACATGCAGCATCTCAATCTGCACAATAACCCTATTTTAAAAAGCCTTGTTTGGGTTCAGTGACTTGTCCACTGGCACAGTTAGAAGCTGTCTGACTTCAGAACCCATTTTCCTAACCACTGTACTGTACCTATACTGCCTCTTTCCTTGGATTCCCCCGAAGATGGACCCATCTTCCCTAGCCCATATCCCCCTTGAATATCTTCCTGAATTAATTTTTCTGCTTTCTAAGCAACACCCTTCAAAATTCACACTTTCCCTCCATCATTTGTCTCTGTGCAATACATCAAGGATGTCAGTTGAAACCACTTTTCTAGAAGGCTACATAGCAATAATTATGAATGTTTTACATGAGGGTGCCCTTTGACCCAGAAATTCCCCTTATGGGTATTTAGGGGGAGAAAGGGATCCACAAGGGTGCTCAGTGTATCATTATTTGTAAATGGCAAACACTTTACCAATGCTATAAAATTGGACAGGTACCCAACAATAAGAGAATAAGCATATTACCATACAGTCATATAATGGAATTTTATGCTGGCATTAAAAATAACTATGTAGATCTGCATTAATCAACATGGAAAGACATAGATGACATAGCACTGAGTGAAAAAACCAAATTACAGAGAGTCTGTATGATCCTGTTAAACTTGTAGATTTGTGCATGCTTTCATGCATAAAGAGATGTCTGGAAGTATGTTCCCCAAAATACTAACAGTGGTTATTTCTAAGGGATTGAGTTTTGGGGTAGTTTACTTTTTTATTTTATTTTAAGTATTTCTTTTTTATTATGATGAATGTGTATCATTTTAAAATCAGAATAAAAAATTATACTATTTTCATTTAGGGAGAAAAACATGTCAAGGTGATTCACTACCCCTGTTTGTCCTACTGATGATGGGTCCAGAACAGTCTGGGCAGCATGTTCAGAAGGAAGACACCAGTCTTGACCTTATAAGGGATGTGTGTCCAAATGGGATTACAAGTCCCAGGTCAGGAGCTGATGGTTGCCCTTTCAGCAAACATCTTCACGAAGTTGTCCTCAGCAGCACCCAGACTTCTTTCTCTTGAGAAGAATTGGGAGAGTCCCGCCAAAAAGGCCCCGTCCAAACTGCTCGGGACTTTTCTTCCTTTCTTTGTCTCCTCTGTAGGACTCAGTCTGGCCCCTTGCTTTCTAGTGGGCATAGGTTGGGTGCACAGAACAAAGGTCCCTTCAGATCGTGGGAGATCTGTAGAGGGTCTTGTCATGGGTTTCACTTTGTGGCTGATGGAGAGGGCACCAGTAATTATGGTCCTATCACCTTGTTTACAGAATCACGGAATTAGGAGGAAACTCAGACCTTCTAGGCTTGTCGTTTGACCACTGAGAACGCTGAAGCCTTTCTCAAGGCCACCCAAGAACCCGAGCCTCTTGCCTTCCCACCAGTCTGCTTTGTTTTGTACCGCTTTGCTTAGCAGAGCTTTGCTAGGCAGGTGGAATTGCTAGCACTTGTCCTTTTGCAAAGAGTAAATCCAGAAGTGAGCCACTAACTGGGACTCCCGATCAAGCTAGACACTCTTCATCTCTAGTAACCTGAGCAGACAGCAAGAGACTAGAAAGAAAGAGTCCCAGGTCGAATGGGGCTCAAGTTTAAATGTTCCTTTATCTAAAAGATTTTAAAAGTTATAAGCTAAAACTTAAAAAGACAGTGACAGATTAGGGTAAATAAATGCTTCAAATTAAGTACATGTAGGGAAGCGGCTGTGGCTCAATCAGTAGGGCTCCCGTTTACCATATGGGAGGCCCCGGGTTCGGTTCCCGGGGCCTCCTGGTGAAGGCAAGCCCGCCCGCACGGCGTGGTTAGCTGACCCAGCGAGCACAAGCAGCAAGGGGGGGATAAATGAATAAATAAATAAGAATCTTTAAAAAAAAAACAAACAAACAAACAAAAAAAAAACAAATTAAGTACATGTAGATTTAATATTTATGCTATAAAAATCATCTTTAAGAAAAATATTAAGACTCCAATAGATAAGTGGACAGAGGCTATGAAAAGAAAGCTTATATAACATTTTTCTTGCCCAAATGAAAATAGCCTCATTTTCTATTCTGATTGTAAAAACAATGCACACTAAGGAAGGGTTTCTGAATCTCAGCACGATTGCCATTTGGGGCCAGATAATTCTTTGTTGTGGCAGCTGTCCTGTGCGTTGTAAAATGTTCAACAGCATCCCTGGCTACCCATTCCCCACCCACCCCCCAGACTTTGCCGATTGTCCGCTGGATGGGGGGGACGACAAAATTGCTCCCCAGTTGAGAAATACAACATTAAGGCAACAGATACATAGAAAGTTGTTCTTCCTCCTTGGTAAATGATAACTAATAACATTAAAATGAACTTAACAAACCTTCATAAAGCTACTTGGCAAAAATAATTTAAAGTTATAACACTACTTGCTGGTGAGGTTTAGTACCTTTATAAGCATATAACTATGGTAAAGTTATAACACCTACATGCTGGTGAGGTTTAGTACCTTTAGCTTAGCTGGTGACACTGTAAACCTACACAACCCTTTTACAGCAATACTTACTAAGGACTGGAAGGCTGATTGCACCCTGTGCCCCAGTAACCTCATTCCTAGGAATTTATTCTAGGAAGTAACTGAACAAAACCAAAAAAATAATGTAGATCAAGATATTCATTGCAGCATTATTTTTTAACAGCAAACTGTCCAATATTAAATGTCCAATATTTAAAGTAAATTGTAGATCATCAATTTGATGGTGTAGCCATTAAAAATAACTATGGTGACCATGTAGATGTAACAAAGTTATGAAAGAATGCAAAATACACATTGTGATTGAGATTTTATAAAAATAAGTACTTGTGTTTGTTAATAAGGACAAGGCAGACTTATGTGCAAAAGAAAAGTAGTGATAGGGGACTAGGATCTTGGGTGTTTTTAATTTTTTAAAAATCTTTAATGTAGTTATACTTTTTTAATTTAGAAAAACTGAAGAAAATAATCAAAGAGTTGAGTAACTCTAAAGGAAATTGAGGACAAAGAGAGAAAAGATATCATTCATCTATAATTTGCGGGTAAGGTTTGGGTAGAGTGATCTTATAATTTGTCCTGTAAATGAGAAGACTTTTGAGAGTGAAACGGGGAATCTATTACAAATTACAACAGGGCAACAGGTGTGGACTGGGACTGTCCCAGTAACTGGGATTATTTGGTTACTCTAGATGTAGGGGGCCCAAGATGGGTGACCTGGAGCTCTCATGGAAATTCAAGCATAGTAATAAAATTCAGAGCCAAGCAGAGAGGGCCAAAAATAAATTTCCTGCACCTGAGGACCCTGTAACTAAACTATTTTCTGGGTACTCAGCTCATTCAAGAATGTGCCTTATTGGTAAGGGTGAAAGGAATACAGAAATTGTCAAAGGAAAGGCCATATTCCCAGTACAAGAGCTAATTTCAGCAGAAATGATTAATCACTCAAAAAGTATTTTTTTGGCCTCCTTCCTGCCAGGTACTGTTGGTTCTAGGCACTGGGACTATAGCAGTGAACGAGACAGACTGAGTCCCTGATTTCATGAATCATGTGTTCAATTAGTAGTCAGACTGAAACATAAGACAAATAAATGAGCACTGTAATTTCAGAGGGTTGAGAGTGCTACAAAGGAAATCTAATGGGGAAGCGGCTGTGGCTCAATCAGTAGGGTTCCCGTTTACCATATGGGAGGCCGCGGGTTCGGTTCCTGGGGCCTCCTGGTGAAGGCAAGCCCACCCGCACGGTGTGGTTAGCTGACCCAGCGAGCACAAGCAGCAAGGGGGGGATAATTGAATAAATAAAAATAAAATCTTTAAAAAAAAAAAAGAAAATCTAATGGTGTAATCTGGAGAGCAACTAAGGACGAGGATGGGGACAGTGGTCAGGGAAAGCCTTTCTGAAGCCCAGACATTTGCACTCAAACATGAATCAAAGAAGAGGAGACTGGGAAGCTCTGGGGAAGGATTTTCATAGCAGAGCCTTGAGGCTGGACTGAATTTGGCCAATCAAGGGTCAGAAAGGCACCTGGTAGGGCTGGAGCCAGGGAGGGGGTGAAGAGTAACTCACTGATTTGGGCCATTGGGCTGTAGGGGGAGCAGGAACCAGATGGGGGGTAACAAAACTCATTCAAATCCTACCTGGGTGACTTATCTGAACCTAAATTTTCTGATATATCAAATGAGAAACAACAGCATCTCACTGGGTTGTTTGAAAGTTTTAAATGAGAGAGCAAACCTAAGAACCAAAGCAATATTGTGTTTTGTTTTTTTTTTAATTTTGCATTGGGGTGAGGATTAGATATGCTCATTTGTTTAGTACAGAAAGCCTGGCACATTCCTATAAATCAATCAGAGGAGGATATCAGATTAATTATCACATATGAAAACACATGCCCTTCTTTCCAGTTGTTTATAAAAATTTAAGAACATATACTGTTTCCCTGACTTGGCTTTTTACCAAAGCGCATCACGTCTCCTTTATTTGGTGTGGACAGGAAAGGTCAAGCCTGAGCTAGTGAAAATGCATGCAGAGTTCTTGTTAAAGCCTTGTAATTCTGCTACTCCCATCCCACAGCTTCACTTTGGAGAACAAAAGCATTGTCAAGCAGGGGTTTGACCTGGACCTTTAAAAAAATTTATTCCTTGTGGAGGGGTACATGGGAACTCTGTACTAGCTGAATGATTTTTCTGTAAACCTATAGCTGCTCTAATACAACAATTTTTAAAATAATGAATAAATAGATCCCTTAGACCCAGAAGTTTCATAAACATCACAAATTTACTTAGTAGACTCTTTCTTCATACCTAGGGCTCAGATTTTGGTAAATTATTACAGATTCCAAGTTGGCAATCAAGCCACCTGACTTATTGAGCCCCTCTGTGGGCCAGGCACTGCCTGGGCCCCAAGGACACAGCTGTGAAGACAGTCATAGTTCCTGCCCTCACAGAGCCCAGCAATCTAAGGGGTAGCTAAGTTGATATGAGATGCTAATAGGTCTCCTACCTCTTGCCTTTCCATCATAAGAATGAACTGTGCTGAGCTAGCTGAAATTGCTTTCAGCAATTATAATAGTAAGGAACTTCACCTTAAATGGACATTTGTTTGTAGAACATTTTTAAACGTAGAAATGTTCTCCCATATTTTTTAAAAAAGATTCCTTCTTTATTTTAGTAGCAGAGGAATGAGCTATAAATAGGATTCTCGATATGGCTGCACATTAGGCTCACCTGGGAAATATTTTTAAAATCTTGATGAGTCCCACCCCAAAACATTTAAATTTGGAATTTTGGGGGTGAAGTCCAAGAGTCAAGACATTTTAAAACTCTTCAGGTGATTCCACTGTGCAGCCAGCGTCGAGAACCAGTGAGCCCTGAAACTTGAAACCTGACAGCTATACGTGGAAACATATTTGGAGTGAACTGGGGGCACTTTATGTGGGATATACCCAGACACTCTCCCAAGGCCAAATGGCTTTAAAAAAAAAAAAAAAGCAAAGCAGTTCAAACGTTTACATTGATGGCATATTGTTTTTTTGTGTGTGTGCTAGCGATAAACTTTCTAACTTGAAGCATTGGTCAGGATTGCATTCAGCTATTAGTAATAAAAAAAAACATCAAAAGGAGACTTCAACAAGTAACGGTTTTATTTTTGTCACTTACCAAGACGTTCAGCAGTGGGTAGACCAAGGCTAGTGCAAAGATGTCATCAAAGAACCAGGCTCCTTCTCTCTTTCTGTGCAGCCTTCTAGGCTGCAAGATGGTTGTGGAACCTCCAGGCATCAATTTGTGTTGAGTGAGGGTAGTCTTTTTCCTTGAGAGGCTTTGCCATTTTAGTTGAGAATGGGATGCCCCACCTCATACTTCTGCTTACATCTCATTTGTCCGATATCTGTCACATGGCCACACCTAGCTGCAAGGGAAGCTAGGCATTTGAATATGTCTCTTCCCAGTCTAGAGAAAGGCAAGGAAGGAAGAGTGTGGAATGGATTCTGAGTGCACAAACCTCTAGTGTCTCTCACATGTGAGTTCAATAAAATCATAATCCTGAAAGCCAGGGAAGAGATGACAATTTCTGACCCCTAGCTCCAGACAGGGCCCCAAGGTCACAGCTGATATGGCTGAACTTCAGTTGATGATGAACACCATATGGTCCCAGAGCTTCAGTTTCAAGGCATGAAAGTAAAAATTTCTTCCGAATCAAATGTGCACATTTATTCAGTGCGAAGACCTGTGGTTTGGTGTTTTCTCTTCTCTTGTCTTAGGATGAGGAACAGGCATTGGGGCTAATTGTTCTGGGAATGGTGGGAGCGAGAGGCATAGATCCCATCCTGGTTTGGGAAGTGTCCTACCTTTCAGACCACAGGTTCTTCCAAGAATGGTGTGCTCCACCCCAAGCCTGTGTTTGGTGGGCAGGGTCGGTAACTGCCGGAGGCTAAATATAAATCTGGGTATGAGGGATAAGTTCTGCACGCCACTCTTATTTAAGTGTGTGGGGGAACTAAATGGTCACAATAAATGACTATGCATTATGTTGAAGATGAAACACAGCAGGGACTATATTTACCCTTCTGGGAACTGAGATTAGAAAAGTCAAGGAGAAGGACAAGGCACTAAACCCAAGTTGGTGAGAAAACCAAGCCCTATTCAGAATGACTAGAGAATCCCTGCCAGAGCCTCCAGCAAGAGCTCAGCTAGGAAATGCCAACCTTTCCTGGTTGCTCCCAGCTAGTCCCTGGGGGTAAGGGAACTGCCTGGGGATTCCCCACCATTCAAGAGCTCTTTCAGTAACCTCCTCCTTGGCCCCTCCAGGAGGGGATTTCCCCGAATGTTCCCACACCCCCATGGAGCCTCCTCCTTGGCCACCCCCAAGCTACTTGTGGTTCATGGTAGGGTGGCATCAGGTGACCCCACAGGTGAGGGTGAATTATGAAAACCAGCATCTAAATTTGCATGAGGTGGGAAAAGAGGGAAGATGAAACTGGAAAACCACCAAGACTGAGGCCTCACAGGAGATAATTATCAAAAATCATAAGGTTTAACAGACCTCAGAGGTAAGAGAGGATGGCAGGCACAGATTCTGAAGCTAGACTGCCTCGTGTCAAAGGCTGGTGCTACCACTTACAAGCTGTGCAACCTCGAGCAAATTATTTAACTTCTCTGTACCTCAGTTTCCTCTTCTGTAAAAAGGGGATAATACTATCTGCCACACAGGGCTGTTGAGAAGATTAAATAAAAAGATATTCAGAATATTTAAAAGTGCATAGTAAGTATTCAATAAATGTTAGTTGTTATTAAGTCAAGCTAGGCTTTTATCTTTAAATTTTGGTTTCTGCTCATCTTTCTCATATAAATTGAGTCTATTCCCCCAACACACACACACACCTTCCCGAAAGGTGAGAGATAGAGACCCTAGTTTGTTAATATACACTCAGGCAGTCAATTTGAAATCTGAATTATCTGAGAGTTGGAGAGGGCTTGAGGATCTTTTAATCCTGTGGTTTGTAACATTAGCTGCACATTAGAATTCCCCAGGGACCCTTTAACAACCCTTTGCCCAGGCCACACTCCAGCCAATTTAGTTTGAATCTGTGAGGTGGGACCCAGGCATGTGGATTGTTGACACTCTCTAGGGCATTCCCGTGTGTGGCCGTCATTGAGAATCCTTGTCTTGGTCCAGTCTTCCTGTTTTAAGGTGAGGCAACTGGGGCTCAGAGAGGGAGAGTGACTCACCGAGGGTCACCCAGCCAGGACAGGACCAGGACACTGGGCCCCAGTTACTGCTGACAGCATCCAAATTCTGTTTGGCCCTGAGTTCGCCTCTTTAAGGTAGCCAGACAGGTGAGTCCCTTCCACTCGGCTCAGGAGGCAGATGGCCGATTGACTGTGAGATGGGGATGACTGTAATGGACTCAGAGTCCTGGGTTGTGTTTGAAGACCCGGTTTTCTCTTGAGAGACGACCAGGCAGCCGAGGTCTTAGTGAAATCTGGAGACCTTGAACCCCCCAGTGACAGTCTGTCAGGGAAGCAATCTGGCATGATACAAGGAGCATAGGATGAGGGTGGGAAGACCCCAACCCAAGGCCTGCCCTGCCCCCGCCTGGCCATGGGGCTTTGGATCAATCACTCAGAGTTTCTGGACCTCTGAGAAAGCAAGTCTCTTGAGGTGAATTCTACATCCCTTTCTCCCAGCAGCAGCTGCCACCAGCCTATGTTTATTGGGGGGAAGGAAGAGGTGGGGTGTGGTAGATATACCCCAAGGTCTCAGTTTGGCCTCATCTGTCAAGTGGGGATGGTCATCACACCTGGCCTTTCGTATGCACCCCAGAGTGTTCTTACAAGGAGCCTGGTAAGATGTGGACCTGAAAAGCAGAAAGCAGGCTATGCGGATGCTCAAATGCAGGCTCACCCCCACCCCCACCCCATAACAGCAGGAGACATGCAAGGCAGAAGCTGCAATTTACTTCCCAAACCTTCCTTTCCTCTTCCCCCTCACTGGGCTGTAGGTTTCCAGCCTCTGTTGGGAAGTTAGGGCTGTGATCTTTGTACCTCTGGATAAGCAGCTGCTCCCATGGCCGCTGCCAGTTGTCCCTCCAACAGCTGTGGGAATGCTTTCCAGGGCACGGCAGCCCGAGGAGGGTGAGAAGTATACCGAGGGCCGGTGGGGATGTGGAGGGAGGAGGCCCCAGGCCAGCCACTTCCTATCACAAGGGAAGTCAAACCCTTTCTCTTTTAAGTGCTTGGCTAGCTGCATAGCCTCCAGGCTGGCAGCGCTGGTTGCTCTGGGGCCCGAGCTGTCTTCCTTCCCAAGGTAAAGACACGTTTTCTGTCACCAGTGGTTTTCTGGTTAAAGGCGGCAGTGGCAGCGGTTACAGAACCCTTCCTAGAGCTCTGGGATCTGCAAGGTGGGGAGGGGAGGGGGGAGGTGAGAAAGCTAGAGGGAGATCAGCAGCTTGCTTAGAGCCCAGGGAGGAAGGAAGGATCTGCTGTCACTTCCCGAAAGCCGGGCCTGCCCCTAGGCGGGGAGAAGGTCAGAGCGGTCCCTGCGGCCCGCCTACCCCAGCCCCTCCCTTCAGCCTTGGGGTTTGCCCAGGCTTTTCGAAGTAGAGAGTTTACAGTAAATGTTGCCACGGGTGGAAACTCTCAGAGGGGGTGAGGAAAAGGCTAGAGGAAGGGGAGAGGACTCCTGGCCTCCAGTTCCCGTCTTACCAACAACCCCCAGTCTCATCCTGTCGCTTTATCTTACCTTTCGGTAAAGAGGGGATGCCCTCCTCTATCAGGGATGTGCCAGGAAACACAGGAAGCAGCCAGATGGTAAAATGAATGAGCGGCTGGTGCCTCTGACTCCACCACCCTCATGGCTGTGGGTCATGGCATCAGCTCATCTGCACTGATGTAGGCACATTTTCTGGCTCAGAGCCACGCTCAGGAAATACCTGGCTGAGGCTAAGGAGGCTCATATCTGTCCTTCACAAAGAGATAGAGGCTGGCTTCATAAGCCTGGGCCACAGCCGTATGTTGCTCTATCAGTTAAAAAAGAACACACACCCACACACACCCCACCCTGCCCTGGGTGCGTGGGTTTGAGCGATTGGCATAACTGACAAATCTCATTAGCCTGCAGCTCATTCTCCTGAAGGATTATTTGGCATGAATTGTAAATGTTGAGTTAACTTACATCCTCTCACTGCCTACCATATTTTTGGGTCAATTTCTAGTGTCAGCAGTTGATGTCATCAGTCAATCAACAAACATTTGAGTTCATAATATGTTGCCAGGCGTTGCACCCTTAACAAATGAGGCACTTAAATAAGTGCTTGAATAGTGAAAACAAATTTAATATCATTTTTATCTAGTGTTTTCAAACTTGTGTGATTATTAGAATGACCTGGGCACTTGTTAAAAATTCCGATTCCCAGACTTCACCCCCAATTCCAAATCCACTGAATTTAAATCTCTAGGGGAAGAGCCTGAAACTATACATTTTAACAAGCCCCCAGATTAATTCTAATGATATGGCAAGTTTGGGAAATCTGATCTAAACCAAACAGAATTAGAAAAATAAAACCTAGTCTCCAAACATTAGGTTGCTTTTTGAACTAAAATGTAATTTATTTGCAATTTGCATTTGTCCTTCCTCTATGGGCACCAATGATTAGCAAAGGTCTGTTTAATTGAATCGAGGAATGTGAACCTTAAAATCACATTGGAGGGGAACAAATGTGGCTCAAGCAGTTGGGCCTCCTGCTTCCCACATGGGAGGTCCTGGGTTCAGTTCCAGTGCCTCTTAAAAACAAAAAAACAAATAACAAGAAAACAAACCAAAAAATCCAACTCAGGGGAGCTGGCATGGCTCAGTGGTTGAGCACCATCTTCCCACATATGAGGTCCCGGGTTCAGTCCCCAGCCCAGGTACCTAAAAAAAAAATTCATATTGGTAATGCCCTTCCCCTGGCTTTCTGAAGGTGAAATTGTTTCTCAGTAAATGCTAATTATCAGAGTGTAATTGTTGATGAATTAATGATGTGATCCATAATCAGTGCTCCTTGCTGTGAGTTTTTCCAATTAGATTGTATCTGATGGTTCCCCCAAGCAAGAGGAGAAAGGTATTTCTGAAAAAGGAAAGCACACATAGGGGATTGTAAATAGGCCCTTGGGTAAGCAAAATGGAGCAGAATAAAACACTGTAGTGGATTATTATTATTATTATTTTAAGATTCATTTATTTATTTTTATCCATTTTTACTCCCCTCCCCCCATTTTTACTGTTTTTGTGTCCATTCACTGGGCAATTCTCTGTGTGTCTGTTTCCTGCCCTCTCTTCTCATCCTTCTCCTCCTGTCTTCACTGGGGTTCGATCCTGGGAACCTCCAATGTGGGAGAGAAGCGTCCTACCACCTGCGCCACCTTAGTTCCTGGTTTTTTGGCATGTCTCGTCTTGGCTCTCCCTTGTGTCATTCTCCTGTTATGTCATCATCTTGCTGCGTGGCTTGGCAGGGCCTGGCGGCAGACCCATGCATGGGACCTGGGGGTCTCACCCGCTTACGGGGCCTGGTGGTGCACCCACTCACAGGGCCTGGCAGCCCATGCACCTTCTATATTTTTCTTTATATTTACCGGGAAGTCCTGAGGATTGAACCCATGTCCCTCCGTATGGGAGATAGATGCCCAACCATTTGAGCCACATCTGCTCCCCAGATTATTATTTTTTATTTTACTTTTTATTTTGATATAGTTTCAAACTTATAAGAGAGTTGCAAAAATAATACAAAACCCATAGAGAGAACTCCAATATATCCCAAACCCAGATGCTCAGATCCAACAACTTTTAGCATTTTGCCACATTTGCTGTATCAGTCTATCTTTCCATCCACATAGCCATCCATCAATCTATCTGTCCATATGTCCATTGATTTACCTATTTTTCAGACATTTGAGGGTAGATGATTATATATATGATGCCTTTTTTTTTTCCCTCTTGTTTTGTACATGATGCCTTTTGAACACTTAATACTTTGATGTATATTTTCTAAGGACTAGGATATTCACTTATGTAACCCAAACTCTGATGGACCATTTAATATGCATAAAGGCTCTAAGTGTTCTAGAATCTGGGTGAAGTAAACAGTTAACCATAGACTCCATTCGCAAGATTAAATGCAAATACTAGGAACCTAAGGAGAGCACATGGTATAACAGAATGGAAAGGAGTGAAATTAGCATAAGATGTTCTAACAAACAGCTTCCCATTTTTTCTGGCCCTGTCCTGCCAACCAATTTCCCTTGACATACACGTGCCACTCCCAACCCACATACATGCTCACAGAGACCCATGCTCACAAAGAAGCACACACACTCAAATTCACATATGCATTTACACATACATTAGGTTCAACCATATGAAATTGCCATTGCACAAGTCAACACACAAATATCAGCAATTTCGAACGGTTCAACCTAATATCTATGCATGCACGTGCACACGCATGTGCTTGTACAGTTGCACCCATGCATGCATACACATATATGTGCACATATGCACATGCATGTGCAGGAAATTTTTCCGTTGCCCTTCTCCATTACTGTGCTAGTGAAAACCTACTCAGTCCTTCTCCTGCTGCCTTCCCCTTGCTGCCTTCCCTGACATTAATCTCCGATGCCGACCCCTCCTCCTCACAGGAGAGTGAAGACCTGGAGAAACAGAATGCAGCTCTGCGCAAGGAGATCAAGCAGCTGACAGAGGAGATGAAGTACTTCACGTCGGTGCTAAGCAGCCACGAGCCCCTGTGCTCCGTGCTGGCCACCAGCACGCCCTCGCCCCCCGAGGTGGTGTACAGCGCCCACGCCTTCCACCAGCCTCACGTCAGCTCCCCGCGCTTTCAGCCCTGAGCCTCGCAGAGGAGCCGGAGAGCAGAGCCCCCAGCCCCAGCTGGCCTCAGGAGGGGCCTCAGAAGGGACACACAGACTGTGGCCAGGCGGCCCTCGTCCCTCAGAGCCCTCTCTCCATCTGGAGACCCAGAGGGGGAGGCTGGACAAGGCTGGAACACAAGGACTATAGTGGCTGGAGATGAGGTCTTCCCAGCCATGTGGCAGCCAGTCCAGGGCTGCTGGACCCCCATATGGGTGGGAACCCAAGCATGGCACCCAAGTTCTGTGGACAGAGGGAGGTGGGCAGGGAAGGATTATTTTTCTAAATAAACGTTTCAAAAGAAGCCAAACTGGCAGGGCATTTTCCCTCTTTTGCACTGCCCCTTGAAACCCTAAATTCTGTGGAGTTGCTACCTTCTTTGGTTCTTGGCCCCAAGGACCCTTAAAGAACTGTCTAGACTCTTCCTTCCCATGATTTGTTAACCTACTTGAGGAAATGGGTTTTTTTCCTCTTGCACCTTCAGTCCTCCCTCTAGGCATCTTCTTTATTTTCCTCCCCAAATGACTTCGCCACACTCTCCCACCTGGCATTCCTCATTGCCTCTGGCTTTCTGGATTATAAGCAGATGCCCTCTAGAGCTGTCATTCGGTGAAAGTCTCATCTCCACACTCATCCAGCCACCTGGCTGTCTCCAGACAGCTGGCCCTCAGCGATGCCGTGGGCAGGTGTGGGGCAGAGAGGGCTAGTAATAGAATGCCGGTGCCTCACCTTGAGGGCAGGGCTCTCCAGGGGCCACATGCAGTGCACATATTTCAATGGGGACTTTCCTGCCAGTGGGCCTACCTGTTCCCCTGAAGTCTCTACCTCCCTTGAGATGCAGTGATAAAGCACATGCCACTTTGCCTGTCTCCGTGAGGCTCCACAGGCTGCCATTTTGAGCCTAGTTTGAGGGCAGCAGTGGCTCAAGGTAGCCCAGGATTATTTGCTGGGCTTCACATTCCTCAGTTTGGGCCGAGCCTGAGACCAGGGTGCTCCAGTTCCGCTGGCTCTAACTCCACCTGTTCCTCAGAGATTCCCAGGCTAAGGGCTTGCTGGTCTGCGTGTCTCAGCCTGCTTATCCTACCACTGCCGGGGAGTGATTGTGGCTGTCTCCCCAGAGGCCGTGGCAGGGCTCAGCCAGCTGGAGACAGAAGCTGCGGAGGCTCCTGATTCAGCCCCATCAGCAGCCACCCTCAGGCCATCACTTTCCTTCAGAGGGACTACCACGGCTCTCTGCCTCTCTGCTGCCTGCCATCTTGAAATGTGGTGCCCATGGGGGGAAAGGAGGGTCAGGCCAGTTTCTCTGTATTGGCACCACCTGCTCCACCTGCCAGCAAACAGCTCTGGTTGGTTTGAGACTCTGGGCCTCCCCTCACCATGTCTCTCTTACCCTTCAGGGATTATGTCAGTGTTGGAGCTATCATAATTATTCTGGAAAATCCATGTCCCAGCATGTGATCATTTGACCTCCTGGGGCCTGTTAGAAAAGTCCAAACCAAGAGCCTCTGAAGGCGCATTGCAACCATTGGGCCCCTCCCCACCGCACCTGCTGCCTATGGGTGCCCCGGCGTGGGAGGAGGCAGAGCCTGTTGGAGACTGAGTCCAGAGAACCTTCCCCCAAAACCAGTGCAGAAACTGGCATTTTAACCTTTGGTCTCTGTTTCAGTTTCCCAGCTGCTAAAACAAATACCATACAATGGATTGGCTTAAACAATGGGAATTTATTGACCCATGGATTTTGAAGCTAGGAGAAGGTCAAGTTGAGGCCTTCAGCAAGGCGATGCTTTCTTTCTGGAAACTGGCATTCTGGGGCTGGCTGCCGGTGATCCTTGGTTCTTTGGCTTTTCTGTCACATGGCAATGCACTCCTCCTTTCTCTTCTGGGTTCCTTGTTGCTCCCTGTGGCTTCTCCTCTCTGTGCCTGATTTCTTTTGCTTATAAGGACTTCAGCCATAATGGATTAAGACCCATCTGCATTCAGTCTGGACACATCTTAACAAATAGCATCTTCAAAAGTCATAGTTACAAATGGGTCTACACCCTCAGGACCCGGGGTTGGGACCTCAATATGCCTTTTCTGGAGGGCATGATTTAATCCTCAACAGTCTTCCAGCAAAACTTGCTAACTGGTACTCCTTTTCCAGTATGCAGACTCTTGTGGACTTAGGAGTCGGGGGCGGGGAGAGATGTGGCCAGGAGGATTGTCCCTGGTCTATTTCCTTCAGTGCCTGGATTTGGTAGCCCATGCTCTCTGTCTAGCTCCTTCCCACCCCTTTGTTAACAGGGCATAGAAACTAATCTTCACTTCCGATCGAGCTCGAGCATTGAGTAGAATTTGTGTTCATTCACAGTTTTAAGACTTAGCACCTTGGCTCCTGCTTTCTATGCAGCTAACTCTGCCAGGGCCTGGCGCCTTACTAGGGGTGGGGGCAGGCTTCCTTCCAATCAGAGATTTTTCTCCCCGCCCCTGATCTAGCGCTGTGATTTCCCCCTAGAAACCCCCACGGGCGGCACATGACCCATGCGGGGCATCTTCTGAATGATATTCAGGGGCAGAACTGGAAATGCAGGGCTCACGTGCAGTTCCCATCCCTTGACAAGGACTTCTCTTCCCCTTTCATTCTCCACTTTCTAATGACCCGGGCAGTTCCACTTCTCCTTTCTGATCTGCCTGTTAGAGGCAGCAGAAGGCTGAGCCTAGGAGAAGTATCAATGTTGACTTCATCCCTGTGTAGGGAAATCTGCAGGGCAGCCAGGAGTAGACACTTGAACTTCCAGAGCTCTGACCCTGCTCCACCATGAATCTCCCTCAACTGGGCTCTGTCCCAGTCTCCTACCCAAAGCAGGCATGGCTCCCCCAGGCCAGGGGGCCAGGAGACCCACACTCAACTGCCTCCAGGACCCAAGCAGGCATTGCACGTGCAAGAAGCTCACTGAAGACAGGACAATTGTGAGTGGTGGAGAGTGTGGCAAACTGAGAGGTGCATGCTTACCTGCTTAAAAGCGGGCAGCTACTCCTCAGATCTAATCCATGCTGCTACATGGGAGTTCAGGTTCGTGTTGCCATATCCAATTTGTTAAGAAAGCCCATACCAGAATTTTTTCATGAAATCTCTCAATTTTTAAAACACTCTGAGGACTAAACAAAATATGTTTGTAGATCTGCCCCTAACATTTTCAGGCCCAGGGGAAAGGCTATTTTCCATATATTTAAATATTTAAATGTCATAAATCAAACTTACAAACTGTCAAACAAAATATGTTCTCTTCTCCTACCTTGACATAATAACCTGGAAGAACAGATGTATCGACAGGGTTCTCCAGAAAAATAGAACCAATAGGATATGCATATGCATATGTATGCGTGTGTGCATACATACACACCCACCATAAAGAGATTCATTTGAAGGAATGTGATTGACGGAGCTGGCAAGTCCAAGATCTGTAGGGCAGGCTAGCAGGCTGGAAACTCAGGTAAGAGTTTGTGTTGTGGTCTTGAAGCAGAATATCTTCTCCAGGCATCCTCAATTTTTGTTCTTAAGATTGTCAACTGATTAGGTGAGGCCCACCCACATCGTTGAGAATAATCTCCTTAAAGTCAACTGATTATGCATGTTAATCACATCCACAAAATACCTTCATGGCAACATCTAGGATAGTGTTTGACTTGCCTAGCCAAGTTGACACATAAAATTAGCCAGGTTTGACTTTCAAATTCTTAGGCTCTTCATTATTTCGCATCAGAACAAGGTAGCTCAGAGAAAAACAGCTGTCCACCTGCAGCCCACCTCCTTCTCTTCTGGTCTATACCACAGTGACCTCACGTTTATAGTGGTGGACACACCAGCCTGCAAAACCAAGTTCCACCTGCATCCCCTAGGCAGCCGTCCCTCGGCCAGCCCTTGGGTGCAGAGGTGCACACCCCAGAAGCCTGGCTCACCCCTGGGAAGAAGGCTTAGGAAAGAGACCTGCAGCTCCTGGAGACCAGCTCGGAGCCATTTAGGCAGGGGCTTGTGGTGTCCTGGATACATGGAGCATGTTCTAGAAGGGAACAGAGGGCTCGGGGGAGAAATGTCCCCTACGTGCTAAGGGCTTTTTGCCACATGGGAAGGAGTATGGTTAGAGAAGGGCCAGGGCTGGTCCCTTTAATGTGGGGAGCCCAGGGCAGTGGCGTCTGAGGGCGGCACTGCAGAAGTCTACCAGTTTGTATCTCTGCCCTAAGTCAACAATGTCTCCTTCAAAAGCTCTGGTTCTGGGAAGGCCCCGTGTAGCAAGAAATGGGCACAAGACGGCATGCTCGTTATCTGTCACTTTGACATGAGGATTCCTGGGGAGTATTTGTTTCCCCACCTGCTCTCTTTGGTGTTTCTTGCTTATTTGCAGTGTTATTCCCTGAGTTAGGTTCAAAGCATTTACGGGAAAGCCAGAATTTCTCCTCAGATTGAGAAGTGTGGGTGGGGAGAGAAAGGGAGGCAAAGTCAATTCAAAGGTCACGAGGTTGCTCGTCTCTGGTCTGCTGGACCAAACCTGAGAGACGTGTTCATTAATACCTCCAGCCAGTGTTGCAGTTGTGGTTGTGGTTTTTGGGGGAAGAAGGTGAGGAAGCTGGGCACCTCACTTCTTTTGGGGATGCACAGACTGTTTCTACTCTCTGCCCTTGGCTTCCTGTCCCCACAGATTTCAGTGCCCCAAAGCTACTCCGGAATTCCATGCGGGACAAAAAGATTAGTGAACTAAGACCAACGCTAAGGTGATAAAGTCTTAGTCTTTTATCTCAGGCACAGGGTATTGGAATTTATTTATTTATTTATTTATTTATTTATTTATTTTAGGAGGAACCAGGGATTGAACCCAGGACCTGGTACATGGGAGGCAGGTGCTCAACTGCTGGGCTACATCTGCTCCCCATGACTTTACAAAAAAAAGGGTTGGAATTTTTAGAGGCAGCTAGAGAGCTTAACCCAATGGAATGAGTTATTGATGGTGACATTTTAAAAAATACAATAGATATCAATTTAATAAACATTTACCATATGCCAGAAAGGTGCTGGGCTAATGTCGTATAATAGAATGAGCGTGGGCTTTGAAGGAACAGAACTACTACTCTTTGTCATTTATGAGCTGTGCAATCAAGTTACTTAATTTTCTAATTCTCTTTCTTTCCTCATTTTTTTTTTTTTTTAACGAGGAGGTCCCAGGGATCGAACCTGGGTCCCTCCATATGGGAGACAGACACCCAACCATTTGAGCCACATCTGTTCCCCCCACCCCTTTTTTTAAAGATTTATTTATTTATTTACTTTTTCTCCATTTTAACACACACATACCGCCCTTTCCCCGCCCCCATTTTTGCTGTTTTTGTGTCCATTCACCGGGCAATTCTCTGTGTTTGTTTCCTGCCCTCTCCTCTCATCCTTCTCTTCCTGTCTTCACTGGGATTCGATCCTGGGAACCTCTGATAGGGGAGAGAGGCATTCTGCCACCTGTGCCACCTCAGTCCCTGTTTTTTCTGTGCATCTTGTCTTGGTTCTCCCCTGCGTCTCTCTCCTGTTATATCATCATCTTGCTGCGTGGTTCGGTGGGGCCTGGGGGATCACCCGCTCGCAGGGCCTGACGGCATGCCCGTGCACCTTCTGTATTTTTCCTTATTTTACCGGGAGGTCCCAGGGATTGAACCCAGGTCCCTCCATATGGGAGACACGCCCAACCATTTGAGCCACATCCGCTCCCCTCTTTCCTTTTTCTAAAGTTAATTAATTTTGATGGTTACATTTTAGGCTTTGTGACAAGGTGTGTAGAAGAGATATTTCATGGGATTCTTGCCATGTGGATGATGGACTACTGCATTGGCCTGATGTGGGCACCAGGGGAGTGGGGGATGGGGTGGGAAAGGAACATAAGTGTTGGTCTGTGGTTTGAGTTAATTCACTTGCAGGAAGGTAGAGTGAAAATCTGATCCTGGTTTGAACAATCTATTAACAGGTGGAGATTAGGAGTTTCCTCTTAGCAGCATTCACTAAGGAAATTTGCATAGATAAATTCCATTGCTATACAGGTGGTTTGTCAGCTTCTTCTGGAAGATTCTTGTAGAGAGATTGCTGAGCTCCTCCCTCTGCCTAGAAACCAAGCTTTGGAGCAGTGGCAGAGACCAATAATTGCCCTCCCAAAGCCATTCTCCTCCTTTTCCTTTCAAACAGAATCTCATTTTGTCTAAGATGGCAATGTGCTCCACTTTTAAAAAGTACATTTCCCAGCCTCCCTTGCAGTAGGGATGGCCATGTGACACATCTCAGCCAATGAAATATAAGGAAAATTGCTTGGTGGAGAAAGCTCTTTAAAAGGTAGGGCTGACTCAGCTGGCACATGCCTTTCTCCTTCTTTCTTCCCGGAAGGCAGGGGCGATGCTTAAGATGAGGCACTGTCTTAGGATCATGAGATAACCATGAGTTCAAAGGAGAAAAAGAGATTCTGGGTCCCTGGTAATGCTGCAGAGATGTGTTCTAAACTCTGAATGGGCTGCCTCTGGACTTATTTTATGTGAAAGTGGAAAAGAGCTTATTTGCTTAAACCACTGTGAGTTGGGTTTTCTGTTAAGCGATGCTTAACCTAATTCTGTCTAATGCAGAAACCAAGAGAATAAACCATCAAACAAGGAATGTAAGCCATTCCCCTAGCTCAGTGGATCTCAACCAGGGGTGATTTTGCTCCTCATTTGACGATGTCTGAAGACATTTTTGGTCGTCACAGCTGGGGAGAGGTGCTACTGGCATCCTCTGGGTAGAGGCCAGGGATACTGCTAAACATCCCACAATGCACAGGACAGGCTCTAACAACAAAGAATTATCCATCTCCTGATGCCAATAGCGCTGTGGTTGAGGAACCCTGAAGCTGGTCCTAGTGCTTCCTGAGCACTTGACCTTTGGCTTACCAACCTATCTTGACACCTGGGTCCCTCCTTCCTCTTTTGGAAATAAATCCTGTGTGCTGGCCAGGCTGGAAAATTCACACCCTTAACCATGTTTTGTATTTTCTTTTGCTAAGCCTTTGCTCATGGACTGTTTCCTCTGCTTCAAACCCCTTGCTCATCTTTTCAGTGGTTCTTTAGGTGGGACTTAGAAAGCTTCATTTCTCATATGCTTCCCTGATTTTATAAATAGCATGAGACATTTCTTATATAAGTGGCATGAGAAGCATGACTTTAAGCCACATCTGTTTTTTGGAATCTTACCCATTTTTCAGACTCCAACTCAATTGCCATAGCATCTGTCTAGAATGCAGGGTAGTTTTTACTACTTGGACAAAACGCATATATTTATTTTAATAAGTTGATTGGACTTTGAGAATTTATTATAGTGATATACATATGGCTTTACAAATGAATTTACTTTCATAAAAATTTAAATTGATTTGAAGAAAAAAATATGCTAAAAATGATAGTACTTTAGGAAATAGCACTCTAGTTAATTTACACAGTACGTAAATATTTGCTTTGTTTTCTGTGTTGTGGCTTTTTATTGGGCAGAGAAGAGAAGGCAGAAGGGAGTAAAAGAGATGAATAAAACCTCCATGTTGGCCCAAACCAAGATCAGTTATGCTTTTCTTTTTTTTTTAAAGATTTTATTTATTTATTCATTTATCCCCCCCCTTGCTGCTTGTGCTCACTGGGTCAGCTAACCACGCCGTGCGGGCGGGCTTGCCTTTACCAGGAGGCCCCGGGAACCGAACCCGGGGCCTCCCATATGGTAAACGGGAACCCCACCGATTGAGCCACAGCCGCTTCCCAGTTATGCTTTTCTTTTCCTTAGAAATACACATAGGGAAGCAGATGTGGCTCAAGTGGTTGAGCCTACCACATGGGAGGTCTGGGTTTGGTTCCCAGTGCCTCCTAAAGAAGAAGAGCAAGACAGCGAGCTGATGCGATGGGCTGATGCGGCGAGCCGACACAAGATGATGCAACACGAGACACACGGGGGAAAACATGGCAGATACAACAAAGCAGGGAGTGGAGGTGACTCAAATGAATAGGTGCCTCCCTCCCACATGGGAGGACCCAGGTTCCGTTCCCAGTGCCTCCTAAAAAAAAAAAAGAAGAAGAAGACCAGCACACAACAAGCAGACACAGCAGATGCAAACAATGAGGGGGTGGGGAGAAATAAATAAATAAAATAAGTCTTTTAAAAAAATAATAAATCACTTTTAAAAGTTTTTTAAAAATACATGTATTTATATTTATAAAGTTTGGTAAATATAGGGTATAAATAGGAGCATCCATGAAATTTTAAGTTTTTGTTTTCTCTAGAGAACATCACCATCCTCTAGGCCTGAAAAGTAGAAAGTCCCTTATCTCATCAGTATTTTAAGATACTGGCTAAACCTTCCAAACCATCTTGCAACTTGCAGTCATAGACATAGGTTTCCCATTCCTAAAGATCACCTATCAGATTTATGCCATTGGAGCAAGGAAATCAGGTTGAGAGTCAGATCCTTACACAATCACCCTCCTCTGATGAGCACATCTTCTCTAATCAAAGTGAAGTCATCATTATTTGCATAAAATGCTTACCAACTACCCAATCGCACATCACAAAGCACTTTTGGGGTTTAAGAGTTACTTAAGGGGAAGTGGATGTGGCTCGGGTGGTTGGGAATCTGTCTACCATATGGGAGGACCCAGGTTCAATCCCCGGGACCTCCTGGTAAAAAAAAAAAAAAAAAAAGGCAAGTAGGTGAGCCGGCCCGCACGCAAGCCAGGCCTCCCGCAGACGTGCGGCGAGCCTTGCAGCAAGATGATGACACAACAAAAGAGAGACACAGGGGAGACTCAGGGAGAGACATGCCAGAAACCAGGAACTGAGGTGGCACAAGTGACAGGGTGCCTCTCTCCCACATCGGAGGTTCTTAGGATTGAATGCCGGTGAAGCCTGGAGGAGAAAAATGAGAAGAGAAGGCAAGAAACAGACACAGAAGTTCACCAGCAAATGGACACACCCAGCAAGTGGGGGGGGGGGTGCATGGGACTCATAGAACTGAACACCAAAAAGAAAAAATAAAGTCAATTAAAAAAAAAAAGAGTTACTTGAGGTGACTCTTAAGATAAAGACCCAAATCCTTGGTAGGACTCTTGAGATCTTCACCATCTACCCCAAGCTCATCTCGCACCACTCTCACAATTTCCCTTTCCCCAAATCCTCTGTGCTCCCTCTGACCTCAGAACCTTGCTCATGTTGATCAATTTAACTGAACTCCCCCTCCATGTAGTTAACTCCTGTTTTTCCTTCACGTATCAGCTTAGGGAAGGTTTGCCTGATTCCCAGGCTAGATAAGATCCCCACTATCATATGGCTCCACAGCACCACATACCCTTGGTTCATAGCTGCTAACCTAGTCTGCAATTGCACATTCATGTATGGTTATTTGGTTAGCATTTGTCTCTAGTACTAAACCACAAGTTCCACGTGGACAGGGATTGCATCTGTTTTACTCGTCTTTGTATTCGCAATCCCAAGCACAGTAGCATAGAGCCTGCCACACCATAGGAATTCAATAAATATTAATGAATGAATCACAGTGCCCACCATCTAATCCAGGACAATCCTTATTCTGACAATGGAATATGAGCAACAAAATAAAACAACCAATATGTGGATGGTAAGTATCGACCAGATCCTTAAAGAGCAGGAATTAAGGGAAGGGAATAATTGCCAGGGAGATGATCGAGATTGAGGGCAGGAGGCCTAGGTGTTGTTGGAGGAGACTGGGGAAATGAGCCATGTCTGCTGAGTCACACTGTCTTCTAGTTCGAAGTCCTGTGCCCAGATGTCACCTACCAGACAGAGGCAAGGACCAGGATCAGAGTGAAAGGAGAATAGAGTGCTGAACAGGGCTCTGTCAAAGGCAGATTTGCCTCTGCTCCCGCCTCATTAGCTTCTGTGCTGTTCTTCAGAGTTCTGCTTCCATGACGCTGCGCAATGGCAGCTCACTTGCCTGACGGCTCAGCTCTCCATACCCAAACCTCTGACACATACACACAAACAATCCTCTGGACCAAAGAGGATGAGAATGCCTTCCTAGGGAGCCTCCCCAATTAGAGCCTTAAATGTGCCAACACCCATGTAAGTTTCTCCTGAGATCTTTCAGAGATGATGATAAAGACGAGGCGCCCACCCATATTGCAGACAAAGACACAGAGGTCAGATGGCTGTCCAAACAGGCCATTCACTCACCACGAGTGAGGGCAGAGACTGTCTCTGTCCTGTTCAGTGCTGTGTTCCGAGAACCCAGCAGGGTAGAAACTTGATATTTGTTGGTTGAATGAACAAATGAATGAGGTACATGTTATATTTTCAAGGCTTGTCCATTTCAGATGACACATCTTGAGATTGGACTGAGACTCAAGTTGCCCATGGCTCCCTCAGAAGTTTGCATCCCATTGCTTGTCTCCAGGGGGTGGGGAAACAAAGCCTTAGGAGCTTGCATCCTGAGGAACCAGTGCTGCCAGGGTTGATCTGGTGGCCTCCAGGAAGTTTATAGCACTACTAGTTTGGAGATCTGGTTCTGTCTGAGCTTAACCCTAAGGGCTGAAGACAGAGTGTCACTGAAGTGTGACTAAAATTGGGATGCACGTGATTAGAGTGATTGTTCTTTTGCCACCCAAAATCCATTCCTCCTTCTTTTTGGTAAAAGCACCTCTGTTTCCTTTTCAAGAATTACCTTTTTTTCCCATTGTATGGTGCTGTAAATCAAGGTGCCTAGACTTACCTGGCCAAGGGGCAATCACATGAGCCAGGCTGGGCCAATCAGACTCTCCCCTGGGAATCTGACTCTTGAGTACTGCAAAGGAAAGACTCAAAAGATGGTTGGTCATTGATTGTACACTTTGGATGACTTATATGCTTATTAATATGTATCAACAAAATTGATTTGTTGTTAAAAAAATTTTTTTTTAAGCTTTTTAAAGATGGTTAGAGACCTTCAACTACAACTGTGAAGCTTGACTGAAGAATTCCTGTGGTTGAGAACTGTCCTGGTTCCTGCCTTATTCTGAGCCTTGCTCTCCAGCCTTCCTTTGGATTCCGTGAGCCACACAATATCCTTGCAACAAATTCATTTCCTGCTTATGTCAGCCAGAGTAAGCATTTATTATAAAACCCAAAATCTCAGGAATGGTGAGCCATATTGAACCATACCTGGGTTTCCCAGCTGGGGGGCACTGGATGCTGATTCTCAGGGGCCAACAGGAATAGGCTGCTTTCAGAGAGGGATGCCCCGTGCTCCATCCGAAGTGGGTGTTCAGCTAGAGCTGCACCAGTCTCTGGAGTGCCTGGCCTGGATAAGACCCATCACTGCTCTGGCAGGCACCCAGGCTCTACTTTGAAAGCCATCTTTAGGGACTGGACCCCAGCCCCAGGCTGCCCTCTACTATCCCCTCCAGTACCTTCAGTGTGGAACCCAGCTAGCCTGCTCAGGGGCAACATTCAAGATACTGGCCAGGCACGGGCCACTCAGAATGGACCTCAGAGCTGGAGCAGGGTCAAGACGTTCCCTTGCACTGCTGCCCCCACCTGGTCCTGCCTAGCTGAGGGCTTGGCACACAGCCGGTGCTTAACATACATCTGTGAATAAGAAATAAGAATCTCATGGTAGAAGAAGGAAAATAAAGAGGAGTAGGAATAGGATAGGAAAGAGGGGAAGGAATGGGAAACGTTGGGGGAAAAAACCACTCTACGGACCTTCGCCCTGCCTCCCACTCCCTGCCCAGCCCCCACATGTTTACACACTCCTATTAAATAAGCATTAGGGACAATTCTGAAAGAGAAAAAAGGTGCAGAATAAAGATCACGTGGAGAAAGCAGACCATGATGTTTATACTCCTCACTGGGGGGTGGGGCTCAAAGCAGCTGCCATTTATCCAACATTTGCCACATTTTCTGTTTATAACAGCTCTATTATCTTAGGAACTATTATCCTTCCCATTTTACAGATAAAGAAATGGACTCAATAGAGGCTCAGTGGTTTGCCCAACATCACACAGCTAAGTGCAGAGATGGGGTTCAAACTCGCATTTGCTGCCTCCAAAACTTCTATGCCCGGTTTGAATGCATCTAGGTGAGCTTGCCAAGTTCCAGGATTCCAGGATTGCTGCCAAGGCTGTCGACAGCGGTCCCGAGTTGGTGCTGCCCCCTAGTGACAGGATAGAGAACAGTGGAGACCAATTTTCTTCGCCATCACACACCCACTGCCATGCCCCTTCTTCTCCCCCTCCCTGGTCCATCCCCACGTCCCAATTTAAGAAAGACCTAGAATGTTTGAGTTTTACCCCTGAAGGCCAACTATGACTTGCTTTGGCAGGAGAAGCTGGGATACAGAGAGCTGAACTGACCTCCAGCTCGCCCGTATTAGATGTCCTCATTGCTTAGCTCAGAATGCAGTTCCGAATTTACTTTACAAATGACCAGAGATTAAAATCTCCACAGGTTTGGGGACCAACCTGATCTTTTTTTTTTTTTTTTTTTTAGATTTATTTTTATTTATTTATTTATCCCCCCCTTGCTGCTTGTGCTCGCTGTGCCCATTTGCTGTGCATTTTTCTGTGTCTGCTTGTCTCCCTTTGTTGGGTCATCTTGCTGCACAGGCCGTCAGCTCTCCACGCCACGCAGGCCAGCTTGCCTTCACCAGGAGGCCCTGGGAATTGAACCCGGGGCCTCCCATATGGTAAACGGGAGCCCAACTACTTGAGCCACATCCGCTTCCCTCAACCTGATCTTGATACAGAACCTCTGAAGACATTTTACTGTGAAGCCCAGGGTTGACTCACAGAAACAAGACCTCCATGTCCCGCACAGTGCCACCCAATCGGCCTTCACTGAGTACCCACTGTCTCCCTGGTACCATGTCAGGCAGCTTGTCTTGCACTACCTAATTTCATCTGAGGTCCAAAGGAGTCCTGCAGGCATGCCCAAGTTCACAGGGGAGGGATCGAACCCTGATCCTCGGGCTCCAAGCCCACTGTTCTGCCAGCACTCTGTGCTCTGACAGCCCCTCCCCCCCATTCGACTCACCCCACGAAACCTTGTTTTTGTCAGCCTAGTCATCCAGACGTGATGACTCAAGAGTCAATGTGGGGCAGATTGTCAGGGGAGAAGGGCCTTTGTCAGCACGTTGGCTTTTCTGACCTTTAAGTTGGCGGGGAGTTACCTCAACTTGAAACGTGCGGCTGCCGAGTGATTTCAGTCTCAACTGTAATAGGGACATAATAGATGAGCAGATAAGCAGACGCAATTCCCAGCTCTTTCTGGGTCTTCTCTCCTACCACAAGCTCAAGGCCACTCAAAACATGGAAACCAGAAGCTAAATTTTCCTTTTAGACCCAGTTCTCAGAATCGTGTTGCAAATGGAGAGAGAACAAAGGGTCACTTCTTAGATGGCAGGAAGGTCTCACCAAATCCGTGCCTCACTCTGCCCAAAATTAATCTAGTAACTTCTACGTTTAGCCCTCAAAGGTTGCCTCCAAAGTGCATGATTTTTGTGTCAGGAAATCTACTTTAGATTATGCATGCCATAAACTGGTTGTCCATAGTGACTAAAGAAACATAATACCATTGTTACGTCTGCCCTTACCATCATGTAAATAGTAAGGGAAGATACCAGGTGGCACGCTCCAGTGCAGGTTTTCTGATCTGAAATGCCTAGATTGCCCATCTGAATCAGTGATTTCTTACCTTCAAAGGTCATGGGCTGCTTTGAGGATCTGATGAAAACATGAGTCCCTTCTTCCCCTCTGCAAAAATACATATGTATTCATTCAATTTGGGTTATATGACTTCAGAGATTCATAGACTCCCAAAAACCTTTGATAGACCCCAATGTAAGAACTCTTCATCAGTTAATAAAGCAACCTTCCAAGACTCAAGAAACACAGCTGCTGGTGGAGAGTGTGGTCCAGGGCATTCAGCATTGAATTGGGAGTCAGAAGTTCTCACTGGTTGTTACAACTCAGGGAGCCAGGAGGTCCTCAGACTTGCTGGGGTCAAACCTATCTGGCATGAAGGTGGATGTTTGACATTTTGATCTGGCAAGTCTGACCCAATGTATCATCGACGGTGAGAGGGCAAGAGTGGGGACAATGGATGGGATGAAGATGTATGCTATGCACACTACTTGATAATAATTTTTTAAAGGTTGGAAGCTTAACAATTTTTTTACAGCAATATATAAAAATGTCCCTTTGACAAAATGTTTTTGTGCCAAAGCAGCTGTGTCAGGTGCCCTTCTAGTGCAGTGAATGGAAGATTAGGACAACCTTTGTGACATGGTTGGCTGCCCCTGGAATACTATCATTAGGGCATAAGAACTGCTTTCCCCTGCTTTCCAAAAACAATTTACCTTTCATGTCTTGACTGATGCCTGAAATCCTACTATTAGAACTTTGTCCACATGGCTTAAAGTATGACAGCCAAAATGCAAATGCTCCTGGTAAAAGTAATACTTTGTCTTATTAGCCATTTGTAGTGTAGATAGAATTTTTGGCTGCTCTGTCTCTGAAGGTCTTTTATTTTATTTTTATTCACAGGAGGGTAGAGAGAGTATAAGAATGCTAGAGATTGGAGGTGAGGCAGGAGGAAGGGTTATGAGAGAGGACTTGGAGGATGGGAGCTAGAGGTACTGACACCAAATTGAATGTGTCATATTTCCTATCAAGATTGATCCTATCTAAGCCCCCTCTCAACCAGAAACAAAGTGGGCATCACCATCCTAAAATCCTCAAGATTGAGGAATGAACACACATAAGGGGGGAGCAGCTATGGGTGAAAGTAGACTTACTATTATTCTAGCAATGGAAGATCTTGTGACATTGCTATAAAGGCAGTGGACACCAGAGGCTCTGAGTGGAGGGAAAGGGAAGAACAAGTGTAACATGGGACATTTTTGGGACATTGGAATTGTTCTGAATGACATTGCAATGATGGATACAGGCTATTATACATTTTGTCAAAACCTATAAAAATGTGCAGTGCAAAGTATAAACTATAACGTAAACTATTGACCATGGTTAGTGGCAATGCTTCAGTATGCGTTCATCAATTGTAACACATGTATCACACTAAAGAAATATGTTGTTAATGGGGTAAAGTATGGGAGGAGAAGGGAATGAGGTATATAGGAATCCCCCTGCACTTTCGATGTATCTTTTACGGAATCTAAAGCTTCATAAAATAAATAAAATGGTTAAAAAAACTTTTGAAAAATTGATCTTGGTTTCAATTGAGGCTCATTTGAGTCGATTGCCTCAAGAACAAATTCTGGCCATCAAAATATTAGCCCATGCAGTAGGTGTACCGAGATGAGATTTTATATTGCCAACCCGTCTTTCTGCTATGTATTGGGAGGTGCTGCTGTTACTGCTCTGTGTATGTTTGTGTGTGTGCATGTGTGTGAATGCGTATACATGTGTGGTCTTGTCTGCAAGGTCAAGTGTACCTGAAAGTTGTGGTGGAGCGATAATGTTTTACCAGTAGGTGCTTGTGAGTACCTTGGTTTCTAAGTTGCTACAAGCCTATTTACCTCTCTTCTTTAAGAACCAACTTCCCTCCCCTGCTGTTTCTCTGGTACCTGCTCTATTTTCCATTTGAGTATTCATTCATTCATTCATTCATTCATTCAACAAAGACCCACTGAGTGCCTACTGTGTTAGGCAGCCTGCCAGGAACTGAGGATAGAGGGTGGATGAGATAGACCCCGCCCTTGCCCTTATGGAGCCTACAGTCTAGTGGGGAAGACAAGCATGAAATAATTAATTACACTAATGTGTTTTGACAATCGTGATAAGTGCAGTGAAAGAGAAGCTGGGAGAACGAGGAGCACATACCCCTGGGGATTCATTCAACATGCTGTCGTCAAGGTAAATCCATATTGTCACAAGTATCAGCACTTCATTCCTTTTTACAGCTGCATAATATTCCATTGTTTGCATATGCCATGTTTTATTTATCCATTCATCAGTTGATGGACACTTGGGTTGCTTCCATCTTTTGGCAATTGTGAACAACACTTCTATGAACATTGGTGTGCAAATATCTGTTTGAGCACCTGCTCTCAATTCTTTTACCCTCTGTGCTTTGAGCAGTGCTGGGCCCCTAGTCAGAGCTCAATGGTGTTTGTTGAATAATAAATGAATGAATGGGCATCACCACCCTCCATCTCCTCTGCACCCCTCATTAGTTTTAGGAAAGGGGAGCAAGGGAATGTTCAGTGTCAAGATCCTATGTGTTTATTCTGATGCCCCAAATTTCCCAACACACTGGCCAGCAGCAAGCATTTAATAGCCACGGAGATGGTGGATTATGTCAGCTTCTAAAGGGAGTGAGTGTCTGGGGTTCAGAGGGAAACAAGCTCCTTACATGGTTCTTGGGTCCAGGTACAGACAGGAGACTGAGTGCTGACCTGGGAGCCACAGAGGCTGGGGGAGAAGAAAAGAGGTTGTGTCAGGAGTTTCATGTTGTGTTTACCTGATTCATAGGCAGTCAGAGCGGGACCATGCCGATGGACGAAATTATGTGAGACATGGCCATTTTCATTGCATGAGTCGGGTAGCTATTTTCATCGGAGTTTATACCTGTTCCTCTAACTTGGTGCTTACCAAACTTTAGTCATCCATATACCACCACCACAATTTCTTCTGCATCCGTGAACTATTTGTACTGCTATTTACTTAATTTTTTAAAAATTGTCTTGTGGTAACATATATAAAACATGTATTTTACCATTTTAATGATTTTTCAAATAGTCCAACCCACCCCCCACCCTACTCCCCCTCACAGACCAGCACCACCGAACCCAATGACATCACTGCACCACTGTCATGCCCACCTACTGCACAAACACACCCTTCCACCTTATCATAGATTTTGCCCATATGAACATTGGCTCACCACCCTCTACTCCCTTTCTATCTCCTGTAGACCTATCTTCCAGACTTTAACTCTGTGAGTCTGCTCAATTTGCTTAATTCACATCAGTGAGGTCATGTAATATTTGTCCTTCATTCCTTGGCTTATTTCACTTAATGTAAGGTCTTCAGGATTCATCCATGTTATCCTGTGTGTTAATACTGCATTCCTTCTTACTGCTGAGTACTATTCCATCGTGTGTATATACCACAGTTTGCTTATCCATTCATCTGTTGATGGACATTTGGGTTGCTTCCAACTTTTGGCAATAATGAATAATACCGCTATGAACATTGGTGTGCATGTATCTGCTCTTGTCCCTGCTTTCAATTCTTCTGCCTATATACCCAGCAATGGGATTGCTGGATCATATGGCAGTTCTATAATTAACTTTCTGAGGAACCGCCAAGCTGTCCTCCACTAAGGCTGCACCATTCTACATTCCCACCAGCAGTGTATGGGTGTTCCCTTCCCTCCACATCCTCTCTAACACTTAATAGCCGCCTGTCTAATGGGTGTAAGATGATATCTCATTGCAGTTTTTATTTGCATTTCTCTAATAGCTAGTGATGTTGCTGGTTCTTAAGCCTATAATTCAGTGGTGTTAATTACATTCACAATGTTGTGTAAGCATCACCACCATGCATTACCAAAAATTTTCATTGCCCCAAACAGAAACTCTGTACCCATTAAGCAATCACACCATTCGGCTCTTCTCCTGACCCATGACAACCTCTAGTCTACTTTCTGTCTCTATGAATTTATCAATTCTAGATATTTCATATAAATGGACTTGCACATTATTTGTCATTTTGTGTCCGGACATTTTCACTTAGTTTTCAAAGTTCATGCATATTGCCACATGTATCAGAACATCATTCCTTTTTATGGATGAATAAAATTTCTTTGTATGTATTGTCCACATTTTGTTTATCTATTCACCTACTGACAGACACTTGGGCTGCTTCCATCTATTGGCTATTGGGAATATTGCTGCCATGGACATAGGTGTAAAAGTATCCTTTTTCAGTCCTTTTGGGTATATATGTAGGAGTGGAATTGCTGGGTCATATGGTAAATCACCTTTTTTTAAAAAGATTTATTTTATTTATTAACTCCCCCCCCCACCCCGTTCTTTGCACTCGTGGTCTGCTCTCTGCTCGTCTTCTTTTTAGGAGGCACTGGGAACCAAACCCGGGACCTCCCATGTGGGAGGGAGGTACCCAATCACTTGAGCGACCTCTGCTCCCTGCTTGTTGTGTCTCTCATTGTGTTTCCTTGCTGTATTTCTTCGTTGTGTTGTCGTATTTTGTCATCTCGTTGCGTCATCTTGTTGCATCATCTCATTGCACCGGCCCCCATCACATCAGCTTGCCATCTTCTCGTCTTCTTTAGGAGGCACTGGAACTGAATCCAGGACCTTGCATGTGGTAGGCAGTTGCCCAGCTGCTTGAGCCACATCCGCTTCCCATAATTCACTTTTTGAGGAACTACAAAGATGTTTTCTACAGCAGTTGCACTGTTTTACATTCCCACTAGTAATTCACAAGGGTTTTAATTTCTCCATACCCTCACCAACACTTGTTATTTACTGGGGTTTTTTTGTTTGTTTGTTTTAAATAATAGTCATCCTAGTGGGTTAATTTTTTTTAATGGACTCACTTTGATTTTTTGAATGCATGTATTTTAAATAAACTAATAGATAAGAGGGAACAAAGGAAAAGCCATTCCTGGCTCCAGAGAAAGAGCTCCATGCATAAGGTGAAGGCAGCGGCTGGGAACAGCAGAGGAGGCTACAAAAGGCAGATCTGGGTGTGGCAGTCCAGACCTCAAGGAGCTGAACAGAGGGAGGGATAAGTAGAAAGAGCTGGAGCCACAGGAGCCTGGGAATCTGGTGGGCAGAAGGGAAAAAAGGAGGCTCCAGCCTGGGAAGGGGAGCTGGGCTGGGAAGATTGTGAGAAGGAAAGCTGAGGGAGAGTGGGGACACAGTGGGTGGGAGGGGCTCATTCTGAAGTGCTGTGGGGATGGGGAGCAGTTGCAGCTCAGTGGTTGAGCCCCTGCTTCATATGTACGAGGTCCCAGGTTCAATTCCCGGTAACTCCTGAAAAAAAAAAAAGAGAAGTGCTTTGGGAGGTGAGGGTGGTTCTGGTGAGGAGCAGCTGTGACTGAGGAGAGTGTGTGGAGGGCTAAGAGCAGGACATGTAGGATAGGGCACAGGGAATGGGAGCTAGAGGAGTCATAGGTCAGATGGAAGCAGAGTGTGGTTTAGGGAAGGGGGTGCCAAGGGGTGAGTGACCCAGGAGAGAGTCCTAAAGGCTGATGAGGAGGAAAGCTGGTGGTGGTGGTGGTGGAGTTGATCTGGGAAGGAAGCTGAGATGTGTGGGGCCAAGGAGGAACCATGGTAGAGTGAGCCATAAATGGGCTGGGGCGGGGGCAGCGATGGAGCAGAAGTGGCACTGGGGGTGGACCCCGTCACACCAGATGGGGCAGGCTGTCCTCCTGGGATTGGTCAGTGAGCATGAGGCTCTCAGCTGGGGAGCATCCTTAACATCATCCACCTGCCACCTGCGATGGACTCCCGTTCCACTGGCACATGCTCCCCTGCTCTGAAGCAGGAAGTGGCAGCCTCAGACTTTGGGGGCCGGAAAGCTGGAAACATGCTCTCCTATTTCACAGTTGAAAGAGTGCTGGGACTGGAAAATATGTTAAGGGATGAGCCGTAAGCGGGGAGAAAGACCAGAAAGACCTGTAAAAACAAGAAATAGCCACTGCAAAGACCCAAAGCTGCGTTTGGATGCTAGAGTCATCTGCAGAATCACCCTAATTGCTGTGCATGAGACACTCAATGGGTAGGGGCAGCCCTTGAGGTCCTTGCTAAGAAAATGGTAATGCTTCCAAGCCCCGAGAGGGTAAGAAAGCAGTGCCTGATTTCTAAAGGTGCATGGTTCTCAATAAATACAAGTTACTGGTTGTAGAAGGCACTGATAGTCTTATCTCCCTGGCTAGTTGTCCATCTTGTTCTGGGAACCATGCCTCCTCCACACCAATATGGCCCCCTTGGGAGCTGCCCTGTTCTTATGTGACTCTTGTTCCCACAGTTGTGGTTGATGGGTCTAGGAATGGGCATCTGGGAGTTTGTATTTAGGACAAAAAATCAGGGCAGCATCTCTCAGGCTGTTAAGAGGTGAAACTCCAGTGCTGTTGGCCGCCATGTTTTCTTCCATGGGGAGAAAAGGAGCCTGTAGGAAGAGAGAAAAAAGAAAGCTAACACGCAAGGAGGATCAGAGAAGGTAAGGAGTCCTGTGCACATTCCTGTCCCTGGCCTGGTGATTCTCCGGCTTCGGCCACACCCTGCCCTTTCCACCACTTGACCAGGTGACTCCTCCTTGAAGTCTGTGACTCCTCCAGGATTCCTCAAATGCATTCTCTTTACACTGGTGCAAGTTGGGCATCTTTCATCTGCAGCCAATGCAACTGTGAAAAGAAAAGGTCATTTTCAAAATCGGGGCATAGTCAGCATTCTTGGCTTCCCTATTGGAGACACTGGGAAGTACTTTTAGAGACTACTCAAGGCAGGGACCTCATGCAAACTAGCAACTTTGGAAAACTTAGGAGGAATCATTAAAGGCTCGGGTTTTATTTTCAAATTATTCATTCATATCTAATTATTTTATTTATTCACAGAAATAAGGTAAAGCTGAACAGAGTCCTGGGCCTGGCAGCCTTGAGAGGGCATGATGTTTAGTAGTGAAAGGGGAGATGATGAATTCAGGACCTGCTACTTTCCATAAATCTTGATTATTGGACTTTCTCGGGAATTCACACTGTGAAATTCAAAGCAGGCTTTCTGGATTTTTGATCTTGTAGTGGAGTGGACCGTGGGGAAAAAAAAAACAACAAGGAGGAAGAGGAACTAGAGTTAGGGGCAATACTACACAGTCTTTGTTTCTTTCACTGCCTCGCTTCCCTCTCAGCAAAGTTTTACAGTTGAAGCTGTTATTCTCCCTACAGAGCCCAGTTGCTCCCAACAGAAGCCCAGGCAGGATATTATCCCAAACCCCCTTGGGCCCTCACCCTCACCCCCCCACCATCCAGGTCCAGCCATGCCTCTCACCTGCCCACTTCTCTCCATCCTGCCACTGCCCTTGTTGAATTCATAAACTCCATTCTCTCCTGGATGATGATGACCACCTCCAAATCAGTCTCTATTCCCATGCTCATCCCCCCTCCCACCTGGGTTCTCCACAAAGCAGCCAGAGTAATCTCTCCAAATGACAAATCTGATGATGTCCTTCATCTGCTTAAAATCTTGCAGTGGTTCCCCTGTGCTCTTAGGATAAAGTAAAAAAAACCCTTAATGAGGCCTGCCTGTCACTCCAGCCCTCACCCTCCTCACCTCACCACCACACTGGTTTCATTTAGCTCCTTAAAAGGACAGTGCTCCCTCCAGGCTCAGGGCCTTTGCATGTACTATTCCTTCTCCTAGAAAGCCCTTCCCCTTTCCTTTGCCTAGTTAGCTCCTCCTCTTCCTGAAGATCCAGCTTAAAGTCAAGCTCATCTGTCCCTCTTTACAAATTCTCATGAAGCCTCGTAGCACTTAGCACAATTTTACTTGCACGTGTGTGAGTTTGATTGGCATCTGTCATTGCTCCTTGGCCTTTTGGGTACGATCAAGTGTGTGGCATCTGTCCTCTGAACTAGACTGTAAGCTCCTTTGAGGGCAGGGAGGGACCACTCTTTTGCTCACCACTGAATCCTCAGCACCTGCCACAGGCCCGGTTAAGCCTAATCTCATCCTCAGTACCCTGTCCAAACATCTGAGAAGCTGTCTTTGGTTCCCCACTTTGTCTACCCATGAACTAGCAGGTGCCTCTAACACAACATTTATTGTACCACCCTCCAATGATTTGTTTGCTTGTGTGTCTTGCTACTAGTTTGTGGATTCCCTGGTGGCAAGGAGCACACCTTCATTATATCTGTGTCCCCAGCACAGTCCCTGGCAAGCAGGAGACAAATGTGTGAATGAATGAATGACTCTGTTAAGACAGCTTCCTGGGCCTGGGTTTTATTCTCCACCATAAACTGAAGGGCTGAATCAGATAATTTTGTCCGTTCTTTTCCTAACACTATGGTCCCAACATCTCATAACTCATAACCCAATCAGCATCCCACCGCTTTGTCATCTTGTGTGCCTTTCAGCATTGCCCTGGCAACCAACATATCTAGCTGCCATTTCATTATGCAAAAAAGAGGTTTACACCTCTGGGTTCTCTATAGATTATGCAAAAACTCCATTTAAATATCCCCTTCCTCTTTGACTCATGTTTTTTAGTAATGGCTTTCTCATGTTTATGGGGTGACTTTATGTTATCCTGATTATTTAGAAATATTTTAAATATATTCTATAAAAGGTATGAAAAATAATATAGTGGACACACCCATGCACAATCAGCCCAGGAGAGAAAACGTGGCCCATGACTGCAGAGCCTTTCGGACTTTAGAGAAGTACAAAAACCATTTGAGTCCTCTCTAGATACAGCCGTGTAGCTCTAGGGAACTGAAAACTCGATTTCAATGTGTCCAGGAAAGATCTTGGCATCTACACCTCCAGGCAGGAGGACGCTTTCCTCCTGTACTCTCTTCTTAGGAGAAAAGACTCCCTCTTCCCTCAGCCTTGGCAGTCCCCGAGCCCATTCCACCAAAGACAGATTTGGAATCTCAGAACTGAGAGCATCCTAGAGGGGAAGGAATCCAGACTCCCTCTCAGCACAGGAAATCCCTCCCAGCTGTCCTGCCCTCAGGATTTGTTAGGCGTGGAGGTGGTGGTGGGGACTAAACACCATGGGGGAGGCACCCCAGAAAAGAAAAAGGAAAATAAAGACATCATCCAGAACAAGCTGGACATGTTTTCGTTCATTTTGAGGCCATGTGGAGGTGGGACTCATTTAGGAAATGTATCCAAGAAGTCAGTTCAATCAGTTCTTCATTGCCCTTTTGTGGGCCAGACATCAAGCTGGAGGCTGGGGTTTGAATATGAATAGGACATGATTCATGACCTCAAGAAACTCACAGTAAATGGGTGACAAAGTAACCCATTTTCTGCCAGGAGCTAACCGAAAGACGTGTGAGAGAAGCATCTAAATCATACTTAGGGTGTTGGGGAAGGCTTCCTGGAGGAGGTGATGTTTTTCTGCACTGTGAAGGTTGGCATGTGCAAAGACTGATGTGTTCACAATGCTCACAGGGAGCTGCAGCTTGTTCCACCTGCCGGGAGCAAAAGGTATGAGTGGGCCATGGTGGCGGATGAGGCTGTAGCAACATCACAAAGGCCTTGTGTGCTAAGCTGAGGGGTCTGAGCCTTCTGAGAGCTAGGGAGAGGCAGCCTCTACAGGATTCAAGGCAGGGGAGGGACCTGAAGAGAATTGGAAAGCCCTGCGAAGCAGTGTGCTGGTGAACTGGAAGGAGTACAGACAATGAGGAGCAGGCAGTGGTGGGATCAAGGTGAGATGCCATGACAGTCTGAACCAAGGGGGTGGCGATGACAGAGGAGAGGAGATAGGATGGTAAGAGCTAGCATCCAGGGGACATTGATAGTGAAGGGGGGGGGTCTGGGTCGTACCTAGGCTTTAGGGTTGGTTGGCTGGCAACTGGCAGTGCTGTCCACTGAGAGAGAATTCCAGAGGAGAAGCAGACCCTGACAAGGCTTTTTGGATGATGGGGCAGAAGTTGAGTCATATGTGGAATGGATAAGACCCCCACAGAATCTTCAAGTGTAAAAGATGCTAGAAGCTGAAAGAAGGCCAGTAAGGATCAAGTGAGACTTGGATGTGGGCCATAGGGTCTGTGACCACATTCTCATTTTCTCTGAGGTGACCCCTGGCATGGCCTTGGAGGACACGGCCTGGCTTAAAGGGCATCCCTGAGGTTCCAGGGTTGGAGTTTTGGGCCCCCATGTTAGTACCAACTTCATGAAATCTGGGACAGAATTAGCCACACCCCTAGACAGTTTCTTTTGGCCCCATTGAAGTGTCTTGATCTCCATGAAATTAGATTCAATTTTTCAATTTTAGGGTTTTTAAAAATCAAAGTTATACATAGTTTAAAGAATCAAATAGTTTTGTAAGTCATGTATCAAAAATAGCAGTTCCGTTGGTGGATGTGGCTCAAGCAGTTGAGTGCCCGCCTCCCACACCGAAGGTCCTGGATCTGGTTCCCAGTGCCTCCTAAAGAAAAAATAGACAACTAGCAGACAATGAGCAAAAACAAGGAGCAAACAGATGAGGCAGCCATCTGGGGGGTGGGGGGTAACAATCTGCGCACAATTAAACATTTAAAAAGAATAGCAGTTCCCACTCCCTTCCTGCTCCCTTGAGGCAACTGTTTTCAACTCTTATTAGCTGATGTTTCAGGGTATTTACCTCCATAACTCTAAATAACATGTGTATATTGATACTTTCTGCTATTTTCCATGTTAGGTGTTATCTATTGACTTTCCAATGTGGTAGGTAAGGACTTAGCTCTGTTTACTCCACTCTCATCTCAACCACACAGGTGTCCACTTCCCAATTCCCTATCTTCCCAATATACTTTTATAATTTTGGTTATATCAGCTTTCAGTGTCCATATTATGATAAAAGTATATGTGAAATTCACAACTAAGCAACTTAAGGTCTATCATGATTATTTTTTCCTTTCTTCCACAGTTTATTTCACTGGAGTTAATCGTTGCCTTATTTTGGCATTTACTTAGTTTGTATTTGCGGTGCTTATTACTAGTTCAACCTCTAATTCTCCCCCAATTGTGTAGGCCTCCTCTTAATATTTTCAAACACAGCAAGCATTCTATCAGTCTTCTCGAATAAGTCTTTTCCTGGAGCCTTCTGACTAGCTTCAATCTGAACAGGCTGCTTTCCTCCTGGCACACAGCTGTCCATCTGGGAATCTGGGATCTTCCTTCATCATCTTGGGAATTTCCATAGCCTGTTCTCGTATTGAATTCTTTGCTTCCCGGATCCCATATCTTGCTCTCTTTAGGTTTCTTCCCTCATTTTGGTGGAATATACCCTTTAGCAACTTCTGGAGAGAGATGATAAGGCAGTACATTTTTAATTTGATGCTTTGCATGTCTGAAAATGTTTTATTCTCTTTTGATAGTTTGTCTAGGTATAGAATTCTAGGCAGGAAATAATTTTCCTCCAAAAGGCTTTGTTCCAGTGATTTCCGATTTCCAGGATTGATGATAAATCTGATGACATTTTGATACTTGATCCTTTTTATGAAACCTGTCTCCCCCTCCCCACCTTTCTAAAAGCCTGTTGGATCTTCTCTTTGTCTCTTGAGTTCTGAAATTCCATGGTGATGTGTAACTCAATGCAATTCTACAAGCAAATATAGAGAGCAATTGAGAGCAAGCTTTGTATAATCCATCTCACTAAATGCTCCAGGGGATACAAAGATATACGCAAGTCCTTAAAGTGATTGAAATCTATGGGAAGTGCAGATCAGGCAAACAGAATATTGAGTATACAGTGTTACTCTTACAAGATTTGTAAGGGCAACATTTTTACGAATTCCAACTGTTGGTATTTTTTAAGAGGGACTAATCCAGCATTTCAACCTGATTCATTTCATTGGAAAATTAACTTTCCCTTACACTCAGCAAGCTCCATGAGTCCTAACATCTATTGCCCGTGTCTAGAGGTAGTAATCAATGAGTGTGTGTGACATTTTGACCTCAAGTCCTGCCGTTGCTGCCAGCAGTTGCTGTTAGCCACTGGAGGGCAAAAATTGTTACCATTCTGCAGGGGGTCAGGGAAGCCTGAGTTCAACCTAGAGGTTCTCTCAAGCTCCCTGGGTGGTCAGATGGGATAGCCAGGAGTCAGGGTCCCTTTTCAGAAAGCAATCCCTAAAAGATGTTTCTCCTTTCCTTTCAAAGTATACCTACAGATACATAAAGATAGAACATATAAAAAGGTATAGCACATAGTAAGCTGCTCAGAAAATGCTTTTTCAATGGATGGATACAGAATATTTCTCTCCATGTAATATCTACCCAGAGTTTATATAGCTGTCCTCCCTGGGAATTAGCCGGGAGTAAGCTCTACCCTGGTGGCTACCAGAATATTGTTATTATTTTTGAAAACACTTTCACACATTATCTTCTTGAATTCTCACAACCCTGAGCAGCAGGTGTTTTTATCCTCATTTTATAGATTCAGAAACTGAGAGATAGAGAGGTCAAGTAACTCGCACAGATCCCAAAGCTAATAGTGGCAGAATAGAGCTTCAAGTCCAAGCAGACCAAATCCACATCTCGCAATAGATCAACCCGCTTCACTACAAAAGGCAACCCCAATTTCAGCTTCAATCCCAGATTGGGCCACTTGGGATTTTTCGCCAAACTGAAGCCTTGCACCCAGAGGAGCGCGTTGGGAGAGCCATGTGGACTTTGGAAACTTGTCATGTTGGGGCCTGTCCTGATGCTAATTAGCCATGGGACTCTGAGAAACATGTTTTGCCTCTCTGGGCCTCAGTTTTCTCATCTGGAAAATAAAGTTAAGAATATATTCTGAAGAGTTTGCGGAGAGATCCGCGCTGACCTACAGAAAAGAAACAATGAAACAAATGTTCCGCCCTAATGCAAAGTGTTAATAATATGGTGGTATATTGAAACTCTGTATTTTATGCATGATTTCACTTCCCTAATAATAATAAAAAAAGAAACGAGAAAGTCTCAGAAGGCCTCCCAAAAAGAACGGAGATTCTGTACTCTCTGAAGAATGATGGGAAACACTAGAGGAATTTTGAGAATAAGGGATGTTAAATTAGTGTAGAAATCCTTAGATGGATATAAATTCCCTCCTCAAACATTCCATCATAAGCCTCATAATTTCCACCTTAAGTAAAATAAAACAGTCACCTTTGCTAGGAGAAGGCCCCTTTCGGAGAAGTGCTTTTCCAGAGGATAAAAACAATTGCTCTGCAGTGGTTTTCCAAGAAAATGGAAGACATATTATAGGGTTGCTGATAAAACTAGAGACAGCATATCAGAATGGACAAGCATATCAGAAAATCAATGTCTACCTGCTCCCCACTTTGTAAGACCCCCTTTGTGAAATGGAAACAATGTCAGCCAATCAGAACATTTCCTCACTTACTTTGGAGGTCGCTCTATAAGAGCTTCTTCCCGTTTTCACTCCCTCGGTGGATCTCCCTTCTACTTTCTGACTGGGATGCTGCTGGATTCATGAATCACTCAATAAAGCTATGAGAACCTAAATTGCATGAAGTTTTTTCTTTTATCAACACAGAAGTGGGTGCCTCCTCATTTTTGTTCTGAAAATTTAAAAAGGCAGGAGGTGGGGGGCAGGGAGGGAAGCAGTGAAGCCCAGTGGCTGTCAAATTTTAATGTTTAAATGAGTCATCTGGGAATCTTGTTAAAATTCAGCATCTGATTCAGTAGGTCTGAGATGGGCCTGGGATTCTGCCTTTCTAGCAAGCTCCTAGGTGATGTCCATGCTGCCAGTTTGCAGGTGGTCTTTGGGTAGCTAGGCTGTGGCTTCCAGATAGAAAGCAGCCAGACTTGTAAGAGACTGACTATTAGACCAGCTGGGACTTCTTAAGGCACAGGTGTTATCAGAGACAGTGTCTAGGTTCCTGGAGACAGTGTCTAGGTTCTTGGCTATGTCACATAAAGGAATTTAAGGACACACCACAGGTAGGTAAGGGAGTAAAGAATTTATTAAGAAATTAGAAAAGAGATAAACACCCAACATGGGTGCAGGCTGTGCTACAGGGTGAGGCTTGTGCCCCCTCTCTCGGGGTTTTATTGGCTATCATTGGGAGTTAGGGTTTACACTGTTTGGAGTATTTAGGACAAAGAGGGGGGAAATTCATTGGGTGGTTTGGTTTCTAGGGGTTTCTGTCCAGTGGCACTTGGCTTCTGGCTACTGTCCTTGAGGCCTGAGCTGGTGTGAGGTGTTTGAAAGAATGTGGTGGTGATGGTGGCTGGTGTCCTTTGTTTTTCTTTCTTTCTGCCTTGTGAGGAATGTTGCAAGTTACATTTTGATAAAGGCAGCTGCTCGGTGGGAGCTGCTATCTGCCTTTTAACTTGTTGTGTTAACTTGTCTGTGTGAGTTAGCCGGCTGAAGGCTGTGCCTCAGGACGTCTTTGCAGGTGCTATTTGTGTAACTCATTGGGTTTTCTGCCCCTCCTCCTTAGGTCCCTGATCTATCCTGCCTCACAGGGAAACAATAGTAACTACATCACAAAATAAATGTGATACTAAGGCACAAATGAGATGCTTCATCAATAGTGTTTAGCACAGTATGGTAAAGGTCAGCTATTTAATTGTAACAGTAGCAACACTCATGGAATGCTTACTATCTGCCAAAAATTTTCTAAGTGCTATCATGTATTAACTCATTCAAGCCACAAAACACCATAAAGTAGGTACTATTTCGTCATTCCCACTTTACAGATCAAACAACCGAGGCACAGAGCAGTTGAGTACCCTGATCAGAGATAAGCACTAGTAATAGCTAAGGCGGGGTTTGAACCCAGAGAGAATCTGGGCTCTTAACCACGATCCCTCACAGGGCTGAAATGGACCAGTGTCCACGGGTCGCTTCTGCCCTGCAGGCCTGGCTTTCGGGAATGGACCGGGACCAGCAGGTGGCAGCCTAGGGCTCCGTGGGGTCAATGATCGCTGAAAAGGCCCTCTCCGGGCAGACGCTGTGGTGGGCAGTTCACCGCGCGACCGCCGCCAGCTTCTTCAGCTTCTCGGAACTCCCCTCTCCCTTCCACGCCCTGGCCGTCGCCGTTGAGGCTGCCCGGGGAGACATCGGAAATAATAATCCTACCTAACAGTTGGGTTCAAACTCGAGCTTTCCAAGACAAGACACATCCGCAGGGAAAGCAATGAACAGAGCGAGTTTTCTGCAACAGCCCTTTACCCCAGGAGCGGGACCAGACTCGCAGATCTACAACTCTGCTTCTGCCGAAAGCCCAGAAGAGAAAGTTGGCAATCTCTCCGATTCCCCGGAGTCATCTGAGGTCCTGTGCCGTGAGCGCACGAGCGCAGGGGGTGCGGGCAGAAGCTCTGGAGACTATTTGGGGACGGATTACCTCGGAAGGGGGAGTGAGGGAACTTCTTGCGGGGATCCCCTGGGAAAGAGGCAAATGAACTTGGGGACATTGCGGGGGGTGGGGGGATAACCGGACGGTTTCCATGGTGCCCGGGGCGTGGGGGAGGAATGCATCCCGCAGGCTGTGGCGAAACAACTGCGCGGCCGGGTCGGCCGGCTCGAGGAAGCCGGAGGGGGTGGGGTGGAGGGAGTGGGGAGGTGGCGGGAGCCGGGGCAGGACGGGGGCGGGGCGGTCACGTGCGCCCGAGGGGGCGAGGCCCCAAGCCCGCCGGGTGGCTAACTGAGCCCGGCCGAGTGGCTGCGCAAGGAGGGAACTTCTTGCATGACGGAGGGTACTGAACGTGTCCAGAACGCCTTGGGACCACCCAAGGCAGCGGCAGCCAGGGCCGGACTGCGGCGTCGCGGGTGAGGGCAGAGGGACCCAAGGAAAAGTGGGAGCAGGAGCGTGGAGGCGAGCGCCGGGAGCCCCACTTGCCGCTTTTCCGCAGCCTCTGTTTCTTCTGGGGCAGCCGGGTGCAAGTTACCGTCGGCTCTAAGGGACAAGCCGAGACCACTGTCCCCTAAGGCTGCCAGGAGTCCTCAGCACCTGTCCAGGACTCCTGGACGAGTGCTCCAGGGGAGGCTGTGGTCATGGTGAATGAAGATCTAAACCCGGAGGAGAGCGCGGGCGCCCCTTTTCAAGAGTCCACACTCCACGCGGATGGCGTCCCGGGCAATCCCAGCATCTCGGCCCACCCCAGCATCTCGGCCCACCCCAGCATCTCGGCCCACCCCAGCATCTCGGCCCACCCCAGTGTCTCCATCCACCCGAGCGTTACTGCCTATCCTAGCAGTTCGGCGCACCCCAGTGCCTTGGCCCAGGCCAGTGCCCTGGCCGAACGCAGTGGCTCAGAGCCGGAGGACCTCAGCGTGATCAAGGTGAGCAAGCGCCGCTGGGTGGTGGTTCTGGTGTTCAGCTGCTACTCCATGTGCAACGCCTTCCAGTGGATCCAGTATGGCTCCATCAATAACATCTTCATGCACTTCTATGGGGTCAGCGCCTTTGCCATCGACTGGCTGTCCATGTGCTACATGCTGACCTACATCCCCCTGCTCCTGCCGGTGGCCTGGCTGCTGGAGAAATTCGGCCTGCGCACCATCGCCCTCACCGGCTCTGCTCTCAACTGCCTGGGGGCCTGGGTGAAGTTGGGCAGCCTGCAACCACACCTCTTCCCGGTCACCGTGCTGGGCCAGGTCATCTGCTCCATGGCCCAAGTCTTCATCCTGGGAATGCCCTCCCGCATCGCCTCGGTCTGGTTCGGGGCTAACGAGGTTTCCACGGCCTGTTCCATCGCTGTGTTTGGCAATCAGGTGGGTAGAGGAGCTTGCGGCTGTTCAGAGGAGCGGGAAGCATGTCATCGGGTGGCCGCTGTTCACCTGTCTGGGTGGCTGTCATTTTCTGACTGTTCAACAATGTCTGTGACTGGGTGTGACTGACCATATGAGTGGGTGATTGTGACTGATAGCTGTGTAAGAGAAGTGTGGGGAAACAAAAGGAGGGGACCTTTTCTTTCCTGCACATTTCTCCTCCTCCAGCAGAAGGGTCCCAGAACATTCCCTGCTTTGCTGGTCTCCTCCCAGAACGTGTTCCCTGGCTTAGACCTGTGACTTGAGTAGAGGTTCTCCTTTCTCGGGCAGCAGTGCCTGGGGTCAGACCTGGTAGCCTACTCTGGTGTCACCAGAATCTGGCAGGTTGTGCCGAGGCAAGCCAGCTTTCCTAGAGTGCTGTGGTGTGCATGGAGAATTGCAGAGCCACGCGCGGCTGGTGTCTGGCACTGGTCTTCTTTTCCACACAGCTGAAGCCAGGAAGGGGGCAACAGCATGTTGCGTCTGACTCCTTCCCTGGGGTTTAGAGCCAAGTCCAGCAGGATGGAAATCTCGTTCCGAATGCTCTAAGGCCTAGAACGCTTCGGGTACAAGTAGCTTATATCTCAATCCTTCTCTTGCTTGTGGGAGAATCCCAAATTCTTTTTTTTTTTTTAAAGATTTTATTTATTTATTCATTCATTTATCCCCCCCTTGCTGCTCGTGCCCGCCGGGTCAGCCAACCATGCCGTGCAGGCAGGCCCGCCCCCACCAGGAGGCCCCGGGAACCGAACCCGGGGCCTCCCACATGGTAAACGGGAGCCCCACTGATTGAGCCACAGCCGCTTCCCCCAAATTCTTTGTATCACAATGTTGTTATGACTCAGAAAGTTCAGCATGTTTTTCAGACAAAGCAAAATGGGTTTGATTGCCTTCTCCAAATATCTGAAGCAAATATTTATGAGGTCCTTTATCTGACCCCCCCACCTCCTGTCTCGCTTCTTCTCTAGTGTCTGTCATGGCTTCGTGTTTAGCAAGTTACCAGTAACCCTTAGTACTCATAGTCCTATTTTCTCTTGTTAGTTTCAGCTATTATTTTTCACCTTTCATTTAAAAGTTTGTCGTTTGGGATAGAAACTTCCCAAAACTTTTCTAAAGGCATTTCCATTCTGTTCCTCTTCACCACCAGGAAGGTAGCTTGCCCTAAATCTTCCCATCCCCATTTGAGTTCCACCGTTTGGGTAATAGTGTAAGCAGTCGATAAAAGCAAACAGAGAGGCCACATTTAGCACACAAACAAGCAACCAAAAATCCCTTACTCACAGTTTTCGCTTGTTAGTTTGACTGTTTTAAAAGATTGAATTGATTTGAGGCCTTGGTATGAAACTAGATGGATCTTTTGTTCAAGGCAATTTAAAAATAGTCATTGAGGGTGACCAATAACCGCCCCCAGCTTCCAAGGTGATCTGACTAGGTTTTTCACATCCCTGTGGCAGCCCTGCTAGTTGGCTGTGTACTACTGAATCTTTCCTTTACAGGAGGGTAAAGCTGGAGGATAGAGGGGGGAGTTTTCAAACTGCCGGAGGCTTCAGTGCAGCAGAATGGAATTCAGACCAGCTCACTGCAGTCTCAAACCCACTATTTAGGGAGGGCAGGAGAAAAAGTGGGAGAAGCCCTATCAGTTGGCCTTTGGAGATAGGGGGACTCCAACCCTCTTTGTTCACCTTAAAGCCCAAACCAAGAGGTTTTCACACCCTCTCACACACACCTGCGGGAATTTAACACCAGCTCTATCTTTAAAATTTAATGGGAATAATTATTCATTCCCTACCTCCACCCCTATCAAGATCAGGAATGCTAAGAATTTCACATTAAAAAACACCCTGACAGGGTATATTTGCATCCTGGAGCCATCGTATTTAGTGTGATATTTTAGGCTTAATCCTCTGCCAGGTTAAACATTGTGGGAAACAGAATGCTTCCTCGTGTGGAGGTGACTATGCTGGCTTCTCTGGGTGTGTTTTTGCCTTTTTTTCCCCAGCAAAGCATGGCTGAGTGGGGGAGAACTATTAACAGAGCTCCTTGAGATGAGCCACTGAGAAAAGGGCTCTCCAAAGCTATCCAAACAGACTTAGGTGTCATTCCGCAGAATAACTATAATGTTTTTTATATGCTCTCCCACCCCCAACACCAGCCCCTGCCTGCTGTAAATCCAACATTCATTCATTCACCATTTACCTAGCACGCCTACATTTTGCCAAGTGGTGTGCTGGGGCTGCAGAGATCATCCCTACTTTCGCAGAGTTCCCAGCAAAATATATATATATATATTTTTTTTTAAGATTTATTTTTATTTAGTTCTCCCCCACTGCCACCCCCACCTATATTGTTTGCACTGTCTGCTCTCTGTTCATCATCTTTTTAGGAGGCACTGGGAACCGAACCCTGGACCTTCCATGTAGGAGGGAGGAACTCAATCACTTGAGCCACCTCCGCTCCCAATATATATATATATTTAAATGTACCAAATTTAAAAATTGTACCAGCACCGAAATTCATATAAAAAGTTACTGCTTTTTTCGCAGTACCAGGGATTGAACCCAGGACCTTGTGTGTGGGAAGCAGGTACTTGAAACCACTAAGCTACTGCCACTCCCCATATGAGAAGTAAAAGAGGGAGGGGGTATAGCTCAGTGGTTGAATGCCTACTTCCCACTTACAAGGTCCGGGGCTCCTTAAAAAATACATAAATAAAAACTGTGGGTAAGAGAGGCCACAGTATGGACGATTTTCATTTCTCCACGAGGTGTCAAGTATCTTCTTTGTCTAATTGCTATGGGAAAGGGTGAAGAAGGGGAAGGAAGCTAGTATCTACTAACCACCCATTATGTGCAAGGCACTTTTTCATCCATTAGTTCTTTCACCAATTCTGTGCGGTAGGTGGGGTTGTTCCCATTTTCACAGGGGAGGAAACCCCGGCCCAGGTAAACTGAGCAACCTTATCCAGGGTCCTATAGCTCATGAATGGTAGAAGGGAGATTCGAACCCGGATATACCTCCAAAGTCCATGTCAGTGGACCAGTATTGAATCTTCATGTTGATAAAGCATATATAAGAAAGAGAAATGGGGGTGGGGGAGAGGGGAGAGAAAAGGCAGATTCTTCAGTTCTAATTTTGCCCCTTTGGTCTCAAGGATTATTGGTGGTAATGTTTCCAGCAGTGTTCTCCTGAGTTTGAGTGCCTAGCACTTATCTACTGCTTTGAAATGCCCGGTATTAATTAACGTTGCCTCCCCAGCAGCTGCATCGAAGCTGCTAGAGAGCTGCTGTTAGCCTAGTGCAGAGCCTTCCCCATACTCAAGAACTGTGGTCAGGTCTCTGGAAAGAAGAAAGTGGTGAATCCTGGGCTGGGGTGAAGGGGGAAGGCCAGCGGAGGGTGTGGGTGTATGGGTGTAGCTGAAGCTCTTCTTCCTTTCCTTGGTGCACCAGTTGCTCCCAGGTGGTAACAGCCTGGCTTTTTGCTTTTTTTTTTTTTTTAACAACACTTGTTCTATTGTTTCAAAGGAAAATGATCTGTGTGGGGTTTTGAGTGATGTGCACACATTGTTATTATGCAAGTGTTGGAAGAAAGCCCTGTGTTAGCGCCTGTGATAACAGGACAAAATAGACTAGGAGCTGGAAGACATCTTCAAGGTCAGCTCCAGCCAGGTGAGGGGCTGCAGCACGGACGAGGCAAGCAGCCAGCTCTGTGGAAGCCGTGGCTGACCTTCTAGAGTAGCGCTGTTCAATAGAAACAGAACGTGAGCCACACATGTGAGCCACGGAGACAACTACGTTTTCTAATAGCCACGTTAAAAAATGTAGAAAGGGCAGGGGAAATGAGTTTTAGTAATATATTTAACCCAGTATATTGAATATTATTTCAACATGTAATCAATATAATAAAATTGTTGAGTTTGTACTTGCAACACCTCTCAATTCGGACGAGCCATGTTTCCTGGCCAGCCATGAAATGCTCAATGGCCAGGCTGGACAGCACAGGTCTAGAACTGGGATGCTCTTCCAGCAGTGGAAATCAGATTCTAGTAGACACAGATGGGCTTGAGGAAATCCACTCTAGCCGTGAGGGAGCTGTCTTTGCTGGACTGGGCTGATCATGTGGAGTCTCCCAGAGAGGGTGAGAGTTTCCGAGGTTGGCTCTGGGGTCCCGGTCATAATGTGGATGGTCAGCCTAAAGTCTTATTCCAAAATCATGACCACTTGGGTGTGTTGAAGTCCCAGCTCGACATTTTGGATCGTCTCGTGTCAGAGGCCTTTCAACGTTTGAGTGAAGTTTGGGAGGTGAAGACAAACTCTTTTGTGGATTGTTATTGTTACTTCAGGCACACAAAGTGCCTGCCCTCATCACTGACCACTTTCTGGCCTCCCAAGAGGCATTAGAAGAGAGGCATGGACAACGGCTGGGAGGGCCGAACAAGGTGAGTGAGGACGGAAAGGAGGTGGAGGAGGTCCAAGGCCACACCTCAGGTGCTGTGAGGGCAGCCAGGCCACACAAAGGAGTGAGGTGGGCTTAGTAAAAGTAACCCAGAATGGGGGGGGGCACAGCAAACGTGAGAGCACATGTCCCATCTGAAGGCCGCAGCTGCTTCAGCTCCAGCCAATTGTTGACATAAGAAGCATGAGCCAGGGTTACCATTTCCCATTTTGTTTTGTTGTTTCCTTTAAGGAGAAACTAGAAATCCAGACTTTTATGTGAAGTCTGTTTTTTAAATGCTGGTAATGAATTCAGAATTGTTTTTATTACATGCTGTGTTGTGGATCTGATAAAACTACCTGCTTGAGACTTCCAGGGAGGGTAATGTGGAACAGAGTTCCAGTTCCGCTCTCTTCTTCCTTGAAAAGCCCTCACCCAAGATGAAACAAACTCAGAGGCTAGCAGCTCTGGGAGGAAACTGGCCCCATGCTCCCCTGACATGGCTGCTCACCCACCTCACCCATGGGGCTAAGTAAATACAGATGCCTGCCCCCCCAACCCCCCTCCCCCCCATCCCTTAACCAGACTGTCTAGGGGAGGGACCCAGGCACCTGTGTTTTCACTTGGCCTCCAGGTCAGGCTAGGGATTGGGCATTTGTTGAAACCACCAAGATGGAGACCAGCACGCGATAGGAAGGGACTGTCCTGCTTGGAGCCATGTCCTCGTCAGCACTGACTTACTATGTGGGTGCTGTATGTTGGATCCTGTGTCCAGGGGGAAGCAGTTGGTAGCTCGGCCTCTCACTGTTCAGACTGAAAGGGGAGGCTGGGCGGGAGGCTCATAATTCTGATTCATTTAAGGTGCAGAAAATATACTCAAAGTCCTCCGGGGGAAAAAAAGTCCCTGATGGAATGTGAGGTGGAATCATTGCAGATGCTCCTAATCCTTTCCTGTTTGTCATTCAACCCAGTGCACTTGGAGGAGGCGCAGTCTGGCCTGGCCTCTGCCTGGCTCTGGTTTAGGTCCCTGCTAAGTCCAGGGAATCAAGTCTAGATCCTTCGTTTTGCAATCCAGGACCCTACAACCTCCCCGTTCCTGCCCGGCCTGCCTCTTGTTATCTCCTGTCCTCACTTCTCTGCTCTGACCAGTCTGGCCTCTTAATTGTCTCCTTGAAGAGACCCTGCTGGATGAGTGAGGTGTTTCCTTCCAGCAGGGCTGCTTGCTCCCTGAGCCCATTGAGCCTCATGGCCTTTTCCGCTCCTGGTAACGCCTCCCCTTGGCCCTCTGTGTGCTCATGGAGTTTACCGGGACACTGGCTTTTGTTTTGGGTGGTTTGTGTGTTTCCCCCTCCTCCTCTCTCTCTTCCTCTGCTGTCCTCTTTCTTCTCCCCCTCTTCTTCGAACTAGATGGGAAGGTCTTCCAAGGGCTGGAGCCTTGACTAATGCATCTGCCCTGTATCACATAGGGTTCTGGGCACGACAGAACTTGCAAATGGAGGGACACATTAAGAAACAGGTTTTCGTGACCTGAAAGAAATTAAGGTGGCCAATCCCTTCAGGACAAGTTTTATTGCTTGATGTGGTGGCACAGCTTGCTTCTTATTCCGTCAATCAGAAGAGCTGTGGGGCCCTTACTGTGTGCTGTGAACTGTGCCAGACCTGGGGTGGCTGAGAACATGCTCTTTAGTTCTGCTGTGTGGCCTTTGACAAGTCTCTGAACTTTTCTAAGTTTGGGCTCCTCCTTTTGTAAGGTGAAGCTAACATTGCCTACTTCTAAAGGTGGATGAGAAGATTAAATGAAACGGTACCTGGGGACACTCAGCTAGCAGGGTCTCTCAGATAAGAAGTGCCCAGTGAAGGAAAGGGTTATCAGTAATCAGCAGTGAAGGTAAGTGGCTCCTGCCCAGGGCTACTGATCTAAAAGGAGAGGCAGATACTTAACTACTCATCATGCTACCAGTTTGGCAGGCATAAGGCTCTGTATGCGCAGGGTGTAAAGAAATCGCAGGATGTGGGTGGGCCACTGCCCTGGCGTGGGTGCAGTGGGGAGCAAGCAGGGCAGCTTTGCTGAAGAGGTAATGGTTGTGTTGAATTAGGGTGCAGAGGGGCAGGTGGGCCACTCCAGGAAGTTTCCAGGCAGTAGCCTGATGGACACTTGTCCCTCTCAAGAGCTACTTAGACGAAAAGTAGTGCAGGTGCTGGGAGGTGGGGTTACTTTCCCAGTGTGTGACATTGAATGCTATGGTCTATGAAGGCTTTGGACACCGGGCTCACCCCTGCTCCTGGATATCAGATCTTGGACTCACAAACCTAAGACTTCTCTGAAGGCAGGGGGCACCCAGGCACAGCCATTTTCCACCAAGTGCTTCTTGATCTTTCTCCAGCAATGCTGTTCACAGGATGTCCTTTCCTTGACTTCATCTTCCTCCACCCCCAACAACAAACAGCCCTGTGTGGACTGAGGAAATATTGGAGTTCCATTGGGATGGTCAAGAACCATAAGGTTAGGGGGAACGCTGGCATCTCCTCTTTCTTTATCCCCCACCTCCTGACTTCGCCTTAGCACCAATTTCAAACTTCATCTGATGAGAATCATCTCCCATCCTTTGATTCTACAGGGCTATGGTGAGTCATTCAGACACAGGAAGACACCCTGCAGGCTCTGGCAACCCAACCAGACTCTTCTGCTTTCTGACCTTATGACAGGCATTTTTCTGTGTTTATATTGTGCAAAAAGTTTAGCTCAACCTCTCACCTCCATACAATGCAAGATGTGGCTTCGCCTTGACATGAGGGCAAAAGCAGCTGGGGCATCTGTGTTTTTAAGAGAAGTGGGAGATGGGAGGCAGGGGTGGATTTCACTTGCTTACCAACTTCTTGGAATTAGACTTGGGGACACGGTGTCATGGAATCTCATGATGGACCAGTGTTTGCTTTGGCTTCCATCCAATTCCATCTCTAGAGAGGCTAACACAAGCCCTTTTCAGTTCAAGGAGATGGCTTTGGCCTGGACAGCCCTGCTGGCTCCAGAAGGGAGGGGCACAGCAACTGTAGCAAGGTCGGGGGTTGTTCTTTCTCTTTTTTTCCCCCTTCTCTTCTCCCCTGGAAATTCTTGACTTCTGCCCATAATGACTGGGTCAGCATGGCTGGATCCCCTCTAGCGAGTTTGGTGTTGGAAACAGCTATCTGTACACAAAGCTAATTGCTGTGTCTATGGCTCTGAAAACTGCAGGAAGTGAGCAGCCATGACTCATCCTGGTGGAAGCAGGGGTGGGTGGCTGCCCCTGAGCCATCCAGGCCTCCTCAGATCTTTGTCCTGGGCTTCCTGTTTGGTGCTGGACATGCTTGTGGAGCCAGCTGTGTGAGCTTACCCAGGAGACTAACCTGGAGCTGGACAGTGGAGCACAGTAGGCCCTCCTGTGAGAGAGTGGATGGCATGTCTGTTGAAGTTCTCAAGTTAAAACCCAAGAGGAGGCTCTGTCTATAAAAATTCCAGGAAGAGGAGATGAGATGCCCTGAATGAAGAAAGATCTAGTAGTGGGAATCTAGAGAGACCAGAGAGAATGATGCAGAGCATGAGTTTGGTGGAGAGGGAGAAGACAGATGTGGGTTCAGGAATTTTTGGTTCCAGGAGCTTTCACATACGCACACATTCATTTACCTCTTGCAGCAACCTTGGGAGGTAGGCATTCCTGTTACAGAGAGTGAAGCTGAAGTGCCCTGCTGGAGGCCCCCAGCACAGCTGCCAGACCCTATCCTCCTCTTAGGGGCTGGCTGAGCTGGGGTGTGGGGCGTCCTGGCTCTCTGGAGCCGCTCCTTCTCCTCTAAGCCTCCCCGGCCTCATGCTTCCTGTGCGTCTCTCTAGGAGTAAAGCCCTGCCCCAGTCACAGCTCTGGCCTACTGTGTGGCTTTAGGGATGGGAATCTGAACCCCTCGTGTGTATTGTGGAGTAAGGACAGCCACCCTTGCTAACATTTGCTTCTCTCAAGGCTGTCGCTAGGGAAGAGGAGGTTGTGTTCTCAGGGCCCAGGTCACTGTCTGGCAGCATGTTTGGGACTTACAGAGACACCTACGTTCTCTCTTTTCTGACTTGCTGTCCAGACAGAACTTAGATAAGAGGTGCATAGTAAATATGTTGCCCTTTGTTTGATGGCCCAAACATTTTCCAGGGAGATCACAGGACAATACATTCCGCAGTCATGTAACAGACTCCACTGCACATCACCCTGTCAGACCATGGACCGTCTCGAGTGTCTTCTGGGGATATGGTGCTCCTTGATGCCTTGCTGAGGCTCATGTTGGGAATAGGAAAATCAGAAGCCCTGTTGTTGACCTCACCATCTATTCACTCTGTGACTTCAGGTAAAACTCATCTCTGAGATGCAGAAACAGCATGCCCCTTATGGCCCTCCACTGCCTCATCTGTCCATTGGCCCTTCTTTGACCTCACTGGGTTGTTTGGGGCACCTGGCTGTGCAGGTGCCTTGGAAACTGTGAAATACTCTGCAAACATTGGCTGGTAGGAAAGACATCAAAAAAGACTCTGGACTTGTCCCTGGAAAGAAAAGTAAAAGGGCTTCCCTGCACATAGATCATATCATGCCCTATCTTTGAAGTGCAACCTTGGATTTGTAGCCACACCCTCATTTACAGGTCTCAGCATTCTGACCTTTACAGTCAGCTCTGATCATTCTGGCTATGGGAGCCTCTCCCAGAGTTCCTGGATTCCAGAGGGTTCCTCTTGTCAGTTTGGAGAGGAGGCAGCACTTGCTGAGTTGATCCTTTTGAGCCAAGCCATTCTGTGGAGCATTCTGGTTCCTTTTGTTTGTTTGTTTGTTTTGTTAGGAGGTACTGGGGATTGAACCCAGGATCTCGTACATGGGAAGCAGGTGCTCAACCACTTGGGTTACATCCACTCCCCTCTGGTTCCTTTTGATTCCAAGAAGCTCACAGCTTGCTGCTGGAGGCCCTTTTGCTAAGGACTGGCAAGGTGCAGCTCTTCAGTCCATAAGTGCCTAGGATGGCTCCCCTTCAATGCAGAAAAACAGCCGTGGCGGCACAGGCACACAACTGCATAAATCCCCATCTTCAGGAGCTAGGGCTGGGAGTGAGAATTTTTCCCCTATGGGCCTGGTGGTCCTTCTCCCAGGCTCCTCACAGTTGGCAAATGGCTATGGTCAATGGCAGTGGAAGGGGACTGGTGGGGCCCACATCCTTGTAAAGATACTACATTTTCTCTTTAGCAGAGTCTCTCCCTCCTGAGTCCTCTGTCTCTCCATAGGGAAGAGTGTGCCCAGCTATGGCTGGCTTTGCATTCTCATGCTACCCCACAGAAGTCCAGGGCCTTTACTAGGGTGCCTCCACCCTGGGCCAGAGCTTCTGTCCTTGCAAATAACCCACTCAGGTTTCCTGGGTTTATTCCCCTCCAGCCAGCCTCCCTGTGTCACCCCTACTCACCCAAAAGGAGAGTCAACAGATGAAGCCTCTTCTTCCCTTGGTCTGTCGTAAGATTTTTTGGTAAACAATGCACCACAGCCTTCATTTATTTATTTAATAAGTATCTACTGAGTGTCTCCTTGGTGCCAAGCAACATCCTGATGAAGCAGTGAATGGGAAAGAGTGAGACTATTGGTGGAAATGTCAGGCCAGGTAGGAGGGGAGGCGACTTCAGAACAGGTGTGTAGGAAATATTTTTATGTAAGTGGGTTCCTGGATTCAAAGTTCATTGTGCTATCCATTATACCACAAGATCCTGAAACGTGCTTTTCTTGGGATGGTTTTAGACATGGGTGACTAACAGTTTTCTTGGTGCAAGGTTTAGATTTCTTTTCTTTTCTTTTCTTTTCCCTGCCTTGTTGTTTTTGCTCTTGCTGTCCATGCTCTGTGTCCATTCTCTGTGGGTTCTTTCCATGTCTGCGTGTCTTTTCTTCTTTTCTTTTTTTCTTTTTTTTTTTTTTTTTTTAGGAGGCATTGGGAACTGATACTGGGACCTCCACTGTGGGAGAGAGGCACTCAATTGCTTGAGCCACCTCATCTCCCTAGTCTGCTGCATCTCTCACTGTCTCTCCTCTGCATCTTGTTCTGTTGCGTCATCTTGCTGTTCCAGCTCTCCGTGGTGCGGGCCATCAGCTCTCTGTGGCATGGACCAGCTTGCTTTCACCAGGAGGCCCCAGGAATTGAACCCAGGGCCTCCCATATGGTAGGCGGGAGCCCAATCACTTGAGCCACATCCACTTCCCTAGATTTCTTTTTCTTTCCAGATTTCTCTCTGGTCTCACAATTGATGAAATTGACTTCTTAGGAAAAAAGTTACATGGGGCCCTCCCCTTCTATTTCTGGACGTGCTCACTCAAACATGAGAAACTGGTTCTTGTGCATGGCAGTCCATAGAGCAACAACTCTTCCAGGGTCTTCCCATGAGTAATTGCCAGGGTCTCAATTTCACCACCGAGACTCAGGATGTTACCTAGAAAGTCCAACCAAACTTAGAAAAAAGCTTGGGAAGATTAGAAACATTTATTGTCCCATGAACTAGTTTTCTGGATTACATCGTGTTACATTGCACACTGTCAGTCAAAAGACAGGGAGTGGTAAAATTGAACCCAGCAAAAATACAGAGAACTGTAGGATGTGTCTGTTGGCTGATGTGTGCTGGCATCTGGGACAGAGTTGGTGGGGAAGTGCCAAAGCATTTGAATGGGACTTTGCATGTTTCCTACATCAAAGGTGAAAAATTCTCTGGATACCGTGTTTGGAAAAAGTGAGGTCTACACTTTGCATTCTCTGCTGGCCTGGTGGTTCAAAAGATGCCCACTCAGTTTTCCTCTTTTCCAGCTGAGTCATTGGGGAAGTTCTGTGAGCCTGTGGCCACTGGTCTTCAGCTCTGTTGGTCAGAGGGACCTTTGAGTGTTGAAGCCAACAGTGAAGTGGGCTCTTGAAGGAAGGAGAGGCTGAAGAGGCCCTCAAAGTAGACCTAGACTGACCGTTTGCAGATTTCAACATGAGGACAATTTCCAGGAAAAACACTCCACCCCAATAAAGGGAGGAGTGTGTGTACCAGGAAGCTCCTGAGTTGATGACTGCAAACAGGGCACAAATGTTGGGTTCCCCTAAAAAATAAAGCCCTTTGTCAACATCATTTTTTTTTTAATCAGAAAAAATTCTTGGTAAAATTCAGACCCCTCCCTTAAACTTAGCATCTTCTCTGTTTACAGCCTAGGGTACCTCTGCTCTTCAGCTACCTTGCACCCCCCAAAGATGAGGAGGAAACCCAGCATCAAGGCTGTAGGTCAAGATCCAGGTATATTAGATAGATTATAAGCTTGGTGATAGTGAGCTTTTTGTCTTGGCATCTGTAGTCTCCTCCCTTGACTGTTTATTGCTAAGTATACAGTAGGTGTTCAGTAAATATTGAGAGTAAGCTTGAGGATGGGAAGTTCATCAGCCCACATTGCCGTGGCCTCCATGTCTGATCTTGGGGAGCCCCAGATTTGAAGTCTTCTCTGTGTTGGAGCTTCCTTGTGTCAGCCCGTGTCCCATCTGCTTTCTTTTGGTGGTGAACTCTTCCCCAAATTGTTTACTCTAGAAGAGACTGGAAATACTAGGGTTGGCAGCACAGTCTTAAGAGTCATCTTTTCCTTCAGAAAATATTTCTTGAGCACCATTCCTGTTCTTGGCATTGTGCTGGGTGAGGAGTGGGGAGGGACACCAGGAAGGGTTAGTCAGTGTCCCTGTCCACATGGTGTTGACAATCCAGTTTGGATATAGCACCTGTACAAAAGGAAAACAACTAAACTGAGAATTACATAGGAACAAGAAATCTCAGAGGGCATGAATAAATGGCAAGTAAGACCGACCTTATCAGGAAACATCACTCATCGTTACTTCCTCCTACAGCTAGACGTACAGGGAGCACTTGAATGACAGAACAGAGCACTTAAGACTGGCAGGATGTAGATCCCTGTGAGCAGTCACCCTTGTGTGGCATTCCCCTTGCTCCTCAGGGGTTGTGGAGTCGAATAACCATGGATTTGAATCTCAGGCCTGCCATTAGAAGCTGGGTGACTGTTGGGCAATTTACAGGTGTTTTCTCTTCTGTAAAAATGACTTAAAAAAAAAAAAAGAAAAGAAAAGTCAAACTCAGACAAAAGGATGCCACCTTCAGGGGGTAGTGGTGAGGGATTAAATGAAATAACATGAAAAATCATCTAGCACACTGACTAATGCGTAGTAGATGCTCAGTCCATAGTCGTTTCCTTCCTTCTAGTTTCAGCAGTGGTCAAGTTAAGACCTGAATGTTTAGCATAAATGGTTAACAGTATAGACTCTAGTACTGATGGCCTGGGCTTGATGGCCTGCCTCGGATTTCCTAGTTGTGTGACCTTGAGCAAGCTGTGAAACATCAGTTCCCTCAAATCAAAAATGAATATTGAAAGAGTTAATGACATATAGCACTTAGGGCAGTGCCTGTTGTATGATGAGCCCAATGTAAGGAGCAGCTATTACTACTATTATTTTCTTCTCTAGGAATCAATGATTGCAGGCTGCCAGATTTCAGTAGCGGCTGCTTCCTGCATCTCCCTAACCTCTTTCACCCAAAGGGAAAGAAACCCAGGAGTGTCATGATCATCTAAGCCACCAGCATAATCACAGCTTTGAGGACAAATCCTGTGAGTTGAAGAGGAGGTGTAAGGAAGTAACCAGCGGTGACCCTGCTTCCTAAATTCTTAGAGACCTAAGCTTAGCCTTTTAAATCCACCCTTTTCATGAGTGGTCCCCCCCACCCCCATCAGAGGAATTCTTTTTGTTCCTGAAGGTCTGCCACTTCCTTAATCCTGAGCCGGTCTTTTCAAAAGAAGCCAAGGGCTTGGATTTGGGGATTTCAAAAATGCAGTCATATGAGCAGGCTTTGCATCTCCCTTTCTTGCTTATCATGGCACTTTCCTAGGGACTGCCTGCTGTTCCTGGGTGGCTGGGGGCTCGTTCTCATGCTTACACTTGGCTGCTGGTCTCAGTTCTTCAGTGTTCCAGTGCCCTAGCAGCTCCCTTGATTTCTGCTTGCTTTTTTCTGGGGCATCCGCCGGCTCAGTCCCAGGGCTCCCCCGCTGAGCCCCCTCCACAGGACCAAAGATGCTTTCCCTGCAGAGTGCCTTCACTCTACCCTCATCCCTTACATTTGGGACCCTGGAGTCCCCGTCTGCTCCATTTGGCACCAGTTAGTTATTCATTAGCAGGTACCAACAAATGTTTAAGTGACACTGGGTGACAGCAGAGCCAGGTAGGAGAATTATGGAGTGTGCACACTTGCCCAAATAGCACTACCTTCATCATGCTTAAATTCACACCATTGTGCAGGGGTGGGCAAGGAGTGCTGCAGTCCCTTCTCAGGGCTGAATGTAACTCCCCATGTGGACGTGGTCCTGGAGACAGCGTTAGTGGCAACCTCCCTCTGGTGGCTGTGCTGTCCACACCAGAGATGCCTGTGCCTAGCAGCAGCTCAGCTGTCTTCTGAACACATCCCTTATGGCTCGGGAGTGTCTGGGCCTATTTTTGTATGGAATGGGAATTGTTAACATATGGTGCTGCCCATGAATTCTGTAGAAACTTAGATGATCTTTTATATAGAAAATTTCTTACATTTGTCTATGTCGCTTACATTTTCTGACAAATGCTATGCCCTCAACCATCATATCTGTGAACCTTAGCTTCAGATGTGTCTTTAGGCTGCATGACTATTGCTAGTGTGCACATAGGGAATGTAGGTGCATACAGTGTGCACCTAGACAGCTCTTCATTGGAAACATACCCTTTGTGAGGGACGGCATCAAGTGCGTTCTTTAAGATTGCTCAGATGAGTCGATTAGCTCATCCGGATTGAACCCCAGTTTACCTTTTATGTGGCTCTGATTTTTTTTTTTAAGATTTTATTTATTTATTTATTTATCCCCCACTTGCTGCTTGTGCTCGCTGTGTCCATTTGCTGTGCGTTTTTCTGTGTCTGCTTGTCTCCCTTTGTTGGGTCGTCCTGCTGCGTCAGCTCACCGCGCCGTGCGGGCTGGCTTGCCTTCACCAGGAGGCACCGGGAATCGAATCCGGGGCCTCCCGTATGGTAAACGGGAGCTCTATCGATTGTGTGGTTCTGATTTAAAAAGGATCTTCAGCCATATTTCTTAAAATAGCAAACTTTCTTTGGGAACCTTGTCTAGATTTAGGTTCCCAGCCACATCTCCCCCTGGATCTGGGCTCAGATGAATTTGGATTGGAAGTGAGGTTTTCTGGACATGCCAGGTAACTGTAACTTGGCCATTCAACATCCATTTATTGAGTGGGCCTGTAGGCTGTTTACCAGGCACCAGACTAGTAAATGTCAGAAAAATGGCTGAAAACCAAAGGCTTAGAGGAATTTAGGGCAAGGACATTATACCTAGTCGGATAATCAAGGGAAACTCTGCAGGAACTAACACTGAGATGGGTCCTGAAAGGTTTAAAAAGAAGGGAGAACTTTCCAAGTCAGGAAACAGTTTGGACAAATGCGTAGACTAGAGGATGAATGGTTGAAGTAGCAAATGATGCAGTGTGGCTGGAGAGCAGGGCACGTATAGGGAAGTAGTTGGAGATGGGACTGGGAAGAGCTTGGAAGGAGGTGAGTGAAAGCCAGGCACAGCAGGTTGGGGCTTTGGACCTCAGAAAGGGCCGACTGCTTGATGGACCTTGAGCAGGGACTGCACGGCCAGGGCAGTGGTGAGGACTGCAAACCTCACTCCTTGTGCAGGTGGTTTGGAGAAGAGATCACGGCTGCCTGGGAGTCAGGCAAGAGGGTTGAGGAGGGGGCAGATCCAAAGTGGACCTCCAAGGATCTGGGACGGTGTGCATGTGGGAGTGGAGAGAGAGGCCCGAGTCGAGGGTGCCTGAGAGAATTGAGGAAGGGCAGCCAGAAGGAGCCAAGGAAGGAAGAGGAGGAACCAAAATAGGCTGGTATCTCCATCTCCTGAGGCTGCCATAATGAATGACCACAAACTAGGTGGCTGAAAACAGAAACTCATTCTCTCATGGCTCTGGAGGCTGGAAATCTGAAATCAAGGTATCAGCAGGGCCATGCTCCCTCTGAAGGCTCCAGGCAAGAAACTTTCCTTGCCTCTTTCAGCTTCTGGTAACCTGGGTGTTCCTTGGCAGGTGGTGGCATAAATCCAAACTCTGCCGCATTCCACACATGGCCTTCCTCCCTTTGTGCCTCTCTGTGTCTCCAAATCTCCCTTTCCATATAAGGACAATAGTTGTTGGATTTAGGGCAGATTTATTTGCAGATTACATCTGCAAAGACTCTATTTCCAAATAAAAGGCCACTCATGGGTACCTGTGGTTAGGACTCCACCACACCTTGAGAGAACACCATGCAACCCACAACAGACTGTTACGTGACTGCCATAAATAAGCCAGGTACGTCTTGTGTGTCCCCTCTGCCTGCTGCCATTGCTAGGTGAGAGGGCACAAGGTAGAAGAGCCAGGCTTGCAGGTACAGACTGAGCACCTTCTCCTACTAGTCCATGATAACTAGTCCATTTAGTCCTCAGTATACCCGTATGAGGTAGGTAGTAGTGTCCTCATTTCATGGATTCAGAAACAGGACAAGTGAATGAAACTGTCCAAGGTAGAGATGGGATTTGAACTCAGATCTTTCTGATGCCAAAACCTAGACCCTTAACCTCTGTTCTAGAGTGCTGATGCCTCAGAGGGATGTTGAGGTGGAAAGGTGGAAAGATGAGGGCTTCCTTTTAAAATAGTGCAGCATGGATGTGAGTTCCTCCTCGAAGAATGGAATCTGACATGCCAGTAAACTGCAGCTCGTCCCAGATTAGATTGTGAGGAGACCAAATTTGATAAGGGCCTTAGAGTCTAGGGGCTCTGCCACAGGGAAAGCTGCTGACCCAGTAAGGGGATATTTCTGACCCTTAGCCCCAGAGAGGCAGCTCCTAGAAGTCCTGAGGTCTGAGGATACCTGCCCATCTCTGACTCTGACTTGCCTGGGGAAAGGAGGCTCAGCTTTCTTAAGAGCTTGGCCTGCCCGAGGGAGGGATGGGCAGAAGAATGAGATTGGGTGGGTTGGAACCTGTTTTAGGAGGTTGCTGCCTCCTAACAAGAAAAGCAGGGTCTGCCAAGTGGATGTCAAGGGGCAGGAAGATGAGGTAGGTGCCTGGGGCCCTAGCAGAGGACTCAGGTGGAGACCAGCTGTTCTGCCCCTGTTCCGTTAGGACTGAAGGCTTCGCTGTTGTGTTGACACAGAGCTCCCTGCCTTTTGTGGAAGCCCCAGGTTCATCCCTTGATGGTTTGGGGCACTCGAACCCCATGACTAGGCAGGATTTGCAAGGGCAGCTCAGCACCCAGGTGTTCAGACTCAACCTTGGTTACTCAGGGCTTTGTTGAGTGTCCCATTATGGATGGTGATGGAGACGGTGGTCCTGAGGATCTCAGAACCAGCATAATGTGAGTGTGATGTGTGGTGAGTGGTTTTTGAGATTAGGTCTTAAAGAGGTTCTGGAAGGGTTAAGTGTGGGACTCTTACCCCAGGTGCAGCCTAATGGTTTTCTGGTTTTATTATTCTTGCTTTGGCAAACGCATGTACCAGAATGACAAGAGTCACATTCCACAAAGTATGGCTTCTTCCTGTCAGCCAACACCCTAGGTGTGACTTTCGGTTTGCTCAGGCTGCGCAGATGTGTTTCTACCTGAGACGCTGGCTCGAAGTGCTCACAACCACTGCTATTGAGCAGCGTTTAGATATCACCCTTGAGTTTGAAGAAAGGGCAAAAATAAAATTGAAAATGAAAATTTAGTATCCCGAGCTGCCTGTTCATCCCTTCATTCATTTAACACATCTTTTGGGGTGAAGTAAACTCTAGTAAACTCTAGTGGTTAAACTGGCAGGCTGTGGATGCAGAACTTGTGTGTGTTTAAACTCCAGCTCTGCTATACCTAATGCTGCACAATCTCAGGCAGGTTACTTTTTTTTTTTTTTTTACCGGGAGGTCCCGGGGATCGAACCCGGGTCCCTCCATATGGGAGATGGACACCCATCCAGTTGAGCTACATCCAGCCCCAGGTTACTTTTTGCACCCCCATTTCCTTGTTTGCAAAATTAGGACATTGTTAAATACCCCATTCTGGGGTTGTTATGAGGATTATTTGAGCTATTCCATGTAAAGCTCCATACATTTTACCTATAATTAGTATTATGATGTACAAGGCTCTATAGAGAAATGAGTCGTGCCCTCATGGAACTTATAGTCTGGTTGGGAAGACATATTAATCAAATCATCATACAAATATGAAATTACCTGTGTGGGAACCTGGCCTCATGTGAGGGATCAAAGAGGGCTCTCCTGAAGAAGTGCAGCTTGAGCTCAGACCTGAAGGATGTCTGCATTCAACTAGGTGAAATAGGTGGAGCCAGGGCATTCCAGTCTGGGCAGAGGAGCTTGTGCAAAGTCCCTGTGGCCCTTTGCTATGAGGGGGTTTGGGGCATTTGAGGGACAGAAAGGAGGCCAGTGTGGCTGAGTTGAAAGGAGTGAGTAGACCAGGGGCAGAACAGACAGACCCTGCACGTGGAACTTTGTGGACCATGTTTAGGATTTTTGCCCCTGATTTAAAAGCAAGGGTAAGTCACCACAAGATTTTAAAAGCAGGAGGAGAACATGACCCAATCACTATTTCCAAAGATCCCTCTGGCTGCAGAGTGGAGAAGGGATGGGAACAGAGCCACATGGAAACCATTAGGAGGCCCGTGTCATACTTTTCTTCCTGGGGCCAGTGTCTCCCAGACTCCTTTGAGGGGGCTAAGGATCACGCATGTGTTAAAGTGCAGGGACTCAGGACCCACCCCAGACCTGAGGGATCACAGTAGGGGTGGGGCTGGTGATTTTTGTCATCAGGCAAGGTTGGGAAACACTGCCATGAGCTGTGTAAAAATGAAGGGAGCCTAACTGCACTTTGAAAGCAGTTTTTAAAAAGTTAGTTCCTGAAAAGCTAAGACTGGCTGGATTTGACTGTATATTTTATATCTTGACTGTGACTTTGTATTCTTTTGAGGATGCTAAAACTCAGAAAAATGCAGGGAAATAAGCCAAGCCAGATCCAGTTAGAGGTGGTTTTCAATCATTTGTGTTCCCGGCCTGGGGATGCTTGTTGAGAGCATAGGAAAGGTGCTGGCCCCACCCGGGCAAAGGCGCTTTCTCCCATCTTTGACTTACTCTTGTAGTGTCTTGGGTTCCGGGTCACTGATTTTTACCCTAGAGGTGCTCTATCCAGTGCACTATAGACCTCACATGGGTGAAAATAGAGGATCCTGTGTTGATGAGTATCACGCTGGCATTTCATGGGAGGTTGTGAGCTGGGTGCTGGTTCTGGAGTCAGAACTAGGTTAGCTAGCCATTTAACTGCTAGCTAGCTGTATGACCTTGGGCAGGATGCCAAACTTCAGTTCTTCTCATTTTTCTTTATTGTAAAGTTACTGGGGTTAAATTAAAAAGATAAAGAAGATTAGATACCCAGCACATAGTAGATGCTCAAGAAATGGCAGGCCATTCTACCCTCTCCCTACTTTCCCATCCACACATTTTTTTTTTTTTTTCAAACCACTGAGGGGACAATGTGGTTTGTAGAAAAAACCCAGACCCTAATTGGGAGACCTGTGTGGTATTCTTCCTTTTGTATTGACATAATTTTTCACATCTTTCCATCTATCCATCCATCCATTCATCTTTCTAGCCAGCCAGCCGATGTTACTGAGTATCTATCATGCAATAGATCCCAGAACTAGGAACTGTGAATAGAACTGTACCCTCTTGCTGAACACTACTCTCAAGAAGCAGGGGAAAACTGTCTTGAGAAAGATTATAGATTTACAGTGATGGGTTGGGGGTGTGGAATGGGGAGCTGTTGTTTCCTGGGTACAGAATTGCTATTTGGGGTGACAGGAAAGTCTTAGTAATGGATGGTGGTGATGTAGTATACCATTGTGGATGTAATTGACACCACTGAATTGTATACTTGTATATGTTGTATATATGTTACCACAATAAAAATTAAACAAAACAAAACCATAAAACTGTACAACACAAAGCGTGAACCCTAATATAAATTGTGGACTTTAGCTAATAATGTAATTATAATAATACTGGTTCATCAACTGTAACAAATGTATCATACAATTACAAATGTTAATAATAGAGAAAACTCTATGGGTGGAGGATATGGAAACTCTATACTTTCTGTGTAATTTTTTTGAACTTTATTTTTAAAGAAGTTTTAGATTACAGAGATTACATCGAAAATATAGGGGATTCCCATATACCCCACCCCTCCCAACTCACATTTTCCCCTATTAATAACATCTTTCATAATTGTGGTATTTTGTTACAATTGATGAACAGATATTGAAACATTGCTACTAACCATGGTCTATAGTTTGCATTATGGTTTACACTTTGCATCATAAAATTTTATAGGTTTTGACAAAATGTATAATGGCCTGAATCCATCATTGCAACATCATGCAGAACAATTCCAATGTCCCCAAAATGCACCATCACCTATTCTTCCCTCTCCCTCCCCTCAGTACCTCTGGTGACTACTGTGTTTATATCAGTGTTACAAGTTCTTCCATTGCTAGAATAATAATGTCTTCTTTGGTCCATAGTTGCATTCCCACCTTATGTTCATTCCTCTGTAATTTTTATGTAAACCTACAATGGTTCTAAAAAATAAAGTCTATTTAAAAAAAAAAAAAAAAAAAAGCAGCAGCAGCAGTAGCACCAGCTGCCTGCTCTGCTCTGACAAATCAGTTTGACCAAGGGACAGACAACTCTCTGACAGGAAATAGGCTTCCCTTGCAGAGAAGCCAGCTTACATGGGCTTTCCTGGAGGTTCTTAGCTCTGGAGGCTCTTAGTCTGCTGCCAGACTGAGTGGGTGAGGCCCTGGCCTGAGGAACCAGAAGACCTGTTGTCTCACCTCAACTCCGCCAGAACTCTGTGAACTGTCACTTAGCCTCTAGGGCTTAACCTCCTGCAGCCTCTGTTTGGTCTCACTATAACTTTTTTTTTTTTTTTTTTTTTTTGAGGTACCTGGGCCGGCGATTGAACCCAGGACCTTGTATGTGGGAAGCTGGCGCTCAACCACTGAGCCACATCGGCTCCCCTGAGTTGGTTTGTTTTTTTTGTTTTGTTTTGTTTTGTTTTTTGTTTGCTTGTTGTTTGTTTTTGTTTTTTTTGGAGGCACTGGGGACTTAACCTGGGACCTTCCATGTGGTCTCACTGCTTAAGCCACACCTGCTCCCCATCACTATCACTTCCTATTACTTCAGCCCACAAATATGGTGATTTGTGATATATTTTTTATTTTAGTTTTAACTTTTTCTCCCCCACTAGATTATAAACTTCCTGCCTTATATATATATATATATATCTTGGTATCCCCTAAAATATCTAGCAGAGTATTTTTCACATAGTAGATGCTTTAAAGGCATGCTTGATTTATTATGTACTGGCATACGTTGATGACTTTCATGAATATTTCAGAGCTGAGAGCCCTGGAAAACCAATGAAGAAGGTGGGCAGATTGGCAGCTGTTGAATGGCACTATAGTGGAGTGGAAGCAAATTCTTTCCCAATGCAATAAAAGAAAAGTGGGATCCCAAGAGGAAGGACTTACTCATCTCCCTTCACTCTTGGAGTTTGAAGCTTGCCTGAGTTTTCAGGCTATTTTCCAATTTCTGCCTTGGTATCAAGTGTGGCAGAAGGACTTTGGGGAGCTATATCACAGCTAGTACTGAATCAAAGCATTCTCACCTTGGAAATACCCAAGTTTGAACTCCAATCCAGATAGGAAACGTTTTTTTTTGTTGTCATGTGTGAATGTTTGCTGCCAATCCATATGTGCCCGTGGCCTGTGTATATTAGTATATGCAGTTGTGTGTGACTTCACATCTACAGATCTATGTAAGTGGCTGGGTTAGTCACACAATGAACTCAAGCTTTATCATTTGTAAACGTGGTAACGCCTTTAGGCTTCCAACTCTTACTGAATGCAAGATCTTGGGGTTGCAGGTTGTACAACTTTTTTCCCAGCTGGTCTCTCAGCTCCAGATGAACAGAAACCAAGAATTTTAAGTGGCACAAGAAAAACACATCATCAAAAAAAAAAAAAAAACAACAACAACACATCAGCATTGTTTTAAACTACCCTAGAGAGTGGAATATAGAAACCGTGGTTCATTCGTTTGCAGCTAGAGAAGAGCCTGCCTGTATTGAGACCCCAATCATGTATTTTTTCTACAGGCACTGATAGAGAGGGTGTTCATGTGTGAGTTGAGTTGCCAGCCAGCAGAACTATTTCTCTGGTCTTGAGGGTAAAAACTGTCCCTCTTTAGGATTTAAGAAGGACTAGAATTGGGGGATTATGTTTCTTTCTAGAAATCTCTTTAAAATTGTGCCGGCCCCTCTTGACTATTGGTAGCTGTCTTCTGTCTTCTACAGCTTGGAATCGCGATTGGGTTTTTGGTCCCTCCTGTTTTGGTACCCAACATCGAAGACCGGGACAAGCTTGCCTACCACATCAGCATCATGTTCTACATAATAGGAGGTGTGGCCACGCTGCTGTTCATCCTTGTCATCATTGGTAAGGCCGCTAGTGACCGCTGCTGGCAGCAGGGAGGTTCTGCTGACTTTGGTGGGTCCTTGTGAACGTGGCCCTAGAATACCAGGGGCATTTACAGAAACCTGAAGCCGGGCTTCTAACGGTCTCCAGAAGTTCTAGCCTGAGCAGTTGCCCCCATCGCAGTAGCTCCTCCTGTTCGCTTTGGTAGGGCCTCAGTAAAGGTTTCCGTGATACTTAACCAGTTCACCAAACTGGTTCTCTCCTTGTAACCCCAGCGAACACTTTGGCCACCACAGGCACTGTGCTAAACCTGATTTCACTGAAGCCTCAACTACCCCCTGGCTAAAGGCACTCTCAGTCCCATTTAACAAAGCAGAAAGGGACTTAAGGGAAGTTAGTGGCAGAGGGTGGATTCACATCTAAGCTTTGTTGAACTCCATAAAAAACAAGAAATTGACCCACAAATGCTAATGATCTCTGAGATTTACCTGAGGACACTTGGGGACCACACATTTCATGCTTATTTTTTTAATTATAAGAGTGAAACATGCTCATTATGGAAAATCTTGAAATAGGAAAAAAGCATAAAAAAAGAATGACCATTAACTTAGCCTCGTGAAAGTTAATCTCAAACATCGACTGTGTCACTACTATTAATATTTCATAATGCTCCTTTAACTGTTGAGATAGTTGGTTAATGTAATTTGATTCTCTCTTTTCATCTGAGTGATGTTATATGGTCTGTGATACATTCAGAAACAGTAAGGTAGAGGCTTTCGTTTTCAGTTAGTCACCTGTCTAAAGGTTAACCAGCTTTCTTCCTAATGTCTAAAGTTCCACTTCATGTGTTAAAGGTTTCATTCCTGCCTGCTGGCCTCACCCCCGAGTCAAGCAGTTCTCTAATCATGTACTTCATTCAGTTGTTTTTCCTGTGTCATTCCCTCCCTGGAGTCCAGGATAAGGAAGGGCTTCCTGATGGCTTTTTAAAGAATGCCTTGGACAGAGGCCTTAGTGCCCCTGCAGAGGTGAGAAGTTTAACAGAGCCAGCTTTTGTGGCTTGGGACGACAGCAGGGAAGAACAAGAAGGCCGGGGACCCTTGACCTCAGGCACACTTTGTTTCAAATTGGAATGTGCCCAGCTCCAAATTCTTGCCTGTAGCCGATGAGGGCCCATTTCTTTGCAGGTGAAAATCTGGAGGTATAGGACATTTCCACATTTTGGAATTTTATCATCAAGCACAAAACTACCTGAGTAAAGAATTGAAAAATCTTATCTGATTTCTGGCTTGTAGTTGCCAAATCCTTGAGCCAGCCCCTGCTGTTGCTGTTCTTTCTACTGATGGAAGGGGAGGTGGAAAGGCAAGACAATGGGTGAGAGGGTGGGTAGGAAGTTTTCCAGGGCTGTTACAGAGAAGGAAGAACGAGGTCTCTGAAATCAGGGCTGCGGAGTGTTCTGAGTGAGAGGTCTCCTTTGATCTGCCAGGAGCTCATTTCCAGAGCTTCCTTTAGCTGGAGACAGTCTACTGACCTTTCAGGAGCTTTCTCGTGGTGGGTGGGAAGACCACATGATGCTTGTTTGGGTTCATTTGGGGGACCAATTTAACCCAACAAACAGGTAAACTGATCTGCCCCCCAGTGAACTGAATCGCCATCAGTTCAGTCAAGATGATCGCACCAGTTGTACTGATAATAGAATATAAAATGAGTGTTTTTCCCACTCTTCCTCCCCAGCCCTTCATATCAGAGTGTCAGTTCCTGGAGAAGCATGTATAAATCTTTCCCGTATCCTTTAAGAGGCTGATGTCTGATTCAGACTTTGAGAAATGGACTCCAGAGTTTTCCTTGAGAAGAAGATCCCTTCCGCTTACTCGTTCAGGGACTTTGAATTGGCTGCTGTGTGCCAGGCTCTTTGCCCTCTTCAGAGCAGCTGTGGTGCTAAGCCATAAACTGGACTGGCTGATCCCAAAGTTCCAGCTTTTACATGTCCATCTATATGATGCTGTTGTATTTTTTTTTTTCCAGCACTTTGTGGTAGGTTATTTGCTCATTATTATGGGACTCCTTGACCATTGAACACTGCCTGGGAGGCCCATTGATTTTAGCCTTCCACAAGCCATTAAAAAAAGTAAACAAAGGCCCACTCACTCAGCCTCAGACATTAAGAAGCAGCTTCAAGAGAGGAGGCCGTAAGGGACTTAACTGAAGAATTAATATTTCCTTTTGAAGTCTTTGCTCCTTCTCCGGTGATGGAGCCAGCTCTTGTCTATGTGTCAGGTTGGTTCGATGGGACCAAGGGATATTTTCAGTGATATCTCTGTTTCTCTCCTTTCAGTATTCAAGGAGAAGCCTAAACATCCCCCCAGCAGGGCCCAATCCTTGAGCTATGCCTTGGCGTCCCCTGATGCTTCGTACTTAAGTGCCATCGTCCGGCTCTTCAAAAACCTCAACTTTGTGCTGCTTGTCATCACCTATGGTAAGGTGCAGATGTGTGCAGGAGTGCACTTTAACTGGGAACGTGAGCGAAGATGCTGTGAGGGATGCGAGAGGCCTGATGTGTCTCTGTGGCTTACCCTTTCCAAATCCCAGACATACATGTAAAATTGTCATAAAGAACAAGCTCTTTGCTGCAGGTCCTAGAAAACTTTTCCTTCCCTTCCCAGGTTCTCTGACCAATGTCTACTGGTCTTCCAAGTCTCATCTTATTATGAACTTTGTAAAGTAGTATTAGGTGCCCTTTCCTCTCTTACTGTGTTGTTCCTTGTACATCTTCACACTTATTTCTAGGTCTGTTTCCCACTAGACTATGAACTACTTGAGCATGGGATTTATGTTTTTCATCTTTATAGCTCCTCAGCAGTGGCTGGCCTAGTGGCTGAGTGAGTGAATGAGTGCATGCCTGAGTCTTTCCACACAAACCACTGCTATTCCAATCCTCCTTCACCTTGTCTCCTTCTTTACCTGAATGCTTTTTGACTCTTTCATTTCATTTTCTTGCCTTTTGGCAAAATACATTTGATCTTTATGATGCTTGCCTTTCCAACATAGTGCTTTCTATGTCTTCTTCCCAGCCTTTGATAAGAATGTTGGACCAGACAAAGGCAAGGACAGTTTCATGGCATTCCATGAAAGAGTGCCTGTCCTCTAGATGAACACCAAGCTATTAATTCTGGCATTCTTAGTTCAAGCAGCTACAGAGCCACCCACCTGTACTGCTATCCAGTCTACATTTCACCATTTAATCCACTGGTTAAAGTTTGATTAAAATCAAGAATCAACAGGTGTGTAACATCCTTGGTAACCAGATAAGAAAAAAAAGAAAAGAAAAAAAGAGAGAGAGAGAGAGAGAGAGAGAGAGAGAGAGAGAGAGATACATAGATTTGGCCAGACTTGTTCTTAGTGAAACACCAGTTGGCTACAACCTCATGTTTTCTATAGGTTCACAAACCATGTATTTTATGACAACACTAGAATTTACTCCTATTTACTGTGTGCTTAAGTGCTTTTCATATATGATTCTGTTTAACTCCTGTCATACCCATGCGAGGTAGAAACTATAATCATCACATGTGAGGTAGGAACTATAATCATCACCATTTCACAGATGAGGAAACTGATACTCTGAGATTAATTGACTTGCCAGGGTTACACAGCTGTTAAATGGCAGAGCCAGAATTCAAATATAGGTTTGTCTTACTCCAAAGTCTGACATCTTAGTGGGCAGTTATTTAATTTTGTAATTGCCTGTAGCCTGTAATCCTTTCTAGACTTGTGCTAGGAATTCATTTTAGGTTTATCAGTGCTGTTTATCTCAGTTAAAGTATTTATCTGCTGAGGCATGGATGTGGTAGAAAGGCAAAGTAGGGAGGCACACCTAACTTTTCTAGGCATACAAAGTGGTCAGTGGCTTGCCCCTGGACCCTCTCTAGATGACAAGCTTAGTCTTCAAGGTCTCAGTTCTCCATTTATCACCCTCCCAGTTTCTCAATTCTTTTTTTTTGAGGTTTTTTTTTTTTTTCTTTTTTCTTTTTTTAATTTTAAAAGTTGCTTAGATTACGTAAATGTTACCCAAAAATTACAGGGATTTCCATGTTCCCCACCTCCCACATCTCCCATAACATCCCACATAAACATCTTTCATTAGTGTGGCACATCACCTTCAATGGATATACACATTCCGGGGCCTTTGCCACTAAGCATGGACCATAGTTCACATTGTAGACCACACTCTCTCCCACACAGCTCTGCATGTTATATGCTGATGTAAAATGGCCTATATCTGTCATTGTAATGTCACTCAGGATAATTCCCAAGTCCTGAAAAAGCACCTGTATACCAACTGCTTTTCCCTTCCCTGCCCCAAAAGCATCCAGTGGCCATTGGCTCTACCTCAGTTCTCTTTGAGCATGTCTTTGCAGTCATCCACCATATAAAGACAATGTGTGCAACACTTAGAAATGTCCATCTCAGTAAGTTGTGAGTTGCCCATTATTGGGAGGTATTCATGCATAGGGATGACCAACCATTTGTTGGGGATATTGGGAATCTCAGGCTGTAGGTGGATACTGGTATCAGATGACCTTTGGGGTCCCTTTCAGACCAAGGATTCCATGATGCTAAGAACTTTCTTTTTTTCCCCCCTGGAGTTAAAAATCTTGAGTACCTTGACCTTTGACAATCATAAAGTTCATTTTATCTGACACAGGGTAGTTTGAGGCCTATCTTGGAATTCTAGGGCAGATGAGTGCTTGATAAGTACTTTCTAAGGATGAGAAGGGTGATGGTGGTGATAACTGGGCAATAGTCACACCCGGAGGCTGTGGTCTTCAGTGCACAGTTGATGCAGGGCCAGGTCACTGACCCATGAAAGCAAGAGACAAAAGCAAAATGTGCCAGGAATGAGGCTGCTCCTCATTGAAGGGCTTGGCTCTGGGCCATGCTGTGGGGAGTAAAGCATCTCCTTTTCCTCCCCATCAGTGTGGTTGGCTGCTTATATGGTCTTTAATCTGGCAGAGTGACCAGAGTCCTGTACTGCTGAGCACTCTTCCTTATCTGTTTGGTTAAATGATAACACAGGAAGTAAATAGAGAAGCATTCCTGGAATGGTGGAATTAAGGACCTTAGAAAACCTGCTCCTCCACAAAAGCAACAAGAACACTGGCAAAAATGGTCAAAATCAACTTTTTCAGAACCAAGGTTGCCAAAGTCTAAGAGCATTTATTAAAGAAAAATGGCTGAATATTGGTAAGGACAGTGAACTCTGTATTTTAACTTGCCCTATTCTGACCCCCATCTCCTGGGCTCTGGAGTAGCCTTGAAAACCAGCAGCCTTGTGATTAGCAGCCACCAGAGGGAGTGAAACAGGTTTGGAGCTCCCCTAAAAGCCCCATTCCCAGAGAATTGTCACTATTTGACCTGATTCAAAGATTGCTCAGTGGGAGAAACCTTATTTTCAAGGAATTTGTTGAAAATGATCAGTAGCAATTGTTTAATATCACTGCTGCCTGAGGACTATAACAGTTGGGACAAACAAGAGGCTGGCCGAAAAATGAAAGGAAAATCTGGAGAAGGAGACATCCTTAGGGAGCTTTGAAAAGCTCCAACATATTCCTAGGGATCTAGACAGCCACATGCATGTTCAGGTCTGTGCACCTGCTTAAGGAAGACCTGAGAGGGCCCTGCACTCTTACCTCTGACTGACCTTGAGATTTCATGCAAGCAGAAAGTGAAGGCTAAGGTAGATTTGTCAACTATCTGCCTGAGCATTGAAGGCATGGCCTGACACACACACACACAGAGTTCTTTGATAAAGGGTGGAAGACATATTAATTCAAGGCATTTAAGGAAACCTCTGTCCAATCTTTAGCTTACCACTCAGCTAACTGAGCAGAAACTTCAGTGGCTGTATACAACAGAGATTATAGAATTAGTCCAGGAAAGTTACTAAGCAAACAGCAGCAACAATAACAAATCCTAGGAAGAGAGAGGAATCTGATTTCCAGAGTTGCCACGTTATATTGTTGAAAACATTCAGGTGCTTAATTTTTTAAACAAAAAATTGTGAGACATACAAAGGGAAGATGGCATATAGGGGGAAAAAAGCAGTTAATAGAAATTGTTCCTGAGGAAGCCCAGATGTTGGGCTTACTAGACAAAGATTTTAGATGAACTAATATAAATATGTACAAACTACTAAAGAAACCCTTGTCTAAAGAATTCAGGAAAAGTATGAAAATGATGTCTCACAAAGTAGAGTATCAATAAAGAGAAAGAAATTATTTTTAAAAAGAGAGTCAAATAGGGATTCTGGAGTTGAAAAGTACAATAACTCAAATGGAAAATTCAATCTCAACTGCAGAAGAAAGAATCACTGAACTTGAAGATAGGTCAAATGTGATTATCCCATCTGAGGAACAGAAAGAAAAGAGAATGAAGAAAAATAAATAGAGCCACAGAGATCTGTGGGATACCTCCAAGTACCCACATATGTATAATGGGAGTCCCAGAAGGAAAGAAGAGAGAAAAACGGGTGGAACTAAATTGGCAGTTAATTTGAGATAGCACTAAACTAGAAAAATAGTTCATTTCTGAGCCTCTGGGAGCATTTGCCTCTGTTGTGTATAGATAGAATTTACTAGTATTTATCTCAAAGGACTGGGACTAGCCCAGCAAGACAGAGATAATCTGTCTTAAATTAATCTGGATGTTTGTACACAATTTCATTATTTTCAGAGAACCACACACTCTGTTTCCATGGTAGAGAATTGGGCTTGGTGATAGGCTCTTTGCCAAGAAGGAAATTATTCTTAGGCCTAATCACAGATTTGAAAAAAAATGTTATTGATCCACTATGTGCCTGCACTATGTTAAGTCCTTAACATGAATTATCTCATTTGATCTTCAAAACAAACCCATAGCATAGGTCCTTTAGTATTTCATTTTATACACGAGGAAACTGTGGCCCCAAGAGGTTCATTTCCTTGCCCACAGTAGGATACCTAGCAAGTAACAGAGCTTAGATTTAAGCTTTTGTCTGTCTGAAGTCAAAGCCCATTTTCCCAATCACGGCACTGTTTTGCCTCCCATGCAGAAAGGAGCCACTTGGAGACAGGGCTTAGGCTCTTCTCCTGGCCCCATTTGCCTGAGTTTTACTTTTGATATACCTACAGGAATATAGACCAATTGTCCAGGGAGTGGTTTCTTCCAAGGTGATAGTATAAGAATTCTAGGGGCTTAAAAGTAGAACCTATCACATGTTGACCAGCAAGCCTCAGGATTTCGGGGTATTGGGGTCTCAGTATCTGTGTGTCTCTCTAAGGCTTACATGTCATGGAAAGGCAGTGTTTGGCACTCAGTCCACCTGAGAATGTCTGCTTTCTTTTTCTCATTATCTTGGCTCCAAATTTTAAAACATCCTCTCTATATATTCAAGTAGATGTTCTCCCCCGAACTTCCCAACCATCCACATCCCACCTTCCCACCTTTGCTGCAGCTTCAGCTTCACGTTGGGCTTTGAAGAGGGAATTGGTTCATACTTTTTATATTGTGCCTATTTTGTATTCTGAATAGAGCACTTAAGAGATATTCAAGTAGACAGCATTTCAAGAGCACATTTACTGAGAGGGAGTGGGCAAGTCTTGGGGTAAGAGACTTGAATGCTGGACCAGCAAGGATAGAGTTAGCACATAAGGAATAGGAGGTCAGAGTTTTTTTTTTTTTTTTTAAAGATTTTTTTTTTTTATCGCCCCCCCCCCCCATTTTTTGTGCTCTCCTTTTGCTCTCTGTGTCCATTTGCTGTGTGCTTGTTTTTTCTTTAGGAGGCACCAGGAACCGAACCTGGGACATCCCATGTGGGAGAGAAGTGCTCAATCACTTGAACCCACCTCAGCTCCCTGCTTTGTTGTGTCTCTCATTGTCTTTTCTCTTTGTGTCTCCTTGTTGCATCAACTTGTTGAATCTGCTTGCTGTGCCTGCCTGTTGTGCCAGCTCATGCCTTGCTTGTCCTCTCCAGGAGGCACTGGGAACTGAACCAGGACATCCCATGTGGTAGGCGGGAGCTCAATCACTTGAACCACATCCACTTCCTGGAGGTGTGAAGTTTTGCCATTCACTGAGAGTACTACCTTGTGCCCATCCTTCGCCTCTCTAATACCCTCCCACACCAGAAAATAGTAGTAACCTTTGCTTCCCTTTGGAGAATTCTGAACGAAAGTGAAAGCTTTTAAGGCAATCAAGAATAAAGATTCTAACTATATACATCCAAATTGCTATTGTATTGGTAAGCTATTGCTGATTTCCAAAATTCTTCCTTTGATCTGAACTAGATTTCACCAACTAGGGAGTAGCTCTCCTGCAGCAGGTGGTATATCCAATATTTCATTGTGATAGTTCTTCAAACTGTTGAGTCAGCTGCCCAGAGCCAGGTGCAATATGCAGTTGACGGCTCTGGAGGAAATCCAGGATCCAAGTGTTGGCGCTTCCCTCTAGCCTTCTGGCACACCCTTAGAGGTAGAGTTGAGAGATAAAGAACTAGAAATGTTTTTAGTAAAAGCACGTCCCATGCAATATTGGGGGCATATTTATACTAAAAAAATGCTTGTTGTTTATCTGAAGTTCAAATTTAACTGGGCATGCTGGTCTGTTTTTTTGTTTTTCTAAATCTGGCAACCTGCTTAGTGGAGAGGAGGTCAGGAGTTGTGTTTGTGCATGTTGTTGCTGAAACATCACAGGGAAAAGAAACTTTCTTCTCTTCTAATAAAAAAACCTCACTACAAATAACTGCACTATCTTCTGACACCCACTACAGTACAATTCAGACTCAGAGTTAAGCCTGCCTCCACAGGTCCCCAAGACTGCCCTTACTTCAGATACTAACCACAAGTTTGGGGATTCCTGGGCCACTCACATTTCTGACCAACAAATTTGGGGTTCCCATTACCCCCTCCGGTTTGATCATTCTCTAGAATGACTCATGGAACTCGAAGTACTCTGTTTATAATAATAAAAGGGAAAAGTAGTACATAAATTAGAAGAAATGCACAGGGTGAGGTCTGGGGGAGTCTCAAACACAAGCCTCTGTGCCCTCTCCATGCATTGTCACCCTCCTTGCACATCCATATTTATTATCAATCTTGGAAGCTCTCTGGAGTTTCGGTGCCCAAGAGTTTTTATTGGAGTATGATTACATAGGCATGATTAATGGAATCAGTGTCCATGTGGTGGAACTCAAGCTGAAGCCTCCCTTCCAGAGGTTGGGGAGGTCGGGCTGATGTGATGTGGCTCAAAGCCCCAACCCTGCGTCATGTCCTTAGCATAAAGAATTCAGGTGTGCTCTGGGATCCACCATAAATAACAAAAGATCCCATCTCTGAGGAAATTCCAAAGATTTAGAGGATATCTCCCAGGAACTGAGGACAAAGTTCTTGTTATGTACTCCAGGCTTGGTAATGCAGGAACTCCCGAGATGTAATTAAATTCTGACCTCAGGTCAAGGTATATCTAGGGGCAGGGCAGTTGTGGGGGTGAGGTGGGCTTAAAAAAAAAAAAGAACCTTCCTTTGACTGCTTTCTCCTTGTGTTTCTTACTTTTTTTTTTTTTTACTCTGAATGTTATGTTTAATCTTTAAATATCTTAAATATTGTAAAATTAATAAAATTTTTAATAGAAACTTTCAAACATACACAAAAGTAGGAAAGAGTACTATAATGAACCCATCACCCATCTTCAACAATTTTTTTCTTTAACATTCTAATATCTTCTATTTCCTTTGCTCCCACCCAGTCACTCTTCAGGGAGCTGAATTGTTTTAAAGCAAATCCCAGACACAGTACCATTTCAACCACAAATACTTCAGTATGTACCTGTAATTAAAAAGAACTTAAAAAAAAAAAAAAGAACTTAAATATATATATATATATAAAACCACTATGTTACTATCATACTTAATAAATTAACAGTGATTCCTTAATATAATCTTTTTTTTTTTTTTGAGATTTCTCAACACTTTATTTTTATGATCTTATGAAGAAAGCAGCTGCTGGTGTGTTCAGGTTTTTTTTAACAATTTATTGAAGTATATCATTCATACATGAACATACATAAGTGTTCAGTAAACATCGTGAACTTACAAAACAAACATGCATAACATCATACAGGGCTCCCACATGTCACCCCCCCACAAATACTTTTCATTCTTGTGAAACATCTGTTAACAAATCATGAAAGAGCATTGTCAAAGTATTACTACTAGGGCCGGGGGCGGGGTGAGGGGAAGAAGGACTCGATTTTGCTGCCGCGGGTCCCACCCCGGTGCTGTTGGCTTGGGGGCGGGATGGGGGCCCGGCCGCGCGCACACAGTCATTCATCGCCGCCCACCCTCCTCGTGGGCGGGCGTGCACGGGCGTGCGTGCGTGCGCGTGTCGGGCGGTCACAGCCGCCCGCGCTTGCACTAGCCGCTTCCACACCCGGAGCGCCGGCACCAGTCCCGTGGCGGCGCCATCGTCGCCCGGTTCGACCTGGAGGAGGGGCTGGGCTTGGTTGTTTTTTTAATGCACACCGTGGTTGCTTTCTCTCATTGTTCCCCCTGAATAAACGGTTTATTTAAGATACTAAAAAAAAAAAAAAAAAAAGTATTACTACTAACTATAGTCCGTATTTTACTCCCCTATACTTTTTTTTTTTAAGGATTTATTTATTATTTATTTATTCACTTTTATCCGTTTTTACCCCCCTCCCCCATTTTTGCTGTTTTTCTGTCCATTCACTGGGCAACTCTGTGTCCGTTTCCTGCCCTCTCTTCTCATCTTTCTCCTTCATCTTCACTGGGATTCGATCCTCGGAACCTCTGATGTGGGAGAGAGGTGTCCTCCCGTTGTGCCACCTTAGTTCCTGGTTTTTCGGCCCAACTCGTCTTGGCTCTCCCTTGTGTCACTGTCCTATTATGTTATCATCTTGCTGCGTGGCTTGCGGGGCCTAGCGGCGCACCCATACCTGGGGCCTGGGGGGCTCACCCGCTCGTGGGGCCTGGTGGCGCACCCACGCACGGGGCCTGACAGTGTATCCACTCACGGGGCCTGGCAGTGCGCCCGCACACGGGGCCTGGGGGCTTACTCGCTTGCAGGGCCCGATGACGTACCCGCGCACGGGGCCTGTCAGCCCGTGTACCTTCTATATTTTTATCTATATCAGGGCTTGAACCCAGGTCCCTCTATATGGGAGACAGGCACCCAACCATTTGAGCCACGTCTGCCTCCCTGCTATATCTCTTAAGGTTGACCAAAGATACCTAGAGTTACAGTTATTTCCCATACAGGATGGTCATATAATGAATCAGGCTTAGTTTATCACCAGCATTCTAAAAACCAGACCTAGGGAGAAAAACTAGGTCTGGGGACACATGCATGGTTTCTAATATAGTGAATGTTTAGTCTACCCTGATTATCACAAAATCAGGACAGGGAGAATATTTGCATTCTCCTTGTGTTTCTAAATCTTGCATCCTCTAATGCCTTTTCATCAATGTTGTAACAACTGCCATGTTAGAAAGAATTGTTGGAAATGTTCCTTAAATTTCCTCAAAGGGAACACTTTTTTCACGTTCCACAACCCCCACCCCTCTGCTTTGCCTCAGATGCCAGTGGGGACAGGAATTTTGAGAGCCTCAATTCCTGTGTCTCGAGGTTCACCTTCCTTTGGGGTTCCCAAATGTTTTAACATTGCCATGCCTACATGGGCCTTGGGAGAGTGCTTTGTGCCACCTCTAAGGTTCTGGCTTAAGAGTGGGTATAAAATTCTTGTGGTTTCTGGGAGCTTTGCTGAAGTCAGGTTGGCCCTTGAAATCAAGCTTTTCAAGTTCAAAAGGAGAATGAATTTAGCAACAGTGTTTCCAGGTTTGGGAACATAGGGATCCTAACATAGGGCTGGTAGTATCCCTTGCTGTGCTTATTGAATGTGTGTGTGGTTTTCCCTGCTTCTCTCGTGGAAATTCAAATTCAGAAAGTCTTAAGTGGTGCCTGGGAATCTGCTTTTAAGAAGCATTCCAGGAGATTCCCGTTTGCATCAGCGTTGAGACCCTCTACAGTAGGTGCATTATGGGTCAATTCCATGGTCCTGAAGCCTCTTCCCATCCTGGCTGCCACAATTGTAACCACCACCTAGGAGCCTAGTCTGGTCTTTGATCATCCCTATTCCCAAGGCCATTTGTTCCCAAACTCCAGCAAATTTAAGAAATCCTTGGGTTTTTGTTAAAGTAGAGATTTCTGAGCCCCTTTCCAGGAGATTTTGATTCAGTTGGTGGTGGTGGTGGTTGGGGGGTGGTAGGCAGGATTTTACATTTTCAAACTCTAAGGACTTCTAATGCTGGTGTTCATTGGACCACAGTTTGAAAAAAAAACTGGTCTTGACAAAGGAAAGAGGCTCAAGTCCTTTGTGCCTTCCTAAAGCCTACCTCAGTGACCTGTACTTCTCCAGGATGACCAGGCCTTTCGGGGGAGACATTTTCTCCCAGGAGCATGGCCCTGACCTGGGATGGTCATATCTACTTGTGTTTCTGCCCTTCTCTGTGGAACACTGAACCCCTTGGTTTGGGCAGTGGAGCGGATTTGTGCTGTTGCAATCCTGTCTGGCAACCTTTGACAGCATGGGGAGGGATATCCAGACTAAAGAAACCATCCGTAAGCCCCCAGCTCCTCTGGGGTTGGGCTGTAGAAACAACTGGAAAGATGGAAGCCTTCCAGGGTGAAGCTCTGCTCCCCGCACCGCCCCCCCCCACATGCATGTACATGCACATGTACGAACACACACCCTTCCCCTGCCTCGGTCCTGATTCAGAACAGGTCGATTCCTCTCTTGCTGGGAGTGGGGAATGGCTATTTGTGAACTACTAGTCAAACTAAGCCAGTGGTTCTCAAACTTGAGCACGTATCAGAATCATCTGGAAAGGTTGTTCGGACACAGATTGCTGGCCCCACTCCCTGAGTTTCTGCTTCCGAGGATCCGGGTTGGGGCCATGAATCTGCATTTCTATTAAGTTACCAGGTGGTGCTGATAGTCCCCAGACCACACTCTGAAAACTCTTTCTCTAAACCATGGAGCCCCCAGAAAATCTGTCCAGTTTAGACAGTGTGAATAGGCCTGCTCAGGGCACTGTTCCTCTCTGACTTTTCAGGGTCATGAAAGCACTGGGGTTTGAGGTGGTTTTCTGCTCTCAGCTCCTTCTGGACAATTTCTCTCTTGTTTCCTGTGGATTCTGCCCCCCTTTATTGATTCCTCCTTGTTCACCCCACTGAGAGTAGTCCTTTCACCAGAAGCTGAGAGCTTAACTTGGAGCACACCTTGCCTGTTGCAATCTCAGTCTAGGACAAGAGGCTGAGAGAGGACCAGAGAACAGGAAGAGGGGGAGGGCGTGATTTTCTTCCTTCTACCTGCCCACACCCACCTCCTGTTGGCAGAATGCTCTGGGTTCTGGGCTTCTAGGTTCTTGGCTCATGTCGCAGAAAATAATTTAAGGACATGCCATAGGGTAGGCAATGGAGTAAAGAGTTTATTAAGAAACAAGAAAAGAGTACACAGTGCTAGGCATGGATGCGGGTGTGTTGCAGAGTGTGACGCACGTGTGGGGGCCCCAGGTTAGGCCTCCTAAGACTTTTACTCCTCCTGCTTCATAATGTTGGGGATGGGCCCCAGCTGTTTGCTGTTCTGATTGGTTGCCTTACCATCCCTGCCTGTTAGCTCTCAGGGGCCCAAGGAGGAGGCCTCTTTGGGGTTATCTGGGGCTTCTGTTTGACCCTGGAAAGAGTTCCAAATGGGATCTTGTGGCCAGAGTCTCATGGGATCTTTCCAGCAGCCTTCACCCCAGGAGGTTTCCAGGCAGGGTCTCACAGCCATGTTGTCTGCTGGCCGTGTGGTCTGTTGGGTCTTCAGCTGTGACCCAAGTCTTGCCTTTCCCTGTACTAACCTGCCTCACTCCCTTTTCAGGAATGTGTCCCCTTAGAGGCCTTCTAGACTCAGGAATGGAATGTTCAAGTGCCTGAGTGTCTGGTATGGATGAAAGTGGATGAGGTATGCTTTCTGAGTTAAGATGTTACTGGGAACTCAATGTCATCATGACCATCAGCCTGGCTGTTAGGATGTTTGGTGAGAATTCTGGGTTTGTTGACCCACCATGGCCGGTGTCACTCAAGAAACTGCATTGAACCCAACCTTGTTGCATCTCCAATGTGACCTGCTGGTAGAGGCTGGGACACGAGGAAATTGTCCATTGACCTGAGCTTGGAAATCTTTGTGAATTAGTTTTATTAGGATGTATAGTAAGAAAGGTTAATATCAAGGACTCTGAAGCTACAAGGTCTGGATTCAAGTCACTTACTACTTGTGTGATTGTGAGAATGGTAAAAATTTTTTCCCATTTTGCGTGAGAAATTGACCTTCACTTAATTTTGTAGCTGGTTCCTCTGGGGACCTGATAAAGGGAGAATGTCAACTCTGTTTAGGCAAAATTGCTGCTGATAAAAGTGACCTCAGATGTATAAACTGCATCTGGCCTGGGAGACCTATGAATACCTGATAGGAAGCCATTCTTTGCACTTCCCTGAGTATGGTGACTCCTTTCACTGCCCTGGCCTTTGTGGGTCCCTGGAAGCTATGCCTATGGTGTAGTTTTAAGCAGTACTGGCTCGGAGGCATTAAGCAAGGGTCCCCTTGCCCCTGAGCCATCACCCTGGGGGCCAAAGAGAATATTTCCAGAGGCTTTGTGGACTGTTCATACTAGTTCCACCGCTGGCAGGCTGTGTATCCTACCCTCTTCCCCGTCTCTAAATCTTGTTTTCATTTGGTGGCCTCTGATGTCTTTTCATCAATGTTGTAGCAACTGCCATGCTAAAAAGAATTGTTGGAAAGCTTCCTCCCTTGGAAAGGAACCCTTCTAAGTGACTCTAACGTCAAGTGTGCCTGTGGAAACAATGTTTAGTTACAACTAGGAAGACCCTGCATGGACATTACAGAGTGAATTCTGGCCAATTTTTACCTTGGTGCATTTTTTCTTACCTGTAAAATGGGGGTGACAGTATTACTGGCGTTCTAGGGTGTTTTTGTGAGGATTGTGAGGGGTGTTAGAACAGTCTAGTACATGAGCATGTGCTGTTATTAATGTTGTCGTTGTTGTTGGCACACTGGCAGGCCAGGAAGTCTTTTTTCCTTTGGGTCAGTTCCATTTACGTTTTAGCTACTCACTCACTGTGTGGTTTCGGACACATTGACCTTATTATCCAAGTGAAGGAAACCCCTCAGGGGTCCCTCTGGGCTCTTGACCAGAGCAGACGAATTGGAGTCCGCATCGGGATGGTCATGAGAGAGAGCAGGTTTATTAATGCTGGCGGAAGGACAGAAACCTGGGTGTCTCAAATCGGCCTTCCCAGAACTAGGGGAACAGGAGTGTTTATGGATTCAAAGAGGGGAAGGTAGAGTGGTTACCATTGCCATGGCAAGTTCACACAAGGGTGAGTCTAGTTTTGAAATAACCATAAACAAAAGTAAGTTCATTCTAGAATTACCATCCCAGTAGCAAGCATACACAAGGGCCAGTCTAGAGTAACCACGAACAGGGGTGACACTTGTTTAGAATGACCGTCACAATAACAGGTCTGGGTTAAATCCAGCCAGTTTCAGCAATTTTATAATGTAAAGGCATCTATACATGATGATTTTATACTCATAATTATTTGTTAATTCTTAACCTTCGGTTACACAAGGACAGTTTTTGTTTTGTTTTGTTTTTAATTTGAAGAATTATTCTATATTTTTAGGTGATATCCTTACTACTTTTTTTCCCCCACCCATTTAATGTGTACAATTCAATAGGCTTCAGAACATTCACAAATATATTCACAGTACAGTCATTTCTACAGTCGATTTTAGAACATTTTCATCACCTCTAGAAGAAACCCTCTATTTTTGCTGTTAAAGTCAGTGCTGCTTTGAACATTCATACAAATGGCTCCTGATGAACAAGTGCAAGTTTGTCAGGTGTACTCTAGAAGTAGAATGTACCTAGCAATATATGTTAGGTAACTCTCTAGCAGCTTACATTTTCCCAAAGTGGCCACAACAGTTTCTCCCCTTGGAGACCAGAAATGGTCCATGGCCTTGTCGCTCGGCATGGCAGAATAGACGAACACACCAAACTAGGCTGGGGAGGAAAAGAGGCTTTACTGACCGGTGAAGGACAGGAGATCCAATCAATCTCAAATCTGCATCTCCACTAAGGGGTTTTCTTATGGTTTTTATACTGGTTTGAAATTAAGAAAATTAATCATAGACTTGACATTTCTTTCAAGGGGTTGGGGAGTTTTTCTAGTTTTCTGCTGTGCTTAATATTCAAAACACATACTGGCCTGGTGCCTCTTAAGTTTCATGGTTATAAATAGAGATATTTTCTTTACATAGAAAGAGAAGTGCAAGGTATAGTTAACGTTAAACTTGACAGGGCTGTGTGCTGTTCTGTAGAAACTTCATGCCTATTCTAAGGTGCTTGCTAGATTTCAGATTGTGTTCTGCTCATGCTACAAATTTCCCCTGATTATACTTGAGCTACACAATACCACATGCTCCTCTTAAAATGTGTGACCTTGACATGTCTCCAGTGAGAAAGTAAGGGGCTGTGTTGCCCCTCCCTCTCGAATCTGGACAGGCTTGTCATTATGGCAGAAGTGATGTTATGTGACTTTGGAGGCTTGGACATCAAAGGTGATACAGGTCCCACCTCGCTATCTTAGGACTCTTGCTCTTGGAACCTGGTCACCATCCCATGAGGAAACCCCCAAGAAGTGCATGAAGAGGTCCAAATGGAGGTGGGACTCAGGCCCTTGGCCCACAGCCAGAACCAGTCTACCAGCCATGTGAGCCATCTTGGAGGTGGCTCCCCCAGCCCTGGCCAAGGCACTGCACAGAGCAGAGACTAGCTGTGCCAGTGGAGCCCTGCCCAGATAGCAGGTTTGTGAGAGAATAAGTGATTTCTGTTTTGAGCTATGAAAAAAACCAAACCTTGTATCCATTAGCTATCACCCTTCTTTTCCCACCCTCTTTCCCTCCACTGCACCCTAACTCTAAGCAATCATTAGTCTGCTTTGGTCTCTATAGATTTCCCTATTCTGGACTTCCATATGAGTGGAATTATATAGTATGTGGTCTTTTGTGACTGGCTTCTTTCACTTAGTGTAATGTGTTCAAGGTTCATCCGTGTTGCAGCAAATATCAAGACTTCTTTCCTTTTTATGGCCAAACAATATTCCACTGTATGTGTGACAGTTTGAAGTTTTTTGTGAATCCCAGAAAAGATCATGCTCTTAAACTAATCCATTCCTGTGGTGTAGACCCTTTGATTGCACTAAGTGACCTTTTTATTAGATCACTTGATCAGATTGCTTTAAGGCTTTTGATTGGACTATGTCAGTGAGGGATGACCGAGGGTGGGTTTCTACCCTCTTGCTGGGGTCTTATATAAACTGAGAACTGGAAGTAGAAACACACAGAGAAAGACAACTGCTATTTTGACCCTGCCATGTGAGAGAGAGGATTTCAGGAACAGCAGAGATTAGCCACCATCTTGCCTTTCTGTGTGGCAGGACTCCAGGATCTGCCAACAGCTGACCTTTGGTGAGAAACCTTCTCTCATGGTGTGGTGTTTTTGACATTTCATGGCCTTGGAACTGTAAGCTTTTACCCCAAATAAATTCCCTTTATAAAAGCCAACACATTTCTGGTATATTGCATTGGCAGCCTTTGGCAAACTAAAACAGTAGTGATATACCACATTTTGTTCCTCCATTCATTGGTTGATGGGCATTTGGTTTGTTACCACCTTTTGGCTATTATGAATAATACAGCTATTGACATTCATGTACAGGGTTCTGTGTAGACGTATGTTTTCATTTCTCTTGGATATATCCTAGGACTGGAATTGTTGGGTCCTATGGTAATTCTGTTTAATCATTGGAGAAACTGTCAGGCTGTTTCCCAAAGTCACTAGTTCACTTTACATTCCAACTAGCAGTATATGAGGTTTCCGATTTCTCCACATCCTTACCAACACAGTTGTTGTATTTCCACCTTTTGATTCAAGTCATCCTACTGGGTATGATGTGATACTTCACTGTGGTTTTGATTTGCATTTCCCTGATGACTATTGATGTTGAACATCTTTTCACATGCTTATCGGTCATTTGTATATCTTCTTTGGAGAAATGTCTATTCAGATACTTTGCTCTTTTTTAAAAAATATTTATTTATTTATTCCCCCCCCCCCATTGTTTTGTGCTTGCTGTCTGCTCTCTGTTTGTTCTTCTGTGTCGGCTTGTCTTCTCTTTAGGCAGCACCAGGAACTGATCCTGGGACTTCCAGAGTGGAGAGAGGCTGCTCAATCTCTTGCACCACCTCAACTCCCTGGTCTGTTGTGTCTCTTATTGTCTCTCTTCTGTGTCTCTTTTTGTTGCATCATCTTGCTGTGCCAGGTCTCTGTGTGGGCCAGCTCGCTGCTCAGGCTAGCTTGCTTTTCACCAGGAAGCCCCAGGAATCGAACCTTGGACCTCCTATATGGTAGACAGGAGCTCAATCACTTGAGCCACATCTGCTTCTCAACTTGCTCATTTTTATTTGGTTTTTTTTTTTTTTTTTACCGGGAGGTCCCGGGGATCGAACCCTGGTCCCTCCATATCAACTTGCTCATTTTTAAAATTGGTTATTTGTCTTTTTATTATTGTGTTGTAAGAGTTGTGGCAGTTTGAGATTATTTTTGTGAATCCTAAAAGAGAAGGGTTATGCTTATAAACTGGTCTCTTCCTCTGGGTGTGATGTCCTTTGATTGTATTAGATTCAGTGCGGGGCCTCTGATTAAGTTTACTTGATAAAATCAATTTAAGGCTTCTGATTGGGCTACATCAGTAAGGTATAGCTTGGGTTGGGTCCCTGCCCCCTTGGTGGACCTATATAAATGGACATTGTCATGGAAGAGGCGAGAACTTTGTCAGTTTTGATCCTGGAGCCCCAGGGAGAGATGAGCCATTCGCCTGATAGTTTGTAGCTAAAGAGGACAGAGACGCTGAGAAGGCTCTGAAAGAAAAAACCCTATGCCAAACTCATATAGGAAGCCCTGCAAGACAAGTCCTATGCCAGCCTACAGCTGAGATCAGAAGAAGCTGGGCCCATGGAGTCTTAAGTGGAAAAAGGAAAGAGAAACCAAACAGAGATCGCCTGCCATCTTGCTTCAACATGTGGCAGCTGACTTTGGTGAGAGAGCAGCCCTGAATTGGATTCTTTAAGGCCTTGTAACTGTAAGCTTCTACCCCAAATAAATACTCTTTATAAATATTTATATATATAAGGTGTATTAGTCAAAGGGGTGCTGATGCAAAACACCAGAAATCTGCTTAATTTATAAAGGATATTTATTTGGGGTAGAAGCTTACAGTTACCAGGCCATAAAGCACAAATTACTTCTCTCACCAAAGTCTATTGCCACGTTTTGGAGCAAGATGTCTGCCAACGTCTGTGAGAGTTCAGGCTTCCTGGGTTCCTCTCTTCCTGGGAATTGCCTCTTTCTGGGCTCAGCTGCCCTGCTAGCTCCACAAAGCCAGCTGTAAACTATCAGCCAAAAGGTTGGTCTCTCTTCCCAGGGCCTCTGCTGTGTCTAGTCGAGCCTTCTCTCTGCTCCTCTGGGTGCTTACTTCCCAGGCTCCAGCATTAAAACTCCAGCCTCCCTTCTCTGTGGTGCAGTTTCTCTGTGAGTCCTCGCCCACCAAGGGTACAGGGACTCAACATCCTACTGATGTGTCCCAATCAAAGCCCCAATCACCATTTAATCAAGGAAAAGCAAAACCTCTGAGTCCAATATAATCTAATATGCCCAGAGGAAAAGACCAGCTTACAAATGTAATCCAATATTTAATTTTTGGAATTCATAAACAATGAATAAAAGCCAACAGATTTCTGGTACTTTGCACCAGCACCCCTTTGACAGACTAATACAAGAGTTTTTAATATATTCTATACAAATTCCTTATCAGATATATGATTGGCAAAAATTTTTTTCCCATTCTGTCAATTGTCTTTTCATTTTCTTGTTGGTGTCTTTTGAAGCACAACAGTTTTTAATTTTCATGAGGTCCAACTTACCTATTTTTCCTTTTGATGCTTATGCTTTTATCTTATCTAAGAGTCTGCCAAATGCAAAGCCATGAAGATTTACCCTTCTTTCTTCTTCTAAGAGTTTTATAGTTTTCTTTCTTACATTTAGGTCTTTCATCCTGTTTGGGTTAATTTTTGTATATGGTGTGAGGTAAGGATCCACATTCATTCTTTTGCAAGTAGGTATCAAGTTTTCCTAGCATCTTTTGTTGAAGAGACTATTCTTTTCCCATTTAATGATCTTGGCACCCTTGTTTAAAATCAGTTGACCATAGATGTATGGTTTATTTCTGGACTGTCATTTCTGTTCAGTTCATCTATATGCCTATCCTTGTGCCAGTACCACACTGTCTTGATTACCATTGTTTTGTAGAAAGTTTTGAAACTAGAAAGTGTGAGTCCTCCTCCTTCATTTTTCTTCAGGATTGTTTTGGTTATTCTGGGTCCCTTGCAATTCCATATAAGTTTTGAAACTGGCTTGTCAATTTATACAAAGATGTCAGCTGGGATTCTGATAGGCATTTCATTGAATCTGTAGATCAGTTTGGGGTGTATTACTATCTTAACAATGTTAAGTCTCCTGATCCATGAATATGGGTTGTTTTTCCATTGATTTAGATTTTTAATTTCTTTCAGCAGTATTTTGTCGTTTTTAGAGGCTGAGTTTTTCACTTCTTTTGTTAAATTTATTAAGTGTTTTGTTCGTTTTAATGCTATTGTGAATAGAATTGTTTTCTTAATTTCATTTTCAGATGGTTCATTGTAAGAGTATAAACATACAATTGATTTTTGTATATTGATTTTGTATCCAGCAGCCTTGCTAAACTCATTTATTATTTCTAATAGTTTTTTTTTAGTAGATTCCTTAAGATTTTCTATATACAAGATAATGTCATCTCCAAAAAGAGATAGTGTTACTAGGATACAGGTTCTTACAGTATATTCTAGGCGTTCCATTTATTTGTTGAATGAATTGATGAATTAGGAGAGTCAACTAGTAGATGCCCTTTAGAGTCATTTCTAGTTTCAAATACATAAGATTTGCGTGACATTTGTCAAACAACAACCAACTATACAACAACATTAATTCTAGGATCTCACAGCTTTATTGATCAGTTGATGAATAGGACAGCATCCCATTCAGAAAATAGAAGGGAGCCCCGGCAAAGGGGGAAGCTTATGTAGGGCACACATAGAAAGAAGTGAGGAAATGTTCTATTTGGCTAAAATTACATTTCCATTTTACAGAGTGGGGTCTTATAGACTGGAACTAGTTTTAATCACCAGGTGTTGCTTATCTGCAATTCTGTATGGTACTTTTCATTTTCTCCTGCAGGTCAATTGTTTTCATCCTCTGGAAAAGCCTTTTTTTGGAAAGAGATCCCTCCCCACAACGCCCAGTGCAGGCGGCCATTTTATTTTACTTACCGCATTGAATCAGGAAAATAGTTGAAGGAGAGGTGGGGAAAGAGGTGAGAAACCACCTTCAGAAGGAGTGTGTCAAGGGTCATGTCTAGAACCATCTGAAGAGAGAGGGTAGCGTCACGAGGAGATGGAGGATGCCCAGTAGGCCCACTGACCCCTGGGTCTAGCCAAAGCTTGAGAGAGGAATGTACACAATTCTGACCTCGGAGAAATACTTTACTAGGCATTTGTTTCCAGGGTTGAGTTAAAGAGATCAGAGGGCAGAGGTGTTTGGCTAATAAAAGTTTAAATTGGCTGCTCTTGGTTATCATGAGGTATTTCCTTGAGAAAAACTTCAGAGTAGCCTCATACTGCCTTGGATTTTTCTTCTCTGAGGACACCAGTAACAGTGGCAAGGTGGCGAAGATTTCTGGCCTCCCTAACTGCTGGGGGGAAATTTGCAATGGCCCTGGGCGAAGGCCAACCCTAATGCTGTGTTTCTTCCTCCCTCCTTCAGGTCTGAACGCTGGTGCTTTTTATGCCTTGTCCACTCTGCTGAATCGTATGGTGATCATGCACTACCCGGTAAGGGAGATCATCTCTGCAGGAGCCAGGGCGGTAGTTAATGCTCAGCTCCCCCCAGCTGTAGGCGGCATGGTGAGCTGTGTGCTTATAGGCTTTGGAAGGGAGTGTGCCTTGGATTGCCACCCTTGCTCTGGTGGTAATAACTGTGAATGTTGTGACTGTGGGACAAACTGGTTAGTGTCCTTGCGTACCCATTCTCTCTTCTGCAAAAGAAGCATAATTACTTGTTACAAGATTATTTTTAGGGTTGGAAAATAAATAAAATCACATCTATTTGCATGTAGATGATATATATATGTTTGTATGTGTGTATGCACAAACATACACATGTATATTCATATCATACATGATAAATGTAAAGTGCATAGCATGGTACCTGGCAACACAGTAGGTAAATAGACATAGAATCACATATGATTTTATTTGTAAAATATGGGCAAGGTTTAACTTTGAACTCTTAGTTGCTCAACAGACAGCATTTTTAAAAATGTTTCTAAGGAGCAGATGTGGTTCAAATGGTTGAGCACCTGCTTCCTACATGGGAGGTCCTGGGTTCAGTTCCTAGTGCCTCCTAAACAACAACAAAAAAACAAGCAAAACAAACGAAAAAAAAACAACTCAGGGGAGCCGATGTGGCTCAGTGGTTGAGCACAAGCTTCCCACATGGGGATGGGATAGAGTACCTGGCGTGAGGCTCTCACCTAGGCCAACTCTCCTTGGAGAGGTCTAAGATCTCACACTTGCAGAGATGGCATGCTGATTGTGGCCAAGTGTTACAGTTTTGGAGTTTGACAGGTTGAGTTCAAATCCTAGCTCTGCACTTAATACTGTGTGAATTTGGGCTAGTAAGTTAATCTCACTGTGCCTCAATGCCTTCATTGGTAAAATGGGGATGCTGATTCCTAACCTTATGAGAATTAAATGAGATAATACTATAAAATCCTCAGCCCAGTGCCTGGCTCATAGTTAGTGATTAAAAAAAAAAGAAAAAGAAAAAGAACTATTATCTTCTCAATCTTCTCATTCCTTCTGCCACTCACAACTCAAAAAGCTTAGCAGTGGAATATTTGGACATACGTATTTCAATTTCCCCTCTGTGAAATGGGAATGATGATAAATATGATAAAAAAAAAAAGGTTGCTGTTCATATTAAATATATATACATATATATATAAATCAAAAGTGCTTTTAAGGACAGAATTTGGTTTACCTCTGTCACCCCAGCATCCAGTATTATGGATGCACATTGGAGTTGTCTTATGTTGGGGGAAACAAGTATTTTAGGATTCTCTCCCCACTGGCAGCTTCTTACAGGCCCATCTTGCCCTGATACTTTCTGAGAATTAGCCCCAGTGGAGCCTGAGTTTCCTGGCTTTGCTCTTTCATCTAGTGATGCCTGTAGTCTGTTCAGTGTGTTGTCCCGTCTGCTGGGTAATCTTTGGGACTGTGATTTTCCCAGGGTGAGGAAGTGAATGCTGGAAGGATTGGCCTGACGATCGTCATTGCAGGAATGCTTGGGGCTATGATCTCAGGCATCTGGTTGGACAGGTCCAAAACCTACAAGTAAGTGACTCTTCCTCTTGGAGTGAGAATTGGGGGACCTGTTTTTATTTTTTTATTTTTTATTTTTATTTTTTTTTTTTTTTAGATTTTATTTATTTATTCATTTACCCCCCCCTGCTGCTCGTGCTCGCTGGGTCAGCCAACCACGCCATGCAGGCGGGCCCGCCCTCACCAGGAGGCCCCGGGAACCGAAACCGGGGCCTCCCATATGGTAAACGGGAGCCCTACTGATTGAGCCACAGCCGCTTCCCAGGGGGGGGGGACCTGTTTTTGAAGATGACATCTTCACTAGCTGTGAGGGTCCAAAGGTTTGGGTGTGGCGGCTGGGGACTGAGTGGTCGGGCAGGCCATTCAAATCCGTCTTCTCTCATCCTGAGTTTCCTCATTTATAAAGTGGGGGAAACAGTATCTAACCTCAGGGAGATTCGAGATAATGGACATGAAGACCCCACACAGTTCTGTTCTCAACACCAAGCAGCTTTGTGGAAGGGGCAAATGAGGGGAAAATGAAAAGAAATGCAGGGAAAAATGTCCACAGTTGGAAAGTTTGTAGAAACTCTAATGAATGGAGATGAAGAGGTGATTTCAATGCCCTGTTCCCCTGGCTCCCTCTTGGACCCCATGGGATTAACCAAGGTGCTCTATGCTTATTTGTAGATATTATCTTTCAACCCCTTATGCCTTGATGGAAAGTATTTTGATATACTTTGGGCCTGACTGCCTAATGCAATTCTAAGAGCCCAGAACAGTCTTTCTCAGATTTTAGTATATGTCATTTTCATCCAGGGATGCTTATTAAAAATAGACTCCAGGGCTCCTTGGGATTCAGTAGAGGAATCTGCATTAGTGAAAAACAACCTGGGTGCCTTGATTCAATAGCCATTTTTTGGAGAAAGTACTCTGGAGAAGAGGCCCTGTATCCTTCCTTTGTGTTCTGTCTTTCCAGTGCTCTGGATGCATTGGGTGCTCAGTTAACGCTGGCTGGTGGGGCAGCTGCCAGGGTTGTCCAGTGCTGGGATGGGTTGGCATTCCAGGCTGCTTTGTCAAGGCTTCCAAAGTTCCCAGTGTCTGAAGGCGACAGACAGTGGCAGACCTGTTCTCTGCCACACAGACCCGCTTCTGTGAGGCTCTGGACAGACCAGGTCTCACTCTAACCACCCCAATAAAAGGCCAATTGAGGGCATCCCCAGGGGCATGGCTGCCTCGCTTAGCACGAGGAGGAGCCTGGCTCTGCTTCATTACTCCTGTTGGAGCTTTGCTGCCATCTGTGTTGCTTGCTGCAGCCAGACATGGGGGCAGTGTGGACTGACCACTCCCTAACCAGTGAACAGCAGTGTCCCTTTTTCCAGGGATTCCTCTGCCGCAGAAAAAGGGAGGGATTGGAATGTCAGCTGACCCTGGACATGGGCAGCCAGATGATTCACATGGATTAAAAATATAGTGGAGGGGCCGGCGAGGACACTTCCTCAGCCCTAGCCTAGACGTCACTAGTCCCCAGTGTCACTTGATGTCTAAATCCAGCAGTCAGCATGAGACACCAACCCAGGCAGAGAAAGGACCACTGTTGGTGGGATGGGAGAGCCCTGTGAGCTGGTCATTTCAGTGCCAGTTCTCGTTCCCTAAGGCTCCCTGGTTTGTCCAGTTTGGTTGGAGGCTGGAATTGAGTGGTGAGGTCTGTTTGTCTCAGGCTGGGAGTACAGATAGTTTTTCTAAGCTAGTCAGTGGTTTGAGATGAAGCGATAGTTAAATGAACATACAACAAAAAAACAGTCCATCTTCTGTTGAGTATTGTGAGGTCAGTGGGAGAGATTGGTGCCCATGAAGTTGCTTTCTGCAGGGTAGCTATGAGTAGAATGAGGGGAGCAGGATGAAGGCAGGAGGACCTCTTCCAGCTCAGCAGCTGCTCTGAATCACTGGGTGGGAAGGGCCTCTGGCCTTGGATTTTCCAAACATGAAGCTGCATCATGTGTCTTTATTCCTATGTGCAGTACTAGAAAGAGCATAGGTTTTGGGGTCAGAAAGACCTAGATTCAAATCCCAACTTTGGTGTTTACTCAACAGGTTGCTTTAGAGAAGCAAGTGGTCTGAGCCTCAGTTTCCTCATGTATATTGGGATAGTCATACATTTCTTGCAGGGCTTTGGCAAGGATTGAGTGAAATCATAAATGCATGTAAAGTGCTTCGTACAATTTCTGGCATCCTAAAAATGTAGGTATAAGTTTGACATAACCATAATGTGGCCCAGCTGTGCCCCCATAGTGTTTTTGGCTTTTGGGGAGATGTGGGAAGGCTTTGAGCTTTGACTTTCTGAGTCCTGGTATTCATGGCAGGAGGGCAGAAGGATGTGCAGAGCCTGTGCTCTGCAGTACATAGTACAGGGAGAGGAATGTGGGTCTGATGACAGAAGGAGGCAGGGCAGTCGTGGAATCCTGAGTGGGTGACGTGGAAAAAGAAGTGTGCAGGGGGCACAAGCAGGGGCGAGCTGAGCTAGAAACCAGGACTTTGCTGGTGGTACTTCTGAAGGGATGGACAAAAGGAAATGTAACAGGGAGGGGGTGGAGGTTTCCCTGTTTGGCTTTGGAATCAAGCATTTAATTCAGGGCTGGAACAGTCCTTTTAGTTCCCGCTGCCTGGAGCATATAGTAGTTCAAATTCAACAGGAAAAGCTGTGCTGGACCTGTGCAAGAGGCAACAGGAAGACGGAGAGAACCTAAAAATCAGATCCCTGCCCAGAATTTTCAGAAGGTCTTGGGACAAAGTAAACAAGCAGAATCAGATGGCTTCTGGGGTAGTCCTGAGTGTCACTGCCATCTGACCACTCCTGTTGTTTGTCCTGGTTTTTTTCTAGTGGAGGGTTAGGGGACAGAAAGGGTTGTGTCCTTTTTGTTTGTGAATGGGACGTGACAAGTCAAGGGGCAGTTTGGTATTGTTGAGAGGGTCCTGCAGGAAGAGAACACACATACAGCAAGAGGGATTTATACTCTGCTGGTCTTTCTCTTTGTAGCACTGACCATGAAGTAATTAAGTAATTATTTGTGTGACCACTGGGTCAGTGTGCATCTCTCTCATGGGCATAAAGTTCTATGAGGGAAGATGCCCCAGCACACATCAGAGGGCTGGATAGTGGGCACGTGCCCAGCAGATATGTGTGCAGTGAATGAATGAATGAATGAATGATCCTGTCAAAGCCAGAAGTAGGTGATTCAAGTTCTTTGTGTCTATTTGTAGGGAGACAACCCTGGTGGTATACATCATGACTCTGGTGGGCATGGTGGTGTACACCTTGACCTTGAACCTGGGACACCTGTGGGTGGTGTTCATCACAGCCGGCACAATGGGGTAAGTTTCACCTCTTGGGTGTATATGGAAAACACCATCCTGGAAGCAGTATCGATCCCTTTGCTATCTTTCCACTGACCTCAGGAGATGAGGAAATGGTGCTCAGGGGTCATGTTTGCTTGTAGCACTTCAAAAGGCTCCCTGCTGTTGGAATTGGGTGAAGCATGGAGTGTATCCTGCACTGGCCTCTGGGAGGCTTTTCTAACTTCACCTGGGACAACAAGGGGTCATAGAAGAATCACAGGGCTTGGAATCAGAAACTCTGGGTTCTGATCTCAGTTCTCCTGCTGACTATGTGTTAGACCACAGGCATGTCGATTTCCTGTCTCACAGAGTTGCTGGAAGAATGGAGTGAAACAATAGATATGGAAGTGGCAAGAAATAGGGTACAGGTATAACAAATTAGAATCAGAATTTTCTAGATTTGAAAGTGCATATATGAAAAACCCATAGCTAACATTGTACTCAATGGTGAAAGACTGAAAGCTTTCCCATTGAGATCAGAAACAAGACAAGGATGCCACTGTCACCACTGTTATTCAGTATTGTGCTAGAAGTTCTAGCTAGGGCAATTAGGCAGAAAAAAAAAAAGGAAGGAAGGAAGGGAGGGGGGGGGGGGGGGGGGGGGGGGGCGGGAGGAAGGAAGGAAGGAAGGAAATAGAAAACTTCCTCAGGAAGCTAAATAGGAAAGGAAGAAGTACTACTTTTGTTATTCGTTTATGACATGATCCTATACTTAGAATATCCCAAAAATCCACAATGAAGCTGCTAGAGCTAATAAATGAGTTCAGCAAAGTTGGGGCATACAAGAGTAATTCACAAAAATCAGTAGCATTTCTATACATTGCTAATGAGCAATCTGAGAAGGGAGTCAGGAAAAAAAATTCCATCTATAATAGTAACTAAAAGATTCAAATATTTAGGAATAAACTTAACCAAAGACTTGTATTCAGAAAACTACAAAATATTGCTAAAAGAAACCAAAGTAAATGGAAGGACATTTTATGTTGACAGATTGGAAGACTAAATATTTTTAAGGTGTCAGTTCTACCCAAATTGATGTACAGATTCAATGCAATCCCAATAAAAATTCCAACAGCCTTTTTTTGCAGACATGGAAAAGCCAATTATCAAATTTATTTGGAAGGGTTAGGGTCCCCAAATAGCCAAAAATATCTTAAAAAAGAACGAAGTTGGAGGACTCTCATTTCCTGACTTTAAAGCATAGTACTTAACTACACTGGTAGAAAGAGCATGGTACTGGCATAAAGATAGACATGTTGACCAATGGAATCAAATTGAGAGTTCAGAAATAGACCTTCACATCTACAGTCAAGTGTTTTTTGACAAAAGCTGTCAAGCCCAATCAGCTGGGTCAGAACAGTCTATACAGCATTTGGTGCTGGGAGAACTGGATATCCATATCCAAAAGAAAGAGGACCGCTCTCTTACCCCTTTTACAAAAATTAACTCAAAATGGATCAAAGACCTAAATATAAAAGTTAGAACCTTAAAGCTCCTAGAAGAAAACGTAGGGAAACACCTTCAAAATCTGGTAGTAGGTGGTAGTTTCTTAAACCTTCAACCCAAAGCACGAGCAACGAAATAAAAAATGGGACCTCCTCAAAATTAAACACTTGTGCTTCAGAGGACTTTGTCAAGGAGATGAAAAGGCAGCCTACTCAAATGGGAGAAAATATTTAGAAACCACATGTCCAATAAGGGTTTGATTTCCATGTTATATAAAGAGATCATACAGCTCAATGATAAAAAGGCAAGCAATCCAGTTAAAAAATGGGCAAAAGACATAGACATTTTTCCAAAGAGGCAATACAAATGGCCAAAAAGCACATGAAAAAATGTTTGGTAGCTATTAAGGAAATTCAAATCAAAACTACAATGAGATACCATTTCACACCTTATAGAATGGCTATTATTAAAAAAACAGAAAACTACAAGTGCTGGAGAGGATGTGGAAAAATAGGAACACTCCTTCACTGTTGGTGGGAATGTAGAATGGTGCAGCCTCTGTGGAAGATAGTTTGTCAATTCCTCAGGAAGCTAAATATAGAACTGCCATATGATCCAGCAATCCCACTACTAGGAATATATTAAGAAGAACTGAAAGCAGGGATGCAAACTGACATTTGCACACTGATGTTCATAGTGGTATTATTTACAGTTGCCCAAAGATGGAAACAATCCAAGTGTCCATCAACTAATGATGGATAAACAAAATGTGGTATATGCATACAATGGAATTCCATGCTGCTGTAAGAACAAATAAAGTTGGGATGCATAAGATAACATGGATGAACCTTGAGGACATTAATGTTGAGTGAAATAAGCCAGACACAAAAGGACAGCTATTGTATGATCTCACTAAAGGAACTAAATAAGAAGAGTAAATGCATGGAGATAAAATCTAAAATATACAAATATGTGATTATGCCAAATACCATTGATTGTACACTTTGGATGGATTTATGCTTTATTAATATGTATCAACAAAATTGATTTGTTAAGAAAAAACAATAAAAGGACAATTTGGGGGAAAAACCTAGTGTGTAGGTTACTAGGAGATAGGATGATGGCTGAGAAGTGGATACTGATGCTTAGTGTATTGTAAATGTGTGAAAATGGATAGAGTTGATGGTAGCACATTATAGTGATTATAATTAATGCTGATTTATAATTGTGACTGCAGCTGAAAGGGGTAGTCTAGGGATGTAAATGTCAACTGAAAGAAAGCTAGAGAATAACCTATGGACTGTATAAAATAGTAAACTTGGTGGTGGATGAAGACTGTGGTTCAGAGAACAAATACAAGAATGTGCTTCTATGAACTAGAACAAATATATATCACTATTACAAGATGTTGAGAATATGGTGATACCTGAGAAAATACAATTAATGCAATTTATGGACTATAGTTAACATCAGTATTGTAATATTCTTGCATCGATGGCAACGAAATTACTATAACAATGCTAAGGGTCAAAAATAGGAGGGTATAAGCTGGTCTGGGATTTTTTTCCTTTTGGAGCATTGAAAATGGTCTAAAATCGACTGTGGTGATGACAGCACAAATTTGTGATGAAACTGAGAGCCACTGAATATATACTTTGAATGGATTGTACAAGGCATGGAATTTTATAACACAGCAAACCCTGTGCTGATTGATGGAATATGGTTAACAGTACAAATACGAGAATGTTCTTGAATAAACTGTAACTAATATACAATACTAATATATGGTCTTAATAATAGTGTGGTTTATGGAAAAAATACACCAAATGCAAGCTATAGATTCTATTTAGGAATAAGATTTTGACAATGTTCTTTTATAATTTGTAACAAATGTTTTATAGCAATGCAAAGTGTTGGTGGTGGGGTGATGTATAGGAATCCTGTATGTTATGCATGATTGTTTTGGTAAGCTCACAACTTTTCAAATAAAAGAAGAAAAGGGGGAAAAAAAAAAAAAAGAATAACTCCCAGGTTAAAAAAAAAAAAAAGGAATTTTCTAGATCTGTTATATGAAAAAGCATAGGAAACGAGTAGCCCTCCCTCAGGGGTCTCTGCTCAGCTCTACCTCCCATTATTTCTCTGACGGCAGTATATAAGAGAGAGTGAAAAAAAGACAATGACAGACACATATACCTCTGGCACTCAGCCATTCTCAACTGGCTAGAGGGAAATAAGTACACAAAGCTCCTTCCAGATCCCATAGAGCCATAGAGATATGCTACTCAGTATCCAGGAACTTCCCACTCTCCGCACAGGGCCTGTGTACTCCTGGCATGGAGCCTCTGTACTGAAAGTTGATCACGCCAAGTATCCCAGCCCCTTCTGTAAATGACGGCTGGATACCCAGAGGCCTCCTTCGCACAGGGCCCACATGTGAACGTCTTCCTGACCTGCCAGGGTCTCCTTTTCCTTGATATGGCCATCCCAGGGATGGCCATATCACTTAAAGGCCTGGCATGTCTTGATGGAAAGAAACGAAACAGGAAAAGGAATTGTAAGGGAGGAGGTGGGCTCCCCCTTCTTCTTGTTCTGGAAATTCTGCATCACCCACTTTCTCTGATCTGGCCTTTAGCTTCTTTATGACTGGCTATCTCCCGCTGGGATTTGAGTTTGCGGTAGAGCTGACATACCCGGAATCAGAAGGCATGTCGTCTGGCCTCCTCAACGTGTCTGCCCAGGTAGGGTGCTTTCATGCTCATGGATCCTGATCCGGCATGGCTGATTCCTGGTGCAGGCATTGTCACGCCGGCTTAGTGCCCCCCATGGGTTATTAGCCTGAGCCCTGTTTTTCAGTTTTCCTGGTGCTTTTCCAGGTATTTGGGATCATCTTCACCATCTCCCAGGGCCAGATCATCGACAACTATGGAACCGTGCCTGGGAACATCTTCCTGTGCGTGTTTCTCACCCTTGGAGTGGCCCTCACTGGTGAGTTGGGTCCTGTGGGCAAGAATGAAGCTCAAGCTGCTCTTGAGTGAGGCTGTCGGCAATCTGGGGCCATACAGGTGGGGGGTTGCACATGGGAGAGCTTGCTAGGAAATCTGTTTGGATTGGTGGAATAAGCAAGGGCTTTGGAGCCAGAAGATCCATGTTTGAATCCCCATTCTGTGATGCTAACCTACATAACTGTTTGATATTGGGCAAGCTGACCAACGCTGGCAGCCTTGGTTTCCAGAGGATTAGGGCATAAAGGTCCAGATGATCCATGAGTGAGGTCCAGAGTCGATATTGGCTTCTGGCCATCAGGGACAGCAGTGGTCCTCTGGCTTCATCAGGTTGGCTGATGGTGCCCCCAATTCCTTTGAATATCTGAAGTCAGTTTGGGATACCTGTGACCCTTGGGAAAATGAGAGTTCCCTCTCTTGGATAAATTTGATCATTGATCTGTCTGGTGACTGTGTCTTTCTTACTCTTCCTTCTCAATCCCTGGACCTCAGCATTCATCAGGGCAGATCTCCGGAGGCAGAAAGCAAACAAAGAAACTCCTGAGAATGTGAGTAGGTGGGAGCATGGGTCTCAGGCTTTTGATGAAAATGTGGCAGGTAGCATGGGTGGTGCCAGGGGAGGCTCCCACTGTAGACTGGCTTTGGGGTGATCATATGACCAGCTCAACTCTCCCAAACACGGCATCCAAGAGTGACCTCGGTAGGTGTTTTGGCACTGTTTTCCTGGGCAGTTCTTCTGCTTCATTCCCTCTCGAGAAAGAGTAGTGGGGCCTCCTCCTGACCTTTCCTGCTCTGGTTGGCAGAGCACACCACTATTGTCACAGTCTGCTGAGCAGCGCCCACCCCTTGGATCCTGAGCCAAACCCTGTTCTATTTTTATTTTTACTTTTTTTAAAGGCGATACCAGGGATTTAACCCGGGACCTCTTAAGTAGGAGGCTGGCATTCAACCACTGAGCTACATCTGTTCCCCCCCCCCCTTTTTTTCCTAACAGAAAGGATATACTACTGTAGTTATTTTTTTTTACCTAACATATTACAAACATTTTACCAGGTCATTAGTCTTTTACAACTTTAATGACTGTGCAGTGTTCCATTACATGGATTAAACCATAATTTGTTAACCATTTTCCAGTTCATGGACATTAAATTTGTTTCCAGCTGTAGCTGTCAACAACACTGTGATTCATATCTTGGAAGCCAAATCTTTGTGCATGTTCTTAAGTACAGTATTTCCTTGAGAAATGGATCAAGGGTCATGTCCAGTTTTAAGACTGTTGATATGTATTGCTAAACTGTCCTCTAGAAAGATATATCAATACTACCGATTTATAATACAGCTGTGGATGAGAGTGCCAACACTGAGTATTCATCATTTTGAAAAATCTTTGCCAATTTTCTAAGGTAGAAATGGTATCTGAAAAAGATATATTTAGCATTTTAAGAATACACGTTGGCAGATAGATGATCATCTTCAGTTCTGTACTATTCATCTTCTGATATCACATTCTGGAGAGCTGGCAAGCAGCAGCAGGCAGCGTGCAGAGGGAGGAGCCTAGTACAGGAAATTCCCTGGGGAGCCACGGAAGGCCTTGGAGCAAGAAGGGTGTTCTGTAGGCTGGCGTGAGGACCATGGCAAAGGCACCTTGGAAGGGGCTTTTACCTGTGCCATGTACAAGGAGATGTCATGATCTGGCGCATTTTGGTGAATATATATGTACATATAGAGGTGCCTGAAATAAAATAGGATAGGTTTCTGGTGAAAAGGTTTCAGTTTGGAGTGTGGTGTATTGTGTCAAGTGACATGAGGTTTTGCTATGCTTATTTATCAATTTACTTTGGCAGATATAGACAAAAAAGTAAATAAAAAATCACAGATAATTTTAACACTCAGAGATAACCTAGTAACATTTTAGGCTATTTTTTATTGTTGTTTTCTCTGGGTATGTGTGTGCATATTTGGTTTTCTACCTTGCTTTTTTAACTCAATATAGCTTGACAACCTTTCCACACCATGCCATTCTACCACAACCTCATGTCTACATCTATGTAGTTCTACGCCTCCTATTTAATATTTAGGTCATGTTCCGAGCATAGCAAGGAGCTGTATAGAAGGACAGCTTCCCACCAGACTGAGAGGGATACATCTGGCCAAAGAATGACTTGGACTAGTCCAGCTTGGCAAGTAAATGAGCATTTATTAGGGGGCTTACTTGGGGTCTTCGACCTCTGGTCGGAGGAGATTGACAGTTCTGAGCTCCATCATCCGCATCACACAACAAAACAAGAGGAAGGCACATGAGGGGGAGCATGACTTTTACAGAATGCAGTGATACAAGATTTACTGATCAGTTACAAGTTTACAACCACTTCCTGAGGCTTGCCTTTTAACTATCTAGGAATGGAATGTTGGCTGTGAGTAGAAAGGGAAAGAACTGGAAGGGTTGGGGGAGAAAATGCAAAGTCATATATGCCACAGGTCATCCCAGTAGTTCACTACTACATTTAGTGCAAGGACGAAATCCTATTCGTGGGGCCAGATCCTTGTGCATGTGGACCAGGTTTGCTAATTGAGGTGGAAGTAGTCGGCTCAGTCTCCTTCAATGTGGGGTTCTGGAAATAGCACTGAGTAGGAATAAGAGAATCAAGTTCCAGTAATGGTGCTCCACTCTCTGTGCCCCTAGGTAACTCCCTCTGCTTCTCTGAACCTCACTTGCATCTGTGGAGGCTGAGGTGTGTAGGGAGGCCACGGCTATCATGGAGCCTCCCTCCCCTGGAGCCCTGTCGCTTACACACCCCATGGCAATCCATGTAACTCCGACACCTGCACACAAATTCAGTGCCAGTCAGGTGAAGCTGGGGTTGCTTCAGATCTGGCCAGTCTGTTTTTTTTTCCCCAGTGATGTGTACAGTTTAGGTCCAAAGAGATGGGAGAGATTTGGGGTAGCAGGTAATGACTGACATTGACTGTCAGAATCTTGCTGGTTGGGGTTTTCATCTTCCTTCCCATTGGTAGTCCTTGGCCACATAGATAACGGCTGTGCTTCCAACGCCACTAATGGGTGTTTCCAACTGTGATCTCAAGGTGATGGCTTTGAGGGTGTTTGTGTGTGTGTGTATGAGTGTGTGTGTGTGTGTGTGTGACCGAGAAAGGAAAGAGAAAGAGAATATGAGGCTGACTGACATGGGTAGGGTCTTAGTTGACTGAAGGAAGGCTTCTCATGGCTGAGACTGACATGGCGCCAAAAAGTTAGTAGGATTGAGAATGGAATTTTAGGATTTCTCAGTTCTTGCATTGCCGTGCACTGGTCCACGGATACTCCCTGGGGGAAGAAAGCTTAGTTTGTCTGATGGACCCTGGACTCTAGCTTGGTTCTGCACAGGTTCCTCTTGCTCCGAGGACTCTTGGCTATGTGGTGCTGGGCCTGTGCCCCAGGCCTTCTCCCTAACTAGAAGTACCCTTGAGGTAACAAGGAAAGCACTTCTTAAAAGAGCAGAAAAATGCTCAAGTCGGCAGTCTGTAACTAGGGGCCCCACAAGGACATTTCCAGGCCATATCCACCTGGGAAGTGTGACCCAAGACTTCCCTGTAAACTAAACCTGTGTCATCCTTCCTTGAGAAATCCAAAGCCAAACTGATCCAAATACTTTTTGTTTATGCATAAAATGTGTGTGCATACATATATCGCCACTGAATTATATATGCAATGATGCCTCCTGCCCTCTTTAAAATTTTTCCTTTGTTGCATCCATGTACATTATAATAATATTCCTTTTGGTGGTTACCCTCCAAATGGGGTAGCAAGAAATTCTGAGGGAGTTGCAGACACGGCACTTAGCTATTTGATGGTTAGTTGAGGTGAGTTTTAGGATGTAGGAATGGGGCAGGAGAGTGGGCTTTGCTTCTCTCTCAATCCTGACAGTGAGTCTGGAACAGCGGCAGTCAGGCTGGGATGGTTTGTGGTGGCAGTGGCGTCAGAGCTGAGCTTTTGTTTTCCTTTTGACGACTCTGTGTGTGAGTGTGAGGAGTGTGCTTACGGCAGGGGTCGGATGCTGCTTTCCTTGTTCCTGTCGTTGGCTCTGGGGGATGCTGCGTGACCTCTGGCTCTTAGATTCCCCATGGTTTAGAGTCGCTTTTGGTGGACAGTGTCTCCAGCCAGCTGGAGTCTGGTGCCTCTTTACCAAAGCGGTGTCTGCTTGCTTTGCCTCGTAGAAACTCCAGGAGGAGGACAGCAACATCAGCAAAGCGCCTACCACTGTATCTGAGGAGCAGCTCTGAGGGACACAGGCGGTGGCGGCTCCGGGAACGTGGAGGATACCCCCTTTGTTCAGTACAAGCTTTTCCTGCAGCACAGAGGTCTTCGCTGGAGAAGCTTTTGGAGGGGACTAGCTGGAATATTTGTTGCTTGGACAGTGGGGCCTGTGTCTCCTGGAACCCACTCAAGAGCTTCGACCGACTCTAGTGGGAGAAAACTGTGCTCTTCCACCAAATGTGGATTCGAACCCCGCCTTCTCTTCCTTTTAGGTTCTGGAAGCTGGGGTTAGGAATATTGGAGTCAGACTTCTGACTTGGTCCCTTGCCTTCTCTCTTCACCTCAGTCCCTCATGGAAAAAGTCTGCAAAATTATCACGGGAAGAAAGCCTATTCAGGATATTAACTTTTTCTGATGTTTTAAGACTCTCACCTGAAGCCCAGTTCTAAGGCGTGGCAGCTGCTCTGGAGGAGTAACATTCCTGGGTCATCAGATTGACTGCTCGAGTTCTGTGGGACAGAGCATCAGAACAATTCCAGCAGAACTCTTGCACCTAGACTCTTCTGGCCTCCTGTTATGGCCTGTTGCCAAACCCTCTTTCATAAGCGCTGATCAAACCAAACATCAATAAACTTGACAAAAACTTTGTTGTGGCTGTGAAGGAGAAGGGGCTTTGGGAGGGCTCACTGCTTAGGGCCTCCTTCTGAGCATGTTTGTGGAGGCCCATATCTGGGAATTTTGGTAGCTTGATTTGGGAATGGGGAGGTTCTTTTCCCCAAAAGAAATCCTTGCCTAGGGACATCTGTTTGTGTCAAATAGTCACCTCTGATGCCTTTACCTGGACCATGGCATCGGAAAACTGGGTCCTCGGCCTAAGTGTTTGTTTTCTTCCAATTGAGGGAAATCCCAGACAATTTACTCCAGTTTTTACTGAAATCTTAATATTGATTCATTCCACCTTGAGAGATCCATAGCTGCTTCTGGGAGATGAAAGGGGTAGAAGAAAAGGTGACCCTTGAAATGGGAATTGAGTCTGCTTGTATCAAGCAGATCCCATCTTTGGGTGGGGACAATGTTGGCACATCCAACTCTCTCCCCACCCTCCTTCTAGCAAGTCTCCATCAGATGTGCTAAATTGAAAGAGATTCCCTTTAAAACCCACTCAAGTGGGTGGCCTTCCCTGCCTTGCCTGCTGTCTGGCTGTACTCATGGGCTTTGGTAATTTCTCCTGAAAATAAGAATTTTGGTCATTTTTCCTGCACATCAAGTATCTATGATAAGGGCCACAGTGCTGGCCTGCTGTGGCCACTGTCCTAGCCTCCACCTATTGGGGCAGCCTGCATTGAGGTGCTTGGGCCACTGATCCTGAGGGAGGGGAGCCAGGCTAGGGGGTGTGCGTGCACAGACATGAGTAACAAACCCGAGGATGACACTCTGCATGTGTGAGAGAAGAAGCTCACATTTTCAGTGGGTGGGGGTGGGTGGGGAGTAAGTTAGGGGTAGAAGAGAGGTGAAGAGAAGGTGTGCCTTTTTTTGTTTTTGTTTTTTTTTTTAACTAATCAATGTTATTGATGCATATTAATAAAGCATACAATTCATCCGAAGTGTACAATCAATGGTATGTGGTATAATCACATAGTTGTGCATTCATAACTTTAATCATCATTACAGTGTTTTCATTATTTCAATAATAATAACAATAAACAATAAAAACAAACTAGCAAGAAAATTCTTCACCCCTCAATCTCTCTGTGCTTCCCCTGCTGTACCTAGCTGCCATTTCTGGCTATTCTTGCACAATTATTATTTATTAAGCAGTTTTATTGAGATATATTCACAAACCATATGATTTGTCCAAAGTATATAATCAATGGCTTTTAGTATAGTCACAATGTTGTGCATTCATCACCACAAAAAATGTTAGAACAATTTCATTACTCCAAAAAAGAAAAACTCCACACCCCTTAGCAGTCCTTCCCCAGCCCTAAAAAACCACTAGTCTAGCTTCATCTTTATAAATTGATTTATATTTATATTTTATATAAATAGAATCAGACAATATGTATGATTTGTGTCTGGTTTCTTTTACTTAGCATAATTTTTTTTGTTAACACTACGTCTTGTAGTGTTAATATACATTTGTTCAATTTCAAAGAAAAACAGTCATATATGCAATTTTACCCATATTTATATTTCACATGTGGTCTTACTATGCTATGCAGTTCCATGTTACATTTTTACCTTTCCTTTTAGTAATATACATGACCTTAGACTTTTCCTCTAAACCCCTTTCATACCCACATAATAGTACTGCTAGTTAGAAACATTATGTTGGACTTTCACCTTCTCTATTCATTTCCAAAGATGAGCACACATCCTTTTTACCAATTCTGCATGAGCTAACTCTCAGCTTTCCATTCTCTAACTTCATTCTATTTCCTTGTGACCTATATTCAAGTTATTAACTCTATGAGATTACACAATATATTTAGTTCATAGTAACACAATTATACAGTATTTATCCTTTTGTGTCTGGTTTGCTTCACTCAACGTGTACTCCAGGTTCATCCATGTTGTCATATGCTTTATGACTTCATTTCTTCTTATAGATGTATAATATTCCATCATGTGAATACACCACAGTTGGTTTATCCATTCATTGGTTGATGGACCCCTGGGTTGTTTCCATCTTTTAGTAACGGTGAATAACGCCACTATGAACATCGGTGGGCAGATGTCTGTTCGTGTCACTGCTCTCAGTTCTTCTGGGTATATACCCAATAATGGTATTGCAGGGTCACGTGGCAAGTCTATATTCAACTTCATTAGGAACTGCCAGTCCTCCACAGTGGCTACATTCTACATTCCCACCAACAACGAATAAGTGTTCCTATCTCTCCACATCCTCTCCAGCAATTGTTGTTCTCTGTCTTTTAAATAGTGGCCATTCTAATAGGTGTGAAATGATATCTCACTGTAGTTTTGATTTGCATTTCTCTAATTGCTAGTGATGTTGAACATTTATTTTCATGTGTTTTGTCACCATTTTGTATTCCTTTGGACAAATGTCTATTCAAATCTTGCCCATTTTTTAATCAGGCGGTATATCTTTATTGTTGAGTTGTAGCATCTCCCTATATGTCATGGATACTAAACCCTTATTGGACATGTGATTTCCAAATATTTTCTCCCATTGAGTTGGCTGCCTTTTCACCCTTTTGACAAAGTCCTTTGAGGTGCAAAAGTTTAATTTTGAGGATGTCCCATTTGTCTATCTTTTCTTTGGTTTCTCTTGCTTTGGCTGTAAGGTCCAAAAAACCACCACCTTCCACAAGGTCTTTAAGATGTTTCCCTACATTTTCTTCCAGTAGTCCTATGGTCCTGGTTTTTACATTTAGGTCTTTGATCCATTTTGAGTTGATTCTTGTACAGGGAGTGAGATAGGGGCCCTCTTTCATTCTTTTGGTTATGGATATCCAGTTCTTCCAGCACCATTTGTTGAAGAGACTGTTTTGTACTGTTAACATGGCTTTGGCAGGTTTGTCAAAAACCAGTTGGCCGTAGAGGTGAAGGTTTATGTCTGGATTCCTAATTCTATTCCACTGATCAATGTGTCTATCTTTATGCCAAAACCATACTGCTTTGACCACTGTAGCTTTGTAATATGTTTCAAGGTCAGGCAGTGAAATTCTCCCACATCGCTCTTGTTTTTTAGGATGCTTTTGGTTATTTGGGTGCACTTTCCCCTCCAAATGAATTTGGTAATTGCCTTTTCTATTTCTGTAAAGTAGGCTGTTGGAATTTTGATGGGTATTGTATTGAATCTATAAATCAGTGTGGCATTTTGATATTATTTATGAATTCCAAAGAGATTATGCTTGTAAACTGATCTATTCCTCTGGGCATGAACCTTTTGATCAATTTACATTCAAAAGCTTTACTTGATTAAATCAAATTAGGGCTTTGATTCGACCACATCATTAGGGCAACTCAGGGTTGAGTTCCCAGCCCCTTGGTGGGCTATATAAATGGACACACACAGTAGAAGATATGGCAGAAGAGAGAACTTAGTTTTAATGCTGGAGCCCCAGGGAGAGCTGAGCCATCCGCCTAATAGTTTGCAGCTGAAGAGACCAGAGCACTGAGCAGCTGAGCAGGCCTGGAAAGAAATGAGGCCTCCAGCCTCCAGATGAGATAGGAAGAAGCTGGAACCATGGAGCCTTAAGAGGAAGAAGGCAGGCTGAATCCTCACAGATGTTACTCGCCTTGCTTCAACATGTGGCAACAGAGTTTGGTGAGGACGTAACCTTGAGTTGGATTTTTTAGGGCCTTGTAACTGTAAGCTTTTACCCCAAATAAATACCATTTATAAAAGCCAACAGATTTCTGGCATTTTGCCTCAGCACCCCTTTGGCTGACTAATACAATCAGTTTGGATAGGATTTACATCTTAATCTTTAGTCTTCCAATCTATGAACATGGAATATCTACCCATTTGCTTAGTTTTTTTTTTTTTTTTTTTTTTTTTTTTTTTAATTCTTTTAACATTGTTTTGTAGTTTTCTGCATATAGGTCCTATAGTTCTTTGGTTAAATTGATTCCTAGGTATTTGAGTCTTTTTGTTGCTATTGTAAATGGAATTTACTCCCTGCTTTCCTCCTCAGATTGCTCAATACTCGTGGACAGAAACATTACTGATTTATGTGTGTTGATCTTGTATCCTGCCACTTTGCTAAACTCATTTATTAGCTCAAGTAGCTCTATTGTAGACATTTAAGAATTTTCTAAATATAGGATCATGTCATCTGCAAATAGAGTTTTACTTCTTCTTTTCCTATTTGGATGCTTCTTTTTTTTTTCTTGTCTAATTGTTCTAGCTAGAACTTCTAGTACAATGTTGAATAACCATGGTGACAGTGGGCATCCTTGTCTTGTTCCCAATCTTAGAGGGAACACTTTCAACCTTTCCCCATTGAGTACAATGTTGGCTGTAGGTCTTTAATATATGCCTTTAAAAAAAACCATATTGCGGAATTTTCCTTCTATTCCTACTTTTCGAAATGTTTTATCAAGAAAGGGTGCTGGTTTTGATTTTTACCCATAAAAAAAAAAAAAAAAAAAAAGGGTGCTGGATTTTGTCGAACACCTTTTTTGCATCCATTGATATGGTCATGTAGTTTTTTCTTCCCCTCAATTTGTTAATGTGGCATATTATGTTGATTGATTTTTTAATGTTGAACCAGCTTTGCATACCAGGAATAAGTGCCACTTGGTTGTGATATATAAGTCTTTTGATACACTATTGGATTCTATTTGCAAGTATTTTGCTGAGACTTTTTGCATCTATGTTCATTAGAGATTGGTCTGTAATTTTCTTTTCTTGTAGTGTCTTTATCTGGCTTTGGTATTAGGGTGATGTTGACTTCATAAAATGTGTTGGATAATTTTCCCTCCGCTTCAATTTTTTTGGAAAAATTTAAACCGGATTGATGTTAATTTTTCTCGAAATAGTTGGTAGAATTCCAGACCTGTGAAGCCATCCAGTACTTGACTTTTCTTTGTTGGGAATTTTTGATGACTGATTCAATCTCATTAAATGTGATTGGTCTGTTAATTTCTTGTATTTCTTGTAGCATCAGTGTAAATTGTACATTCCTAGGAATTTGTCCATTTCACCTAGGTTGTCTAGTTTGTTGGCATACAGTTTCTCATAATATGCTCTTATGGTCCTTTTTATTTCTGTGGGGTCAGTCAGAAGTTCACCCCTTTCATTTCTGATTGTATTTATTTGCATCTTCTCTCTTTTTTTTCTTTGTTAGTCCAGCTAGGGGTCTGTCAATTTTATTGATCTTCTCAAAGAATCAGCTTTTGGTTTTGTTGATTTTCTTTATTGTTTTTTTTTTTGCTCTCAATTTCATTTATTTCTGCTCTAATCTTTAGAATTTCTTTCCTTCTGCTTGCATTGGGAGTGGCTTGCTGTCTTTGTCTAGTTTCTCCAGTTGTTCAATTAGATCTTTGATTTTAGCTCTTTCTTCTTTTTTAATATAGGTGTTTAGGGCTATAAATTTTCCTCTCAAGAATGCCTTCACTTAGCACATAAGTTTGGATAAGTTGTGTTCTCATTTTCATTTGTCTCAATATATTTACCGATTTCACTTGCAATTTCTTCTTTGATCCACTGATTATTTAGGAATGTGTTGTTCAGCCTCCACACCTTTGTGAATTTACCTCTTTCCTGTCTATTACTGATTTCCAGTTTCACTACATTATGATCTGAGAAGGTGCTTTGTATAATTTCAGTCTTTTTATATTTATAAAGAGCTGCATTGTGACCTAACATGTGATTTATCCTGGAGAAAGATCCATGAGCACTTGAGAAGAATATACAACGTGCTGACTTTGGGCGCAATGTTCTGTATATGTCTGTTAGGTCTAACTCATTTATCATATTGTTCGAGTTCTCTGTTTCTTTGTTCATCTTCTGTTTAGTTGTTCTTTCTAATGATATGAGTGGTGTGTTGAAGTCTCCAATGATTATTGTAGTGATATCTATTTCTCCCTTCAGGTTTGCCAGAGTTTGCCTCATGTATTTTGGGGCACCTTGGTTAGATGCATAAATATTTATGACTGTTATATCTTCCTGGTGGATTGCCCCTTTTATTAATATATAATGGCCTTCTGTATCTCTTATAACTTTTTTGCATTTAAAGTCCATTTTGTCTTATATTAGTATAGCTACTTCTGCTCTTTTTTAGTTACAGTTGTTTGGAGTATCTTTTTCCAAACTTTCACTTTCAGCCAGTTTGTATCCCCGGGTCTAAGATGAGTCTCTTGTAGGCAGCATATGAATGCTCATGTTTTTTATCCATTCTGTCAGCCCATATCTTTTGAATAGGGCATCTAATCCATTCACATTCAATGATATCACTGTAAATATTACTTCCACCATATTTTTCTTTTTTTTTTTCATATGTCATATCTTATTTTCATTTGTCTTTTTATTCTTTTGGTTATCCTTTCGGCTATTCTTTCTTCTATACTCTCCTCCAAGAGTCTCTCTCCTCTCTTTTTCTTTCAGGCTGTAAGGGTTCCTTTAATATTTCCTGAAAATGTGGATTCTTTTTTACAAACTCTATTAGTTTCTATTTGTTTATGACTATTTTAAACTCACTTTCATATATGAAGGACAATTTTGCTGGATAAAGAATTCTTGGCTGGAAGTTTTTCTCTGTCATTGTATCATACCACTGTCTTTTTGTCTCCATGTTTTCTGATGAGAAACCCACACTAAGTCTTATTTGGTGTCCCTTGTATGTGATGGTTTGCCTCTCTCTCTCTTACTGCTCTTTATCTTTGACATTTGACATTCTGAATAGTATGTGTCTTGGAGTAGGTCTATTCAGATTTATTCTGATTGGGGTATGCTGCACGTCTTGGACATGTAAGTTCATTTCTTTCATAAGAGTTGGGAAATTTTCAGCTATTATTTTCTCAAATACTCTTTCTTTCCCCTTTCCCTTCTCTTCTTCTAGAACTCCCATGATATGTATGTTGTTGCATTTCATGTTATCATTCAACTCCCTAAGCCCCTGCTCAATTTTTTTCATTCTTTTCTCTCTGTTCTTTGCTTTCTTCAATTCCAGCTGTTCTGTCTTTCTTCTTCTGTCGAGTCTGCTGTTCTATGCTTTTAATGTGTTTTTGATCTCACCTATCATGTCTTTCATTCCATGAGCTCTGTTACTTTTCTATTTAGGTTTTTTCTTTGTGCTTGCTCAATATCATCTTCTTCTTCTTTTTTGTTTTTTAGAAGGTACAGGGGATTGAACCCAGGACCTCATACATGGGAAGCAGGCGCTCAACCACTCCCTCAATGTCTTCTTGATGTCATTTATCTCTTTAGCCATATTGTCTTTCAACTCACTATTTGATTTTGGAAATTTGTGTCCATCTTGATTACTTGCCTCAAATCCTGTGTTCCTCTTCAGCTTTGATATATTCCTTTTCTTGGTCCATGTCTTCCATTTTCTTAGTATGGCTCTTAATTTTTTGTGATTTCTAGGCATCTCATTAGGATGGTGAGTTTACTCAGATGCTCAATTTCTCTGTCTTTTGTAGAGATTTAGTCTTGGGAGGCTGTGTTACTGCTGTTCTTTGATTCTTGGGTCAACCTGTTTTGGGTCTTTAGGAATGTCCCTGTTAGTTGCTCTAAACTGGGCTCTGGGCCCAGTAATGGGTTGCAGACCAGCTTCCTAGGGCCTTGGTAGGGAGGCTGTAAAGGCCAGGAAAAGCCTCTCTTAATTATTTACTTTTAATTTCCTCATGTGCACATCTCTGGTCTGCCAGCAGATGGTGCTTTTTGGCAGCCCTCTCAGTTCAATGCCTAGACAAGTGTGTTTTCTGCAATAAGGACAGGAGCAATGTGATAGAGGTTCCTGCCTGGATGCTAAGAGCCTCGTATTTCAAACTTTCTCAGATTTAGTTCTCAAACCTTTGCTGGCAGCCCCCTCCCTTTTCCTGGGTAGGGAATAATTCCATTCCTGTCAGCATCCTCAACAACCAATCCGGGTTGGAAGAGGGTAGGATTGAGAGTCGGATCTCTTTAGTCCTGAGCTGGCTACCAAGGTAAACAATGACGTGGCCTCACCCAGCCTGGAAAGGCTCTTGGGACATAGCAGACCTAATTTGTGGGTCAAAAGCGGAGTCAGCCTTAGCTGTATGTCTCTCTCTCTCCTTTCCTGGGGAGGTGGGTCCCTGGGGTCCCCTTTGCTCGCCACTGGCCCTGAGGCCGGAGAATTCAAAAGTGTCTTTAGTGTGGAAGATTTTTTTCCAGGCTGTTTCTGCCTGTCCTCTAGCTATTTTTCCTGCCTTTTTTTTTTTTTTTTTAAATTTTTTTCCTTTTCTGCCTTACTTTTTGATGAGGGGAAATGTGTTTACACTTCAAGCCCTTAAAATATATTAACAAACATTTACCAAACTCCTTATTTTTAAAATGCGATTTATACTTTCTATTTGTCATACCACATGGAAGATTCTCAAAGTGGTCTGCCTTGGCATTTGGTGGAGCAGAGATGGCCTTGGTAGTCCTGAGATCATCAAAATTCTGAGGACTGTGAGGTGTGTGAGACAGTGAGAGGGAGAGTGGAGGGTCAGGGCGAGAAGAGCAGCTCCTGTGGACTTCCATAGAAGTGGGGTTTCCACGTTAGTTTTTAAAGACAAGGCTGTGAAAGTTAGTCTGTCTATATGGGGGCTGCCACTCAAAGCCTGGCATGTGACTCTGACCTTTCCATACTATGTACACACAGATAGTTCACCACAACGTGACTGTTGGTAAGAGAGCCCACTAGTTTCTCACTCTGCCTCCAAGGGTGGGCTTAAGTGTGTTCTATGATCGCACCAGCATGGTTTGGCCCCAGTCCCACAGCTCAGTCCCAGCATCTACAGTTCTGTTTTATCAGTTTTCTTCTGACTATCCTACTTGCTGCCACTCCTCCCTTCCCAACTCCATTCACCTTAGGTCTATCAGTTTTCTGCATATTTCCTCCCTGGAGTGGCACTGTGTGGCATTCTAGCACCATATTTGTTAGCAATTTTTAGCTGTAGAGAGACATTACACTTGACCTAAAAATCATCTGGGATGGTAGCCAAGTCTGGGCTAGGAAACTAGTATGTATAGTGTCTGCTAAATAGCGACATCATCTCTTTAATTCCTTGGGGATCTTGCCTCATCTGCAGCCACATTTTTGATGCTTAGAGGACCCAAATCATCTTACGCTTTCACTATTTTTTAAAAATTTTTTTATTTATCCCTCCCTTGCTGCTTGTCTTCCTTTGTTGTGCCAGCTCACCCATGCTGCGCGGGCGGGCCCTGAGCTCACCATGCTGCGTGGGAGCTCCTTCACCAGGAGGCCCCGGGGATCGAACCTGGGGCCTCCCATATGGTAAACAGGAGCCCAACCAATTGAGTCACAGCCACTTCCCTCACTTCTTTCTTGATTTCTCTTTTTAGTTATTCTTGCTAATACTCTTCCCTTTCTATACTCTACTCCAACCCTTTCTCTCATTTTTTCCTTTCAACCTGCAGAACTCCCTTTAGTATTTCTTGAAGGGCAGATTTCTTGTTGACAAACTCTCTTAATTTCTGTTCATCTGTGAATATTTTGAACTCCGTCATTTTTGAACGCCAGCTTTGCTGGATACAGAATTCTTGGCTGGCAGTTTTTTTCTTTTAGCACCTTAACTATACTATACCACCACCTTCTCGCCTCCAAGGTTTCCTGAGAAACCGGTGCTTAATCTTACTGAGCTTCCCCTGTATGCGACAGACCACTTTTCTCTTGCTGCTTTCAGTATTCTTTGTCTTGAGTGTTTGACAATTTGGTAAGTATATGTCTTGGGTAGGCCTGTTAGGATTTATACTGTTTGGGGTGCACTATGCTTCCGGGACATGTACATACAAGTCCCTCAAAAGAGTTGGGAAATTTTCTGCCCTTATTTCCTCTAACACTCCTTCTGTCCCCTTTCCCTTCTCTTCTCCCTCTTGGATGTCTATAATGTGTATGTTTGTACATTTCGTGTTGTCATTCAATTCCCCGAGCCCCTGCTGAATTTTGTCTTTTTATCTATCTGTTCTACTATCTGTCCTATTTCAGATGTACTACCTTCAACGTTACTAATTCTTTCCTCTGTCTATTCAAATCTGCTGTTATGTGCTTCCAGTGTATTTTTTATTTCTTGCATTGTGCCATTCATCACTATCAGATCTGTTATCTTTTTATGTATGTTTACAATTTCTTCAGTATGTTCCCCCAATGTCTTCCTAATATCCTTTATCTCTTCCTTCACTTCATTAAGTTGACTTATGATATTTGTTTGGACAGCCTTGATTCATTGTTCCACGTTCTTCATTCTCCTCCTGTTTTTCAGTTTGTTCATTAGACTGGGCCATACCTTCCTGTTTCTTAGTATGGCTTGTAATTTTTTTTCTTGGTGTCTAGGAATCTCTTTATCTTGATGGGCTTATTCAGACAGTTAGCTTCTCTTTCTATGCTAGGGTTTTATTTTGTTTTGTTTTGTGTTAAGGTTCCTCTTTGACACTTGGTTCCACTTATTCTATATCCCTGTAGTTGTCTGGGTTCCTTTGAAAAAATATTAAGACCATAGAAAAGGAAAGGGAGAAGAAGAGAAAAATAATAACAGTAATAATAAAGAGAGATAGAAAAGGAACCATAAAAGAGCCAGGAAAATAAATAATAAGAGTGAAAAATCATTAAAAAAAAATACAAAGGAATAAGAATAAAAAAGGTAGAATTTATGGGGGACGGATGTGGCTCAAATGGTTGGGTGTCCGTCTCCCATATGGAGGGACCCGGGTTCGATCCCTGGGACTTCCCGGTAAAATAAATAAATTAATTAATTTAAAAAAAAAAAAAAAAAAAAAGGTAGAATTTAAAAAATGAAAGAAGAAAAAAAGAGAATAAGATAAAAGACTGGAAAGATGAGAAGAAGAAAAAAATAAAAACTAAACAAGAAGGTGGAATGAAAGAAAAGCAATGGAAGCCTGCCCTTCAAAGGTAAGGTACCCGGTTTTAGCAAATAAAATAAAGAATAAAATAAAATAATAATAAAAAATAGCACATTGAAAAACCTAAAACAAAAAGATCTCGCCCCCGCCCCCCCCCCCCCCCCATTCTCCATGTTCTCCAGACACGCGGCCTCGGGTCCAGTTTGCGGGGACGCATCTTGGGAGTCAGGAACCTGTGCAGCCAGCCCTTCCCCCTCTGGCTCACGCACTGCCCGCCGCCTCCCCTCGCCCTACTCCTCTCCGCTCCCTGCTTCTTGGTTTCTTCCTTCTGCTCCTCTCCCCGCCGCCGGGCTCACAGCACCACCTCTGCAGGAGGAGATTTTGGGATCCTCTGAGGAAGTTGAAGTTGGTGTCCCTGGGGGAGGAGAGCGGTGTGGATCTCATTGAATCTCTCCTACTTGGAGTTTGTTGAGCATCTTGGGTTTTGTAAGGATCCTCTTCTACAAGGAAATATAATAAGAAGAATGAAGTGTCAAATTGAAACCTTACCATACACACAAATACAACAACAAAATAAAATCCTAGAGTAGAAGATAACCAGCAGAATAAACCCACCAAGATAAACAGATGCCTAGATGCCAATAAAAATTACAAGAAATACTAAGAAACAGGAAGACATGGCCCAGTCTAATGAACAAACAAAAAAACAGGAGAAGATGCAGAACTTGGAACAACTAATCAGAGATGTCCTAACAAATATCATGAATCAACTTAATGAAGTGAAAGACGAGATTAAGAATATTAAGAAGACACTGGGAGAACATACTGAAAAAATTGTAAAAATACAGAAAATTGTAACTGATGTGATGGCATTGAATGTCTTAATGCAGGAACTCAAAAATAAACTGGAAGCACCTAAAGCAGATTTGAACAGACAGAGTAATCAGTGATGTTGAAGACAGTACAGCTGAAATCAGACAGTAGAACAGATACATAAAAAGAAAAAACCCAGTAGGGACTTAGGGATTTGAATGAAAACATAAAATGCACAAACATACATATTATAAGCTCTCCAGAGGGAGAAGAGAAGGGAAAGGGGGCAGAAAGAGTGTTGGAGGAAACAGTGACTGAAAATTTCCCAATTCTATTGTAGGACATGGGTGTACATGTCTAGGAAGTGTTGTACTATCCCAAACAGTATAAAGCCCTATATGACTACCACAAGACATATTTTTGTCAAATTATCCAATGCTCAAGATTAAGAAAAAATACTGAAAGCAGCGAGAGAAAAGAGATCCATCACATACAAGGGAAGCTTGATAAGATTAAGTGCTGATTTCACATATGAAACCATGGAGGCAAGAAGGTAGTGGTAAGACATAGTTAAGGTGTTAAAAGAAAAACCTTCCAGACCAAAATTCTCTATCAAAGCTGGCATTCAAAAATGAGGGAGTGTTCAAAATATTCACAGATAAACAGAAATTAAGAGAGCTTATCAATAAGAAACCTTCCTTCAAGAAATACTAAAGGGAGTTCTGCAGTTGAAAGGATAAAAGAACAGAAGAGAGAGAGTTGGAGGAGAGTGTAAAAACAACTAAAAAGATAAAAAGAAATAAAAACAACATATGGCATATATAAACTTAAAGAAAATATGGCTAATGTAAGTAATTCTTTGACAGTAACAACATTGAATGTTAATGGGTTAAACTCTCCAATCAAGAGACACAGACTGGCAGAATGGATAAGGAAATATGACCCATCTATATGCTGTCTATAAGAAACCCACCTTACACAAGGATGTAAGAAAGCTGAAAGTGAATGGTTGGAAAACCATTTTACACATAAACATTAACCAAAAAAAGATGGGTGTAGCTATACTAATACTGGACAAAATAGCCTTTAAATGTAAAAGAATTGTAAGAGACAAAGAAGGCCACTATATATTGATAAAAGGGACAAGCTGTCAAAAAGATAGAATAATCATAAACATTTATGCAGCTAACCAGGGCATCTCTAAATACATAAGGGAAACATTGAAAAAATTAAGTAGAGAAATAGATGCCTCTACAATTATAGTGGGGGACTTTAACACACCATTATCACCATTAGACAAATCATCTTGACAGAGAATCAATAAAGAAACAAAGACCTTGAATAAAACATTAGAAGAACTGGACCTAATAGAGATATACAGAACATCACTAATAAAGTGTGATATACATTCTTCTCAAGGGCACATGGATCATTCTCCAGGTAGACCACATGCTAGGTCACGGAACAATTTTCAGTAAATTCAGAAAGATTTAAATTACACAAAGTAATTTATCTGACCACCATGGAATGAAGCTGGAGATCAGTATGGAGCAGAGAAGCAGATTAGGCACAAAGATATGAAAGATAAAAATCACACTCTTAAACAATCAGTGGATCAATGAGAAAACTACAAAAGAAATCAGTAACTATCTTGAAATGAATGAAAAGGACAACACAGTATACCGAAACCTATGGAATGAAGCAAAAGCTCTATTTAGAGGGAAATTCATAGCCATAAATGCCTATATTTAAAAAGAACAAAATCTAAAACAAAGACCAAATTTCATACATGGAGAATTAAGAAAAAGTACAGCATATTAACCTCAAAGGTAGTAGAAAGAAGAAAATAACAAAGATTAGAGAAGAGATAAATGAAATGGAAAATAAAGCACCAGAAAAAATAAAACCAACAGCGGTTTCTTTGAGAAGATTAATAAAATTGACAAACCCTTATCTAGACTGTCAAAAAAAAAAAAAAAAAAAAAAAAGATGCAAATACAAAAATTAAGAAATGAGGAAGGGGATATCATCACTGGCCCAACAGAAATAAAGACTATCATAAGAGGCTATTTTTGAAAACTTGTCTGCCAATACGATGGATAATTTAGAGGAAATGGACACATTCCTAGAAACACACGAGCAGTCTACATTGATGAAAGAAGAAATTGATGAACTCAACAGACCAATCACAAGAAATGAGATTAAATTAGTCATCAAAAATATCCCAGCTAAGACCCCAGGACCAGATGGCATTTCAGGTGAATTCTACCAAACATTCCAGAAAGTACTAACACCAATCCTGCTTAAAACTTTTCCAAAAAATAGAAGTGGGGGCAACATTGTCTAATTCAGTCTATAATGCTATCATCGCCATTATACCAAAGCCAAATGAAGATGCCATAAGAAAGGAAAACTATAGACTCAATCTCTCTATTGAGCCTAGATGCTAGAAATCTTCAACAAAATACTTGTTAATTGTATCCAACAACACATCAAACTAATTGTTCACCCTGATCAAGTAGATTTCATCCCTTGTATTCAAGGATGGTTCAACAGAAGAAAATCAATATAATACACCCCATAAACAGACATGATCATTTCTATAGATGACATAAAAGCATTTGACAAAATACAGCACCCTTTCCTGATCTAAAAAAAAAAAACACTTCAAAATATAGGCATAGAGGAAATGTCCTCAGCATGATAAAAGGTATATATGAAAAAACCCACAGCTAACATCATATTCAATGGTGAAATGCTAAAAGCTTTCCCTCTAGGATCTGGAACAAGATAAGGATGCCCACTGTCACTTCTTTTATTTAACATTGTGTAACTGTGTGGGAGATAGTGTGGTCTACAATGTGAACTATGGTCCATGCTTAATGACAAAGCCCCAGGATGTGTTTATCAATTGCAATTAATATTCCACACTAGTGAATGATGTTTATGTGGGAAGTGTGGGATGTGGGGCATATGGGAATCCCTATATTTTTTGTGTATCAGTTATGTGATCTAAGTATCTTTTAAAAGAATAAAAATTAAAAAAATAAAGTGTTAAATACATCCTCTAAAATACATCAAGTAAATCTTGTTACTAAGAATATATTCAGAAGAGAAGAAAGCAAGGAAGTGAACTGACATTTGCACACCAATGTTCATAGCAACATTATTCACAATTTCTAAAATATGGAAACAGCCTAAGTGTCCATCAACCAATGAATGGGTAGACAAAATGTGGTTTATACATACAATGAAATACTATTCAGTTGTAAGAAGAAATGAAATTGCAATGCATATGACAACATGGATGAACCTTGAGAATATTATGCTGCATGAAATGTCAGACACAATGGACAAATATTGTATGGTCCCATTAATAGTGAGTACAGTCACAAAGGTAAACTCTAGAGTATAGGTTAGTAGGAACTAGAATGTGTGTTGAGAATGGGAGGTGATGCTTAATGTGTATAGAATTTTTAATGTCTCATAAAAGTGTGGAAATGAATTGACTTGATGGTAACACATTATAGTAAGTATAACTAACTTTGCTGATTTATAAATGTGGCTGAAAGGGGTAGCCTATGGGCATAAGTGTCAATTGAAAAGAAGCTAGAGAATAATCTAGATACTGTAAAATAGTGATTTCAATGGGAAATGAAGATTGTTGTTAACAGTATAAAAATAAATATGTTCATTTACAAATTGTCAAATATGTGGTGACAGAATATTACAATAAATGTAACTTATGGGTGATAAAAAAAAAAAAAAAAGATCTCAGTTGATAAGTTCCCTGTCATAGGTGCTGGCTAGGTGCCAGCTGGGTGCCTGGCAACCCACTTTCTGGTTCCTTTCTCTTAGGAGATACTGGGAATTGAACCAGGGACCTAGTATATGTGAGGCAGGCATTTCTCAACTGAACTACACCCACTCAACAGGTCAGGGAAGCTTCTGAAAGCTCATCTGTCTCTCCTGCCCCCTTTCCCTCAGGTGAGTTAGGCTTTGAACAGTTTGCAGGCTCTCTCTCCTGACTTCCTTCTCTCTTGGCTGTTAGGCACCTCTGCCTACCCCCTCACTGACCTATTTCCTCTCTCTCCCAGGGCGGCTGGGTGTGACAGTCTGCCTCCCCCTCCCCTTTCCCTGGGGCTGCTTCAGTGCTGGCTGGGGTCTTTTTTGAGATTCAAAGGGGATTCAGCTGCCTAAAATCACTGAAGAGAAACCACTCTCCATCCTCTGCCAGACCCTCTCTTCCTCCCAGGGAGAACATTCTTTCCTGCTCAGTTGGCTGCAGTGAACCAGGGATTTTACTGAGGCTATTCGCCTTGAGGGTGGGGGTATATGTGCAGTTCCCAGCCACAGGGGTGAGTAACTCAGTTTTCATTTGACCTCTTCTTCTGTCTCTCTCCCTCCTGGATGACGCACAGCACTCTCCTGGTCTGCAAATCCCCAGTTTTCTAGGCTGTCCAAGCAAATATGTGAAATAGGTTGGCTTAAACAATGGGAATTTATTAGCTTAGTTTGAGGCCAAGAAAATATTCAAATCAAGGCATCATCAAGAAGATGCTTTCTTCCCCAAGACTGGCTGCCAGATCTTTGGCTCCTCTGTCACATGGCAAGGCACATGGCATCATCTGCTGGTCTCTCCATTCTCTTCTGGATGTTGTTGATTTCAGCTTCTGGCTTCTGTGGCTCTCTCTGTATTCATTCTGCTTATAAAGGACTCCAGTAATAGGATTAAGACCATCCTGAATGAGGTGGCTCACACCTTAACTGAAGTAGCCTCATCAAAAGGTCCTACTTACAATGGGTTCTCTTCCACAGGAATGGATTAGCTTTAAGAACTTGATTTTCTGGGGTACCTACTGTTCCAAACCACCACAAACACAATGTCAGTTTTTTTTATGGTTCTTATCACAATCTAAAGGTCTTCTTTCACGTGTTGGCTTGTTGATCATTTTCTTGACTAGAAGGTAACATCCACAGGAGAGACATTGTTTGTCATTCACTTCTCTATCCCAAGTACATGGCATGGGGTGCATGATCAATAAATATTTGTTGAAATAATGAATGGGCTCTAGAATCTGCAAGCTGTGTGAGGGCCCAGCCAGCATAGAGGTTTTCAGGGTAGTGTTTGGAGGGCAAGTGTTCACTTCAGGGAATTATGCTTGGGGCTTAGCTGTCCCCTTTTCAAGGACATGTAGCTGTTTCTTCTATCTTGCCTGGCTTTATGTTCCGCCTCTGCTTTCACAAAACCAGTTTCTTCCCTAGGAAGAAAGAAAGAAAGGGTCCTGACTGTTCAGATGTGGACTTAGACTCTTGAAGGGAGGAGGAAGATTTGGCTTCAGGAATATGTGAGAAATGAGCAAGTGTCAAGGAGTTGGAGGCAGCCAGGTTTGCCTGGGTCTTGAGCTGTTCTACTCTCTTTGGTGCATTCCATCAGGTAAAAAGCTGTCCTTCTCCTATCCTAGGGGTCAGAGGAGGCAGGGGTGCTTTAGTCTCAAGGGAGGTCAAAGTACAAGGACTGACCAGAGCAGAAGTTTTTTTCTATTTATTACAAACTTTGTCAAATACAGCTGACCAGAGGGGTCTAAAAACAGCCCAGACTTCTGACCCCGATTCAGCCGAAGAGGTAAGGACAGCCCTGGCCCTGCTACCTCATGGGGAGCCCTTCTTAGAAGAACAGCCAGTCCCTCAGATGGTTCAGTCTTGGATCCAGCAGCAGAGAGGAGTCCAATCTGCGTGGGCAGCCCCTTGAAGCAGTCCTTGGTTGCAGATGCTCTGGGTAGGGCAACAGCTTTAAGTTTCCCAGTTCACATGTTCCCACCATACAAGTCAAATCATGGCATGTAAATAAAAGGGAAATGCAGAAGGTTGGAAAAGAGAGCCCGGAAGAGGTTGCATTGGAAAAGGGAGGTGTTGGCAAGTTCTTGACCTGGGTGGAGTTACAAAGCTCACTTGAAAATTACTCTTTAAATTGTACATATATATTAAACACTTTTCTGTATATCTTTTTTTTTTTTTTTTTTTTAAGATTTATTTTAGGGAAGCGGATGTGGCTTAAGTGGTTGGGCTACCATCTACCATACGCGAGGCCCTGGGTTTGGTTCCCAGGGCCTCCTGGTGAGGGCAAGGTGCCTTGCACCCATGGGGAGCTGATGGCCCGCGCCCATGGACAGCTGGCACAGCAAGATGACGCAACAAAGGGGGAGACAAGCACAGAAGAAACACGCAACGAATGGACACAGAAAGCAGACCGTGAGCACAAGCGGTGGGGGGTGGGGTGGGGGGGATAAAAAATATCTTAAAAAAAAAAAAAAGATTTTACTTATTTATGCCCCACCACCTCAGCTCATTGTTTGCACTTGCTCTCTACTATCTGTGCTCATTTGCTGTGTGCTCTCTGTGTCTGCTCGTCTTCCCTTTAGGAGGCACTGGGAACCGAACCTTGAACCTCCCATGTGGGAGAGAGGCACTCAATTGCTTCAGTCACCTCAGCTCCCTGCTTTGTTGTGTCTCTCATTGACTTTCCTCTGTGTCTCCTTGATGCATCATCTTGCTGCGTCAGCTCGCTGTCTTGCTCACCTTCTCCAGGAGGCACTGGGAACCAAACCTGGAACCTCCCACGTGGTAAATTCTTTTTAAAAAATGTAAAAAAAATATTTAGAGTGGATAAAGGAACTGATGATGGAACTGATGATGGAACAGAAAAGAAATGAAAGAGCAGGGAGGGTGAAGGAAGAGGACAACAAAGGTGGAAGAAGTTACATCTTGGAGGTGGTGATGTGGGCCTCAGTTTCTCTTCTGTCTGGGTACTGGTTCCACTTCTAGGTACTGGAGCCCAGCCAGCATCCCCAGGACTGAGACACCTTAAATACAGAGAAAAGGTTAGTTAGTGGCTGCCAAACACATTGACTCTCATTTATCTTTTCTATATCTACGCTCCTGGACCAGCCCTAGTGCTGAGACAGTTCCTGTGGAAGGCTAGGGTGGGTGGATGCTTACTTGCCACTAACAGGGGTGCCAGGACTCCAATCGTGGGTGCCGCAGTCCCATATACAAACAACTCAGAGAGGAAATGCCCCAGGGCCAGGAAGAAGGTCCAAAGTGTGATATAGTACAGCCTATAAGGGAGGGGACAGAAAAGGGAGCTGAAGTTACAGCCTGTGCAGTACACAACAGAGGAAACCTATCAAACAGACTTGATATGCACAAACAGAAAACCAGGAAGTTGACAATAACTATAGAAAAAAGGAGATTTGTTCCTGAGAAACAACTTGGCTATTTGATCACATCATCTAGATTTATTCTCATCTGGGGCAAAACTGAAGGTTTCAATCTGCTAAACTGACAGGAGGATAATCCAGGCATCTAGAGAATATTTCCAAGTCTTAGCAAGGTGGTAAACATAATGTTTAAGTTTCCTGGCTGCTAAAACAAATACCATACAATGGGTTGGCCTAACAACAGGAATTTATTGGCTCATGGTTTTCTCCTAGGGTCAGTATCTTTTGGCTGGCTGGCAATCTTTGAGGTTCCTTGGCTCTTCTGTCACATGGCAATTCACATGGCAGCGTCTTCTCCTTTCTCTTGTGTTCCGTTGGCTTCCAGCTACCGGCTGCTCCCCATGGCTTCTCTTTCTGGCTTTCTCTATAAGGCCTCCAGTCACAGGTTTAAGACCCATCCTGATTCAGTTGGGCCAAATCTTAGTTGAAGTAACCTCATCAAAAGGTTCACACCCACGGGAATTGGATTAAGATTAAGAGCACATTTTTCTGGGGTACACAACTCCAACTCACCACACCTAAGTCAGGATTACAGTAGTCTTAGGCAGCAGAGAAATTCTGGCCAATCATGCTTACACTTTCTACTTATCTATATCGGCTGAGTCTGTAGATGCTGGCCATGGGCTTGTCAATGTTCACAGAATGCAGGGCCTGAACAGGGAATCAGTAGCAAGAATATCACTGAAGCCTTGAATTCTCTTTCAATACAGGTTGGTTATTTTGTGTCTGTGCTTGGGCAAGTGATCAGATGACAGGCACAGTGGCAACTTCATGGGAAGAGAACTTGTTCCTCAACTTTGACAATGAGGTGGAGAAGAGATGGGCTACAGGATGATGGCACACTTGGATTGTAGATATCTTTTTTTTTTTTTTTTTTTTTTTAAAGATTTTATTTATTTATTAATTTATCCCCCCTTTGCTGCTTGTGCTCGCTGGGTCAGCCAACCACGCCGTGCGGGCGGGCCTGCCTTCACCAGGAGGCCCCGGGAACCGAACCTGGGGCCTCCCATATGGTAAATGGGAGCCCTACTGATTGAGCCACAGCCGCTTCCCTCTTTTTTTTTTTTTAACTATGAAAAATTTTAAATGAACTATTTCAAACATAAAAAATTATAGATAATAGAATAATATGATGATTTCCTACTAATACCCAGATCCATTAAATCCTAACATTTTGCCAAATTTGATTCAGATACTATTTTCTAAGAAATAAAATACTACAGATAACAATTAAAGCATCCCATATATCTCATCCTGATCCCATTCTCCTCTTCCCCCCTTTCCCTCCCTAGAAGTAAACAATATCTTACATTTGATTTTTATCATTCTTATGCATGTTTTTATACATTTAGTAAATGTGTATATGGGTGTTGATTTTGAATGTCACGTTAGGGAGGGAATAGGATCAGAGTGCACATCAGAAGTGCACAGATCAAAGTCCTAGGGTAGAATAGAGTTGGACACAGGAAGTTAGCACTTGCAGTTGTCCTGTGTGAAGGCTGATGTCTGCTGGGAAAGGGGAAACATGAATGGTTAAGGGAGGTAAAAGTGAGTCTGGATTGTCTGGAAGGTAAATAATGAACTTGCTGCCACGAAGCTAGTTACCAATAGAACTGAGACTAGAACCTATTTTCTTGTTTTCATTCTTGGCCCAGGCTGTTTCCACTAAACCACATTGCTTCCAAAAATACATGTCAATCTAGGACAAATAAACCACTGTTTCAAGTTCAAAATAATTAAAAAAAAAAAAAAAAAAAAAAAAAGATTGTAGGGCCAAAAGGGCTGCTTTAAATCCCACTTGAATCAGTCTTTCTCAGTTTAAATTAAGTGGGTCTCTAATGTTTAGATTTGCAAAATCAGGAAAGATCATCACCACCTCCCAGGGCTGCTGTAGAGGCTTGGCCAAGGCCATGTAGGTGAAAGCTCCTTGCATGGGGGGGGCTCAATAAATGTCACTACTTCCTCTCCTCCCTACATGCTGAGAAACTGAATAAGATCGAAAAAGATTTCAGTGTGAAGCTAGCGTTTTGATAGCCTCACCCACTGACCTGAGCAAACTTTTTCCAGTCTTGACCATGAGGACTGTTTTTGGGAAGAAAGCACGTGAGCTCCCTCCAGTGGCTAGAACCGGTAAAGGCATTATCTAGACAAGCGTCTGCCTGTGATTGTTCCAACTCACTGTGAGAGTACTCTAGCAGGGGAATTCAGAGGAGTTCTCTTTCACTCTCACCACTGCCTTCACTTGTGGGCTTTTCTCTCTCTCTCTCTCTTTTGTGGATTGTGATTTCTGTTCATCCCTGCTTCTTCATGAGGAATGTGATAAAAATAAGGTATATGTGGGTGGCTGCTCTAAAAAGAGCACCCACTCTACTTCTTTGGTAGAATAAAGGCTGGTTCTTTAGTAAAGAAGGAGAGGGGTATGATGCAGGTCACTGGATAATGACACTGCCAGTTTGCTCTGTCAGTTCCAAAGAATTTTCAGACTTTGAAAAAACCTAATAGGCCTATTATATTGTTTAGGCCAAGAGAAATGGAACCTATTAACCTATTATCCTCATTTGAGGCTGATGTATCAAAATGATAAATGGCCTAGCACCTGGCTTCCCACAAAAGGATGCTAAAGCTCTTCCTTCCCTTACATACGTCTTGTTGTGGATGTCGATGGCACAGAGGCAGCGAATCACTGATGAAAGCAGTAACCAGATCCCAAAGGTCCGAGCGTGGAGGCCATTCACTGTGTAGCAGAAAAAAAATCAATACTGTTGAGAAGGGGTGGCTAGGACTCCCTCCAGGCTCCTCCTACTTCTCTGGGGGTACATGGGAGGTAGGGAGCTGAGCCTGAACTCCCTAAGGGTGGGAGGCTGTGGCGCTGCACATGGGAACAAGAAGGAATAGAAGGAATTACAGAATGAGAGCTGCTCGACTCCTCTTTAAATGTCTGCAGTTGGGTGAGAAGTTCTTAAAGTGGAAACTCAACAAAGAGCCCAGTTAGGCAAACACTTTGGATATGGTAGTTTATACCCTCTGGTATGGGGTTTGGCATAGGCCAGAGAGCCTGGAACAGGTCAGGCTTGGGAGAATGTTGCAGAAATTGGTCATTCCATAGATATCTAGGAGGCCAATGAACTTTCAAGGCTGATCCTGGAGTGAATTGAGAGATGCCGGGACCAATCTCATTGCCCACACCTGACCTTTAAGAGACCTAAGTCCCTGAGTTGTCTCTTGAATCCAGATCTACACTATCTGAATGAAGCCCAAACCAGACTGGTTTTCTGTGCTCATAGTAGTGGCATAAAGCCCTGTTTCTTCAGTGTTGGCTTGGATTACCCTATACCTGGTGGCTTGGTTCTGACATTGCTGTATTAAGTCTCTTGTGCTGAAAGTATGGCTCATATTCTACCCTAACCGTGGTTCTTAACCCTGGGTGTTCATTAGAGTCAACTGAGAGAGTTTTATTAAGTTACCAAGACCTGGATACCAGACCAGGAGGTGGGCCCTGGGTATAAGTATTTTGTAAAGACTCCCTGCCTGGGTGGTTTCAGTGTACAACCATCAACCTAAGGTGTCCAGTGGCATGGGAATGCCAAAACAATGAAAGCAAAGAGACTTCCTTTGTTGGGTCTCCTGAACAAGGGAAAGTTCAAGGGACAAGACTGATGACTTAAGGATCTCTTAATATTTACCTCGGCTTTAAGGATTTACTTATCTTTGGAAAACCACACAGTTACATCAAATTCACAACATGAAGACCTTTAGATGGCAGTAAGGTGAGGAAAAAATTCTATATGCCAGGCAAATATTTAGCTGTTAGCTCTGCAGGGTGCCACATTCTTTATAAACTAATTCAATATCTTTTCTGAAGAAAAGATGGAGGAAAATCTCTCTAGTTAGTGAGACACTCAAATGGAGTAGTTCACCAATCCTGACCAAATTGTGCATCGGCTTAAATTCTAAAGCATGGATTCTTAACCTTTTTTTGTTCCACGGGACCCCCTTGCCACTCAGGTGAAAACCACGGGCCCCTTACTAAGTCTACACTATACTGTGTGTTATTTAATAAATATATCACACCCGCACCAACACGTCCCCACAAAAATAATGTTTTTTGAATTTTAATTCAAGCTCGTGGACCCCTTATAAAGAATCTCTGTTCTAAAGGGTGATCAGCAGAGTACCACAATCCCCCCGGATCATGGAGAAGCAGAGAGTGTCCACTTCTGGGCTGGCCAAACACAACCATGTACACACTCACATGCATAAATTGGCACACTCATGCACGCACACAAGCAGACGATCTGCTCAGCTATGTGCCTGCCACCAAGTCATGAGGCCTCTGGGCTTCTCTGTCTTGATATTAAAATCAAAGGATTAGACCAGATAACTTCTAAAATTCTGTGAATCTACACAGGATTCTTGGATCATCCAAGGGCAGCATTTGAAGGTGAAAAGCTGGAACTGTCCTCTTCATTTTTCTAGGCACTTTCCCCCTACTGTACTTGAGCTTTGTTCCAAGTAAGTCTTAGCCTACTTAGCTTCATTTTACACCCAGGTGTTGCAAAAAGTGGACTAGGTCAGAGCCTGAATCTGGGTTAAGCTATAAATGTAACAAAGAATTTTCAGCTTCGTGAAAGTGCTGCAGCTCAAACTACCCCATACATCAATGCAGTGAAAACCCAAGCTGAAATCTGAAAACACTCTCAGCACACAGGCTCAGGAAGCTGGGAAAGGCTGCCACAGGCCTTCTTCCAAAGCTTCATTTTGGGAAACTGACAGGAGGCTGCGATTCTGAATATCTTCTCAGGGACTATCTCATGGTTTTGAATGACCTGGGACAGGGGTTCCTTAACCTTTTCTGTTCCAAGGACCCCTTTGCCAGTCAGGTGAAAACCACAGGCCCCTTACTAAGTCCACACTATACTATACTGTGTATTATTTAATGAATATATCACACCCATAGCAGCATGTCCCCACAAGAATAGTGTTTTTGAATTTCAGTTCAAGCTCACGAACCCCTTGTTAAGAAACCCTGACCTGGACTAGTAGCTCTCTATCTGTAATTTGGAACATAAATCACATGTACCTCAACCTGATTTCTGAAGAGGACTCTGATATAGTATGACAAGCTTCTTTAAGCTTTCCACTGGGGTATCACAGAATCACCAATTAACTATATTTTTCAATTGCCCTTATAATGATTTTTGTACAGACTAATTGCCCAGAGTGTTGTAAAATGAATAAACTGGTATTCAAAGAAGCTTGGGGGGAAAAAGGGTCAAGTGCTATCCATAAAGCAGCACCGCAATGGTTCCTAAAGGCTAGATTAGACAGCATCAGAATTACCTAGGAAGATTAAAAAACAACAACAATATCCCTGGGCCTCACCCAGAGCGTAAAGCTTCAGTAAGCAGGTTTGGAGAGAGAAATGGGCATGGTGCTTTATGAGTTTGTTTTAAAGTTTCCTAGCTTATTCTGAAGTATAGCCTGTTTTGGGAACCAGAACTTAGGTCACTGCTGCAAAGGATGCAGGCCTTTGATTTCTTACCGAAGTCTGGCTTGTTTGTGTAGAGCTTTTCATGGAGAAAACTGTGGTCTCGGAAGCTCTGCAGTCCGTTTGCCAAGGTTATGACGGACACCATAACCAACCAGCTTCGTAGTACATTCAGGAAACGGCTCATGATTCTTGGCAACAAAAGCAGAGGACACGAGACAATAAGAGTTAGCCGACTTCAATCATAAGTGCTTTCACTTCTTTGGTTAAACCTGAGGGCCTAATTCCTCTTCAAGGCCCTTAGGCTCATCCACCCCCAGCTGCTCTTACTTCACAGGGTCAGCATGCAGTCTTTGAATATTGATCCTAAAACAAAATGCACAGAACTTGACTCTGAATGACAGATAATACCGGGGGGGGGGGGGAGGTCAAACCCAAGGGGTACAATGAAGAGAAGAAAAGGAATAGAAGAAATGGAGATGTACAATTGTTACTTTAAAGAAATATACCGTATTTCTGGGTAAGGCTTATAGATAGAGGTCTTAATATTTAGTCACATGAATAGCGGTGATTGAACAGTGTACTTTACAATAAGTGGTAAGTGGCACAGTACTTACCTGTGTCTAAGCAACTTCTCCAAAATACTGCCCTAAACCAGAACTCCTCTTCTTGGCTGGAATCAGTTCTCCTAGATCTTTGCCTCTAGCCTGGCTTTTCATGTCCTTTTTTTTTGTAATGCAAATGGCTCAAAGGTGATCATAAAACTACCAATGGACACCTGCCTGGCTACTGATGATCCAAGCCTTATACAACATTCCAGTGAAACCTATGGTATGAAGCTAATATTTATATTCGTATGCTTTCTCTACTCTGGTTCTCAGGTACATCATACTCCATAAACTAGAAGATGAGTCGAAATGTTAAAAACAAACTGTTGTGACTTGAGAACTAGTAAGAAAATTACACAGAGAAGGAAACAGCCATCTTGATTGGGTTGCAAGAGAAATTATAATCGCTAACAGTTAAGGGGCACTTGTTATATGCCATGTTCTGTGCCAAGCACCTAACATGTTATCTCATTTAATAGAATACTTACAACAAGACAGGTAGGCACTATTAATATTTCCATTTTCAGATGAGGTTTGGCACAGAGAGGTTAAGTGATTTGCTTGAGATCACACCCTTCTGTTAAGTCTCTCAATCCTCCCTTCCCCGCAAAAGGGTGCCCTCCCAGGTATCTTTCATCCCATCCCTATTTCTACTTGTTCTCCCGATCCTTTCAAATAGATGCCACACGGACACTCCATCCGTATCTTCCCTCTCCTCCCCCATCTTCTCTTTACCTGGTTACCGGACCCTCAACACAGCAAAAACAGCAGCAGCAGAAGCACCCGCAAAGAAGCACCTATAACAAAGCGCCAGCGCCGAGCCACCTGAGCCATTTGCCTGGTCTCCGCCCACAGCCTCGCTTCAGGATTGGGGCGCTTCCATCGGTCCTTGCTCTGACTGGCTGTGCTGGCTTCGCTGGGAGCAGGAGATGGGGCGTGAACCCCTTTACTGCCAATCAGCGGTTGCAGCTGTCCAAGCCTCACGCCTGGCACTCCACTCACGCAGTGAATCCTTCTGTTGAGAGTGATGGAAGGACTCCAGGCCTGCAGCCAATTCTTTATGGGCGGAGAGGAAAAAGGCAAAAACGGTGCCAAGTTTCTCCTCTGCGTGGTGGGGGCAGGGCTCTGGTTCTGGCTACCCCGCGGTGACGACATCAGTCCGCGACCGAAGCGGAGCTTTTCCAGCGCCGAGTGGTGGGCGCCTGCGCAGTGGCTCCGAGCGGGCGGTTGCTTGTTGGTTGTTGTAGTAACCGGGGAAGCAGCCGTCGGCGGCGGCCGTGAGCCCCGCAGGGAAAGGAGCAGGGAGGTAGGCGCAGAGCGCGGTCCCCGCCTGCCCGCCCCGAGTCATGGGAAGATGAGACAGGTAAACGCCTGCGCCGGCGCGCTCACCTACCCGAGGGAGGTACACTCTCGGGTCTGGGCTGGCGCCGTCCGCTGCACTTCCTCGTAGAGCCGGGGAGCATCTGCTGGCTTCCGGGCTCCAGGCAGAATCGCTGCTGCGGAGTCGCCCCTTCCCTCCCGGAGGAAAGCCCCTACGGACCTTCCTGGGATTGGGGCCAGCCGAGCGTGGGACTGAGGGGCTGATCCCCTTAAGGCGAGGACGGTCTTTGGGAGAGTGTCCTTAATCTTCAGGCCGCCCTGTCTCTCCGCCTTGCAGGCATCGCAGAAAAGGTTGACATCCCTTGTTTGCTTCGAGGTTTCGTTTCTTGTTTTATCTTAAAGGGCTTCCCTACATTTTGGGAAAGATCGAGGAATCAATCACTTTGGGAATCCCTTGAAGAACGCCTTTGAGGTTGTTAGATAGTGCCCATTCCGCTGACGATATGTAGGGATAATCATAGGGGTCGTTTTTTTGCCCTATGTATAATCTTATAGTATATATGAACGCATAGGAAAAAGGTTTGGAAAGATAGACATCAAGTGGTTATTCTTGGGTAGTGGGATTATGGTCATTTAAACATTCTTATTTTCTTTATCTGTACTTTTTTCCCATCCTCTACCTTCACAAACACAACGAACACGTAGCACTTTTTGCTTATGGAAAAATATTTTAAGTTAAAAATGAAGTGTTAGTGTTGGAACATCCCAATTTAATGTCTGTTTGAGACTTGGATCAAAGTTTGTGATTTTTTGTAAAGGAGAATAATTTTTAAGAGTATTTGAAAGGGCAGTGCTTTTTCCCCCAGCTATTTATATAATCCTTGATTCAGAAGACTGTACTAACATTTTGGTTCAGTTGTTGAATTTGTTTTCCTTAGAACATGTGGGCATTTTGCCTTTTGCTTGTCATAGAGTCTAAAGAAATATTTGCAAGGGTCTTAAACTTTGGATTTTTATTTTTAACCCAGGTAGGTTTTTCATGCAGAGAACTTATGTTTTAGACAATCAACCACCTACCTCACACTTCCCTAAAAGTTAAGTGAGTCTGTTCTTTTGGTACATATTAGATTAGCATATAAAAAAAGAATGAGAGACTCAACTTAGTAGCAGCTCTTCAAATACATAGAGTACAGACTGTATATTTGAAAAAATCTTGAGGCACTGTGATAGAAGATAAGTCAGGCACCATATAGGTATAAATATTCATTTTCATTAATTGAGATATAGCAATAATCAATAATCAAATAGACCACTGCATTGTGTTGTAGTCAATTGACTTTCTTGCAGGAATCTGTGCCACCCAAATTGTTTGATCCAGTGAATCTGCAAGGAAAGGTCTCTGAGGCCCCCTTTTACTGACTGCATGACAAACCCTAAAGGAAATGCCAGTCGTGATGGCCCGGGACCTGGAGGAAACAGCATCATCCTCAGAGGATGAGGAGGTGGTAAGCCAAGAGTAAGTAATAAGCCTGCTTTTGATCCTTTGTTTATCTTTAAGTAGATGGGAAGTAGTTCTCTTTTTCTCAAATGTTCTTTTACCCAGTATTCTTGCTCTGTGATTGACTGTGGTTTTAGTTTCTAACCGTGATCTAATTCAAAATCTTATTATTTGGTCCCTATCAGCCATCAGAAATGAGATAAGGCTCTGTTTCTGGGCTCATGAGCAAACATCAGCTCTGGATGTTGTAAAATGAAGGTGGTTGGTGGTGAATTCTTGATTGGAGCTCCCAAAGCAGGAGATTTTGGAAGTTTTAGATATTGAAGAGAAGTGAAGTTTCCAAACTCTGTGATATTGGTTATTTTATGCTAACTTCCTCAAAAACCTTTACAATGATAGAATGCACGGTAATAGGTGTCAGGGTAATTTGGGGCAGGCCTTTGGAATCCTATAATCCATGTGTGCTGTGTCTACTGAACCACATTGTTTTCCAAAGGTCTTTTACATGAGAGTCGAGTTTCTTGATGGCTGGATCCTCATAATAAAAATGGAGGATAGAGGTAGGTACAGCTGCTATAGATTGTAATGGCTTTAGACACTGTATCTCATTTACTCTGAAAATGTTATTCTCACTTTATTAAACTCAGCCTTACAAATATCAAAAAACTTCTCAGGGGTATATGGACAGTAAGGTGTGGATTAGGATTCAGACCTACTTCTCCTAGATATTGAAGCACTCTGCTATTTGCTTCCCTAATATTATTTGACATAGAAGAAAAAGAAAGTCTGACTTAAAGATTAGTTTTTAAGATTCTCTGTGCATCCTCTTGGATATATGTGTGCTGTGTTTCCTGAAAAAATGGGGACAATATCTCCTGGGCTATTTTGGAAGGGGTAGTTAAGATCAAATGGAATAATGTGTGTGAAATCACTTTGTAAATGGTAAGGTGCAATACAAATGTAAGGCATTATTGAATTTATTACACAATAATTGTTTATTGTTTATTATAATTACTGTAATTTGAAAAAAAGTATTAATGAAGCTTTGGGGAAGGTCGGTAGGTCATAGAAAATAATAGAGATTCAATGCTGTATTTGGGTCATTCTTGATCAGGATAATTAAGTGGATAATTCCCTCGGGTCACTTTGCCTTCCTAGTACTTTTTTCTTTCTGTGTGCTGCTGCTTATCCATTTCACAAAATTTTAAACTTCTGCTGTAAGCATCAGTCTTTCCATTTTTAAGATCATTCTTTTACTCCATGATCATCTTTCTTAATAGTGAACTTAGAGGTTGGGCCTGACAAATATTAGGCTGAACCATATGAAATTGCCATTTTGGTAGGTCGGGAACAGTTAAATATTGGCAATTTCAAATGGTTCAACCTAATTAGAGTAGGTACTCGGTAACTAACTTTGTTAGTTAACTTACTGTTAACTAACTGGATGAATTATAAAGGCTTTATACTTTAGATCACCTGAGATCAGGAGTTCTTAACCTTCTTAACCTTTTTTTTTTTTTTTTTCAAAGAAGTTGTGTGTTTACAAAACAATTATGCATACCATACAGGATTCCCATATGATGCCGCACCAGCAACACCTTACATTGTTGTGACACATTTGTTAAATTTGATGAAAGAATGTTGTCATAATATCACTGCTATCTATGGTCCATAGCTTATATTTGGGGTATTATTCCCACAAACCATCCTATTATTAACTCCATGTATTAGTATTGTGTATTTGTTACAATTCGAGAGATAACAGTCTCATATTTGTGGTGTTAACCATAGTCCATCTTTTACTATGGGGTTCACTGTGTTGTATGGTCCCCTGTCTTGTACAGTTTATCCAGAGTGTACCCTCAATGGCTTTCAGTTTCATCACAGAGTTGTGCTGTCAATAGCTCAGTTCATTTCAGAACTCTCCAAAAGGAGAAATTCCGTACCCCCTTATACATCCCTGTTATTGACCCTTGGCATTGATATAGTACCTTCTTTGTCATTGCTGTAAAAATATTATAGTAAAAATATTACAATATTACTGTTAACTATAGTCTATAAGTAATATTAGTTGTATTTTTCCATGTATCTTCATATTTTTAACATCTTATAATAGAGGAACATTCTTGTTTGTGCTATTAATCACAATCTTCATCCACCATTGAAATCACTATGTTATACAGTTCCTAGATTATACTCTTTCAATTGACATTAACCTCTCTGGAATACTCCATTATGCTCACTCTAATGTGTTACTGACGACTATCCATTTCCCCACATTTACAATACACCTTATTAAATATTCTACATATTTTCAGCATCAGCTCCCCCTTCTCAACCCATATTCTTTCTCCTCATAACCTGTACTCTAGAGTTTAATTCCATGAGTTTACGCATCATATTTAGTTTGTATTAGTGAGACCATACAATATTTGTCCTTTTGTGTCTGGCTGATTTCATTCAATGTAATGTCTTCAAGCTTAACCTTTTTTTATGCCATGGATCCCTTATCAGAAAAATGTTTTGGGGAGCAGATGTAGCCCAGTGGTTGAGCGCCGGCTTCTCATGCATGAGGTCCTGGGTTCTGGTCCCCGGTACCTCCTTAAAAAAAAAAGAATGTTTTTAAGTGCTTAATGTAAAATACGTATCATTACAAGGAATAATAATGACATTGAAATACAATTATCAAAATTTTAAGAAAACAAATGTGATACAGTAATATGTGCTTTTAAAAAAATTAATACATTAAATAACAAGATCATTTAAAATATGGGCAAGTTAAATTTTATTCTTTAAAAACAGCAGTATGGGGGCTGTTTTTGCTTAGTTTGAATAGGAACATTAAATTGTGGAGTAGGTCTTTGATTAACAAACAATTAATTGTGAGGAATACTGGGAAGCACATAGATACCAGAGCCACTAATGTGAGATATCAGTAGTTGAATGATTACCAGGGAAGCACTGTCTCATAGTTGTCCAACCTCATCACACAAGCATCTAGACAGGAAGATTATGATCACATGTGATCTAGTGCCCATCTAAGATCTACCACAACTTGGAAGTAGTGATAAATGTAAATGATGTTTTGAGATATCTGTAATGAGACTGTAATATGATATAAAATATCTGTCATTTCAGATAGAGTCAAAAGAACATATATAATGCTAATACTACTGCGCTTTGTTGCCTGCGTTCATAATTTAAAAATCTTAAATTTCTAGTAGACGTTATTGAAAATAAAGATATAATCCGGGAAGCGGATGTGGCTCAATCAGTAGGGCTCCCGTTTACCGTATGGGGGGCCCCGGGTTTGGTTCCTGGGGCCTCCTGGTGAAGGCAAGCCTGCCCACATGGCGTGGTTAGCTGACCCAGTGAGCACAAGCAGCAAGGGGGGGATAAATGAATAAATAAATAAAATCTTAAAAAAAAAAAAAAAAAAGATATAATCCTTCCCCCTGACCTCCTCCTCCCCCCAATTCCTGGACCTTTTGCTTCTCTCCCTTTCATATTCCTACTATTGATTTTTGACTATTAGTCTTGTTACATGAGCTCTATACATCAGCTCATGTCTTGTCTCTCAGACCCTTAGAAGTTAGAAGGCCTTAAATCATCTAAGGATGGTGATTTGATCCAAAGAGATATAGCCATGGACTTCTTTTAATTCTGCTCAGGTCTCTAGGCTGTATTAAAGTATCAGTGTCTTGCAATCCTGAACTTTAGGTGTAGAAGTCATCCAGGCAGTCCTTGTTTTGCATGGCATTATTTCAAATAGTAAAGGTAAAGGGACCATTTTTGTATATTTTCCTTGGGAATTCCAGATATACATTTATATAGAAAAGTGAAAACTTTCACATAAGAATTTGATATAAGCTTTTTTTTTTTTTTAGTCACTGAAAAAATAGTACCTTTAATTTCTATCATAAAAGCTGGCTTTACCACACTCAGCATATATATGCATTACCTTCAACTCAGCATGAGACATGACCCCTGGAGATGAGCCTCCCTGGCACCGAGGGATTACTACCAAGCACTAACGAGCAATGCAACTAGAAAAAGACCTCAAATAAAAGGGGGAAAAGGTAAAGACAAGTGAGTTTATATGGCTAAGAGACTTCAGAGTGAGTTGGGAGGTCATCCCAGAGGTAACGCTTATGCACATCTCAACAGGATCTCATAGACTGCCAAAATAGATACTACCCCAAATAGTAGGGCCCCTCAGGTCTCTGGAGACACCCAGGTCCTATGGTCTGGGCAGACAGCTCTGGAGTTTGGTGCATTGCCAATGGGCCCTACTTTGGAGTTTGTGCTCCTGAGATTGACAGAGTTGGACTCAGTTATGGCTTCCCTATATATGGCTCATTTGTCCCTTCTATTTGAACCTATAGTTGGTGCTGGAGTTGGTAGGTATATGTCCAAGAAACTTAAATCTTTGGGCTGTCCATGTGCCAGCTGGGCCCTGAGCCTCAGTGGAGTTGCTCCACCTACTCTCCAGCTTATTGGACTCACCCAGGACAACTAACAAGGAGATGAGGACAGACAACCACCATACCAGGGAAATGAGAGAGCCTATTACTGCAAGCAAGAAAGTCCCATCCATCGGCTGTATGGGATCGAAGCCCCCTCTCAATTAGAGGTAGAGTGGACATCACCATCCCAGAATCCTCAGGATTGGGGAATGAACTATGGACTAGAGTGGACTTACTGGTATTCTACTATAGACTTATTATGATTCTAGCAATGGAAGAAATTACAACATTGATGTGGAGGCAATGGCCACTGGAGGCTCTGAGGGCAAGGAGAGGGAAAAATATGGGGGCATTTTCGGGACTTGGGAATTGTCCTGAATGACATTGCAATGACAGATACAGGCCATTATATATCTTCCCATAATCTACATAAATGTGTGGGAGAGAGTGTAAGCTACAATGTAACCTATAATCCATGCTCAGTGGCAGTGGCCCAAAATGCGTTTATCAATTGCAATGAATGTACCACACTAATGAAGGATATTGTTTATGTGGGAAAATGTGGGAGGTATGGGGTGCGGGGCATATGGGAATCCTTTATTTTTTTATGTACATTTATGTAATCTAAGTATCTTTAAAAAAAATATTTTTAAAAAGTATATTTTATAAAATAGTAGAAGGAAATGCAAAAAAAAAAAAAGCTGGCTTTATATCAGTGAAATTGTTTGTCAACAAATGAATATACAGTGAGTGCTACAGGGGTTCAGAGAAGGAAGGAATCTGTAGGCTGGAGGAGGTGGGGAAGGCTCCAGTAAGGTGGTGAGACTTGGGCTGGGCCTTCAAGCCTGGATTAAATAAACAGAAGTGGGGAAGACATTTTTGGTAGGGGAAGTGAATGAATAAAGGCAAAGAAGGAATGTAAAAGTTGCTTTACATATCCTTCTTTGAATTATGTAGGCTAGGCCCCAGGAGTGAGTCATTTTATGTTCCTCATGAAATTGCTTCTTAAAGTGTTCTTCTGACCTCCTAAAGTGTTCTTAGGCTTTCAATAAAATGTACTATGAAACTGGTCTACTTCAGTAATCATTCACATCCTTGTTCTGCTTTAAAAAGTAGGTTACTTTAATATATACCAGCTTCTGGTGTCACTGAAAATTGAAAGACCCAATTTTCAAGTTTCCTAATCATTTTTTTTTTTCCCTTCTTTTTTCTTTTTTTTCATTTCCCTAATCATTTTGAATCTTTTCCCTTTAGCACCACCTGATTGGAACATGTTTATATTGACAATTTAGCATCTGCTTCAGGTGTTTTTTAGTTGACCTTACTGAATTTATCATTTGTCTACTTCCTTTCTTACCTTCTTGTAGATAAGTGAAAAGATTTCTCTTTTAGGGATTTGGCTTTCTGTAGACAATATAGTTAGGGCCTTGGCTGGTCTCAGCCCTTTATCTGTTTATTGTGTTCCTGACTCTTGTCAGACATTTTTAACTTGTGGCAGTGATCCATTGTTTTAAGGGCCATGGCACAGTGGTGCCAGTTTGTAGCTAGTGTTAGAGTGACAAGGAACTGGACACTTTCCAAAGTTTCCAAACTTTTGTAGTTTAGACTATTTTACACTACCATTTGACTTAGAAAATTATGGTGGAAGAATAAAAGCTAGAAGAGATCATAGGAATCATCTGGCCTAATATTTTACAAGTGTTAAGATAAAAAAGCAAGTAAACCACAAAAACTCCTTCTTGCTAAAAAAACACACCCTATAAGTACCATTTCTCACAAATGGGCACTATCACTTAAGTCAAAGAACAAGAACAGTAAGCATCCACATTCCATTTCTGGAGAACAGGAGTGGTGCCCACATTGCTTTCCTCACTTAAAGGTAGTTGGTAGCTCATCCCAAGTCTAAAGGACGCCTTACTTCTGAGGATGGTAGTTGGGCAGCCAGTGCATTCAAAGTGTACATCTTTTATAACTTGGGTTGGGAGGGTCCAGCTTGGCCCCAATATTTGTGGTATGGCCTTCGTTAATGGCTGTAGGTATATGAGTTTTTAAGAACAATGTGAGTCTTGTCTAAGTGGGTCTTACTCCATTTAAAATATTGGCTAGTTTAAGTTCCCAAAGGGTTGAGTTCAAGGGGTGCAGTACACAGAACGTTGCTGAAATGTGATTAGGGAAGGGGAGTGTGGAAAGAGCATAGGTACTTGGGTTCAAATCCTGGTTCCCTTACCAAACCAGCTCTTTGACCTTGGGCAAGTTATTTAATCTAAGACTCCAGTTCTTCAATTTATAGTTTCAAAAGGATTGGGTAAGATATCGTGTGGAAGCTCGTAGTTTAATTGCTGGTGCATAAGGGACTCGGTTCACTTAATTTTCTTTCCCTTCCTACTTCCTTCTCTAAGGAGATTGAGGATTTTCCTGATCTGTGAGTAAATATCCATCTAAGATTGACTAAACTAAATTTCATGAGAACAGAGGACGAGAATAATGCAAGAGGCATTTCTGCTCTGTGGTTTTATATTGGAGAAAAATGTACATTGTTCCATTCTTACTAGCATAGACTTTCTTTAAGATCCATGGCTTAACTGAGGTACTTGTATTAGGGTTCCTAGGTCAGAATCTTAGGATGGGTCATCAAATTGGCTTGAAAAGGGACTATGGTGTAAAGAGAGTATATAAATTATTGTGACTATATCAGTTAGGGTTTTTTGTGTGCAAGGGACGAAAGTGTAGCTCAAATTGTCCTTAATAATAAAGGAAATTTATTAATTCTCAAATTTAGGCAAGGCTTGATTCTGCAACTCAATTTGTCACCTAGAATCTCATTTCTCTTCATCTTTCAGTCAGGCTCCCACTGACTTCTATCAATAGATTTAGCCTCTCCCTTCAAGGGCACAAAATGGCCGTTACAGTTCCAGGCCTTTGGTTCTAATGCTACACCATGCAAGGGAAAAGAGGCCACCTTCTGTAGCTGCTGCAGAAGAGAAAGAAAGCCTTGCTTCTGCAGAGGCCTCAATAGATGTCTCCTTACATTCATTAGCTCTAATTGGGTTATGTGCCCATCCTTGGACCAGTCACTATGACTGGGCAATGGAAAGACCTGATTGGCTGAAGCCAGTCAAGGCCAGTGTCTGGGGCAGGGATGGAGACATGGCCAAGAACAGGAGATGAATGGTTTGCCACAGGACATTTGGGGTTCTCGTTCCAGAGGGCTAGAGAAGTGCTAAGCAGAGAACTGCTTTAGCAGTTAATTCAGATTTTGAGCTGTGAAGTAATGAAGCCTTGTGTTCTACTTGTAGGGATCATCCATGTATCATGTGGACTGGAGGCTGCAGGAGAATTCCAGTTTTGGTGTTCCATGCTGAGGCTATTCTGACAAAGGACAACAATATTCGTGTAATTGGAGGTGGGTATGCCACAGAGGGCAGGGCTGGGCATGGCCCTGACGACCTTGTCTTGCAGAACCTGATGTCATGTGTGGATAGGAAAAGGTCTGTGGCGATGAGAAAAATCTATCGATCTGTTATACTTGAAAGGATTGTTTATAATTTCTTAAATTGTTTGCCTCATGTCTTTTTCCTCTTCGATATTTTTTCAGAATTATGTGTATACATGTGTTTATTATTTTTTATTGTAAAATATACATAAGATAAAAATTACCATTTTAACCACTTAAAATGTACAATTCATTGGCATTTAGTGCATTTATAAAGTTGTGCAACCATTGTCACTAGTTCCAGAACATTTTCATCACTCCAGAAGGAAACCCTGTACCCATTGTTTTAGTTAGCCAGGTTTCTATGACAAATACCACATAATGGGTTGGCTTATACTAACAAGCATTTACTGTCTCATGTTTTCGGAGGCTAGAAATCCAAAGTCAAGATGTCAATAAGACCATGTTTTCTCTCCAAAGTCTCCAGCATTCTGGTGCTGGCTTGCCGCAATCCTTGGGGTTCTTTGGCTTTTATCTCTACCTCCCGTCATGTGGCAATATCCTTGATCTCCTCCTGTGTTTCTCTGACTCCTGCCTTTTTATAAGGGCTCCCAATAATACAGATTAAGGCCCACCCTGATTCAGTTGGGACACACCTTAACTAAAATAATGTCTTCAAAAAAGTCCTATTTACAATGAGTTCATACCCACAGGAAGGTGGATTAAGATTAAGAACATGTCTTTTTTTTTTTTTTTGTGGGTGTGATACATTTATTAAATACACAGTAGCGTAGACTTACTACTGTGGTTTTCACCTGACTAGCAAAGGGATCCATGGAACAAAATGTTAAGAACCTCTGGATTAGACATACGTCGTACACCTTGTACCAACTTGATTTTTAATCAGTGACCAACACAAAGCATTCTAGAACAGCCATACTATTATCTCCCACATCAACATTTATTACATTAATAACATTTCTAGCAAAAGCAAGTAAGAAGTTCAATAACTGAATTCACATTGACAGGTTTCATTTTTATCCATTAGCCAATTTGGAAAAAAGCCATATTGATCAAAGGGATTAAAAGTAAAAAGCACCTTTTTCCTTGCTACATCTAGTATTTTTAACACAGTGGCTCTATAATTCCAAGCAGATGTCAGAGGCAAAAATCTAACTGCAGGACCATGACATGGACTTGTCTCTTATAATTTCTTAATCATTTATACAGTTATTTTGAAATCTTACGCTTTAACTATTGAGCAGGAAACTGCAAACATTTTGTGAGAATTGTATTCCACAGTAAATACCTGTGTATTTACACTGAAGTCTCATGTTACTGGGAACCATCACCTACTCTCTAATATATCTTGAGAAATTCCAACTATCACTTTTTGGGAACATTTTTTGGTGTTCAAGTGCTGAGGAGAATTTGTTCTAAAATATAGAGCTAGAATTTAAACTCCTACCCCACCCCCATTCCTCCACGTAGCACAATCATGAATATTCAGAAGTCTGGATACATCTTAGATCATCAACATTTCAGAGATAAGCCTGATAAATGACACTTGAATGACTAATACAGAATTAATGTAATTTATACTCTTGAAACCAACTAATCTTTAGCTTTATATATTTACAGTATGGTCCAGTAGAAACTAAAGTTACACTAATTATTCTTCAAGCTCTATTTCAGATGTCTGCCTAAAGACTTGCAATTTATGTGGAGGTAAACCACCACTGCTGTCCTCTTAATTAATGTTACACTATTCTACCTTTTATAGAGCTAATAGTAAAATACAGCAACCCAAATCTTATGAAGGCAGCACATTCTTAGAAGTAACTGGTATATAAAAAGTATCAACATCAGTGGTTTGAATATAAAAATTTATTTTTAAGTCAAAGTATGCAACAAATAAAACCTACAGAAAGCATTTTCCCATCACAATCTGTTGCTTTACCAAATAATATTTTGAAAAGACATTCTTTCAGTCATTATAAAGTTCTTAAAATACAAAAGAAATTAAATCTGTAAGAAAGTCTAATAGACCAGATGTGTTGTCAGGACTTGTATGTTGGTGGTTATGCTTCAGTACATCCCATGCCATCCACCTCCACTCATGCCACCTTGCCTGTAGTATCCTCCACTACCTCCACCACCACGACCATAACCACCCAAGCCATCAGGAGTACCATATCCTCCACTGTAATTGTTCCCCATTCCCATTCTTCCGACAGATCCATAACCTCCTTGATTATCTATTCCATCTCTGCCGTAGCCTCCCATTCCAGAACCTCCCATTCCAGAGCTGCCTCCAGGAATAGAATTCAAGAAAAGTTCAATGTATCGATGTTGCATGTTATTTTTATCTTTAGACATGGCAGCTACTGCATCTTCATGTGTCACAAACTCTACATCTGCCTCTCCTGTTGCTCTACCATCAGCTCCAATATCACTATGAACTCGTATTGGGTTTAGAGGTGAGAAGAAAAATTAGCAATATCATTTTCAGTTGCACGAAAAGGCAGCCCTCTCATATGTACAAAATGACCACCATGAAAACCTGAACTAGCATCACCAGCTCCACCATAGCTGTGTCCTCCCATACCTCTTCCATCTCTCATTCTGTCATCAAAGCCATCATTTCCATAGTCATAATTATTATAGCCACCATAGTCATCAAAACCTCCATAACTTCCATGCCCAGCTCCATAATAACCCCCTCTTCCTCCTATTGGTCTATCGTATGGTCCCAGTTGCTGTCCCAGCAATCTTCTGGTGGATCATAAAATCCTTTGATTTCACTCCTGCTACTTCTGAAGATCTCAATATACCTGTGCCCTATTCTTTCCTTGTGTTTCCCCAGAACATTTTCTACTATCTCCTTTGAAGCAAACTGCACGAAGGCCTCCCCTTGCTTCTCCCCTGGTAGTCCATCATCAGTGTTATCCCATTTGTCACGATTTCCAACCCTTCAAAGAACTGAACTATTTCCTCTTACTGCAACCAAATGGCAGTCCATGAAGTCATACTGTCCCATCACTAGTGTCATTTGGACCATTATGTTTCATAACCCAATCCATCTCAATACCATTTGATTTAAATGCCTCTCTGGAGACGGTAACGCCAACTCTGATGCTCGTGGGGTCCGGTCGTGAGGAGGAAGAAGTCGCTCTCCTCGTGTAGCGCTCCCCACAACGGTTCTTCTAACCGTCTCCGGCGGTGGCAACCGCTAAGGGAGCTGTGCAGCAGAGTGACTCAAGAACGTGTCTTTGTTGAGGTACTCATTCAAGCATTTGCCCCCCGTTCCATCTCCCTCCCCACAGTTCCTGGCAACCACTTATCTGCTTTCTGTCTCAGTGGATTTGCCTATTCTGGGTATTTCATATAAATGGAAGCATATAATATGTGGCCTTTTGTATCTGGCTTCCTTTACTTAGCATAATGTTTTCAAGGTTCATCCAAATCATCCAAATTATAGCATGTATCAGTAGTTCATTCTTTTTTTTAAGAAAACAAAAACAAAGTTTATTAGGGGTAACATTTGGGAAAGATTCAAGAGGGAGGAAGTAGGATTGGACAGGGAAAACCTACAGACTGTAATGTAGATCTGACACCTTTTTTTTTTTAAGGTACCGGGAGCTGGGGAGTGAAACTGGGACCTCGTATGTGGGAAGCCGGCACTCAACCACTGAGCCACATCGGCTTCTCTGAGTTGGTTTTTTTGTTTGTTTTGCTTGTTGTTTGTTTTTGTTTTTTTCAGGAGGCACTGGGAACTGAACCCAAGACCTCCCATGTGGGAGGTGGGCGCTCAACTGCTTAAGCCATATCTGCTCCCAGATCTGGTACCTTTTCTGAGATTAGAATAGCCACAGCTGTCTGACCACTGCTAAGAATCCTCTTCAGATGTCAAAATGATTGTCTAAATGGAGGAGGTGGGGGCAGTGGGTGAGGCCCGAGTGGCCCTCAGGTTGGAGGAGGTGGCCCCGATCTCAGCATTAGTGATGGAGGGCCTCCCATGTCGTGGTGCCTGAGGGGCTATCCTGGGAAAGGACAGGGCCCTCTTGCAGCGGTATTAACCTTGCCTTCCTCCTCCTCAGCAGAGAATGAGCTTCTGAGCTGCTCCAGGTTCTGGATCTCTCAGTGGAGGGGACTTTGTGTCAGGTCTTCCTGGCACTGGTGTCTTAAATACTGCATTCTCTGGCAGCTTCTTCTTTTGGGTTATTTCTACTCTGTTTCAAGTGGGCAGCTTCCCTGGTCTGCTCAACCATTGCTGTCTCTACAGCATGAACTCTGAGCCAGTTGTCACGAGCTTTCTCCTCACGAAGAGTGAACTCCTGTCTAAATGAGCACTCTGCTTGCTGCAGTTTTTGTTTCATTTCTTGAATTCTTCGCTTGTAGGTCTTGACTTCCTCTACAGCTGTGTTGGCTATTTCCCCTGCAGCTGACAGCCACATCTGGCTTTCCTGCTGTCCACGCACCTTACCTTCTAGCTTTTCTCCTGTGGCCCTCCTTTCCTGCTCATGGATCTTGTCAACAATCTCGATTTTCAGCCTTAGTGTTTTGCATTCCGCTTCTTTTGCAGCTTTCACAGACCTCAGTAAATTGCAATCATCTTCCAATTTCTTTTTATAATCTTTCAGGTTACCTTTAATGGACATTGAGGCTCTCAACTAAAATTTCAGTTGTTTCAGATCATCCTAAACTGCTGATATGGCAGTTTTGCCCCTGAGACATCCATCATCTGTGTCATTTGATTTTCATCTTCCTGTTTAGGTCACCTGCCACTTCTCCATTCATGCCTGCATGTTTGTCCTGAGACACACCATCAGGGACTCAATTCAATGGGGGGAAAATGCAATCAGACAAAGCAACAATATTATCTTTTTCAGACAGCTCCTTCCACATCTTTCTGCATGTTTTCTGAGACTGGCTTGTTCCTAGATGCCAGAGTGCTCTTTTTTCTGGTGTTCAATTTCCTGCTGCAACTGCTCCTTCTTGGTCTTTAAGCGAGCATTGTGTTTCCATACTCTCTCATCTTCTGACCAGCTGCACAGAGGGCACTTTTGACCTTGGCCTTATCTGAGATAGCCATAAAAATAAAGCATTTCAAAATTGCTATGATTTATTTTTATTTCTTTCTTTCTCTCCCCTCCCCCATTGTTTTGTACTTGCTGTCGGCTCTCTGTGTGTTCTTCTGTGTCTGCTTGTCTTCTCTTTAGATGGCACCAGAAACCGATCCTAGGACCTTCCAGAGTGGGAGAGAGGTGCTTACTCTCTTGTGTCACCTCAGCTCCCTGATCTGCTGTGTCTCTTATTGTCTCTCCTCTGTGTCTCTTTTTGTTGCGTCATCTTGCTGCGCCAGCTCTCTGCACAGGCTAGCTCTCTGCACAGGCCAGCTTTCCACTCAGGTCAGCTTGCTGCACGGGCCAGCCTGCCCTTTACCATGAGGCCCTGGAAATCGAACCGTGGACCTCCTATATGATAGATGGGAGCCCGATTGCTTGAGCCACATCTGTTTCCTGCTTGAGCCACATCTATTTCCCCAAAATTACTATGATTTTTTGCAGAGCGGATATGGCTCAGTGGTTGAGTGCCTGCTTTGCATGTATAAAGTCCGGGGTTCAATCCCATGTACCTCCTTAAAAAAAAAAATTGCTATGATTTTTTTTCTTCATCTAATATCAAGTCCTGATTGTTTATATTCTGGTCTTTCATTATGCAGGGTAGCTCTTCTACCCTCAAGGATGTCATCCAGCATTTCATTTTTCCCTTCAAGGGTTTATTTATTTCATCAGATAGAATGTTGTGTTTTGTTCTTATGTACATTTCTCTGATTCATTGATCTTCTGTTCCCAATTGGATATTTTCTCTGGAAGCTTGGTGTTTCCTTTAGGCAATTCTTTGTCTTCAACAAAATTTGCTGTCAACTGACTTGATATATCTGAAGCTTTACAGTAAGGACAGAGCTCCAGGTGAAAATTGCAAATGAAACAATTCCCAAATAGGCAGGAATAATAATAGGCTTCCAAGGAATTCCATAAAAATCAGGACTGGGATGAAATTTGTCAGGCAGAATATCAGTTAGTTTGAATGCATTGAATGGGAAGAATAGGTCTTCTTTTGTGTATTCACGAATTACCTGATTTAAATCCTGTGTAAAATTTCTAAAAATGCACTCAGCATTCATGGTTGGGTGACTAGGAGACCTGAGCAGGAGGAGCCAGAAGAGCATCCAAGGTGCTGCCATGTCCTGGTCCCCTGAACACTTTGGGGGTGCCAGGGAGGAGGGAGGTGGTGGGGCTGGGGTGGAGTTTGTGATGGTGGAGCCCAGGATTGGGGGTAGGAGCAGGGGTGTGGACAGGGGGCAGGAGGCAGGGATGTGTGAAAGAGAGAGGGCAGAAGGCCTTGAGTTCCTAGGAGCAGGAAGGTGTAGGGGTGGGAGTTGGGGGATGCTCAAGGGAAAGGGAGTATGTTCTTTTTTTATGGCTGAATAGAATTCCATTGTATGGCTATACCATATATTGTTTATCCATTTGTTGATGGACATTTGGGCCCTTTTGGGTACTGTGAAAAGTGCTGCTGTGAACATTTGTGCACAAAATTTTGCTTGAACAACTGTTTGCAATTGTTTTGGGTATATACCTAAGAGTGGAATTACTGGGTCATATGGCAATTCTATGTTTAAATTATTGACGAACCATCAAACTGTTTTCTGCAGTGGCTGTCCCATTTTATATTCTCACCAGCAATGTATGAGGGTTTTGGTTTCTCCACATCCTTGCCGAATCTTTTTTGTTTTGTTTTGTTTTTAATTTTAGCCATATCTAGTGGTATTAAGTTGTATCTCATTGTGGTTTGATTTGCATTTCCCTAATGTTTAATGACATTGAGCATCTTTTCATGTGCTTGTTGATCATTTGTATATCGTTTTTGGAGAAATATCTAGTCAAGTTTTTTTTTTTGCCATTTTTAAATTGGGTTGTCTTTTTGCTGTTGAGTTGTAAAGCAGCTAGATCCTTATCAGATATGATTTGCAAATATTTTCTCCCATTCTTTAGGTTGTCTTTTCACTTTCTTGATAGTGCCCTTTGATGCACAAAAGGTTTTAATTTTAATGAAGTCCAATTATGTATTTTTTCTTGTATTGCAGAGAAATCACTGCCAAATTCAAGTCATGAAGATTTACCCCTGTGTTTTCCTCTAAGAGTTTTATAGTTTTAGCTCTTACAGTTAAGTTTTTGATCCATTTTGATTTAATTTTTATGTGTGGTGTGAATTAAAGAGTCCAATTTCATTCTTTTGCAACTTGTCCCAGCACCATTTGTTGAAAAGATTATTCTTTCCCCATTGAATGTTCTTGGCACCTTGTTGAAAATCAATTCACCACAGATGTGTGGGTTTGTTTTTTTTTCCTGGATTCTCAATTCCATTCCATTGATCTATATGTTTATCTTTATACCAGTACCACACTAGTACCACATTGTTTTGATTACTATAGTTTTATAATAAGATATGAAATTAGGAAGTGTGAGTCCTCCAACTCTGTTCTTTTTTTTTTTTTTAATCTGTTCTTCTTTGTCAAGATTATTTTGGCTATTTTAGGCCTTTGCAATTCCATATGAATTTGATGATTGGCTTTTCCATTTCTGCAAAAACGTGTGGGGATTTTTATAGGTATTGTGTTGAATCTGCCGATCACTTTGGGTAGTATTGCCATTTTAGCAATATTAAGTCTTCTAATCCATGAACACAGGATGTCTTCCCGTTTATGCAGGTCTTCTTTAATTTCTTTCAGTAATGTCTTGTAGTTTTCAGTGTACATCTTGCATCTCCTTGGTTAAATTTATTCCTAAGTATTTTTATTCTTTTTCTTGCTATTGTGAATGGTATTATTTTCTTAATTTTCTTTTCAGATTGTTCATTGTTTATGTCTAGAAATACAACTGATTTTTTAGTGTGTTGAACTTGTGTACTGCAACTTTGCTGAGTTTTTTAATTTTTTTGGACTCTTCAGGATTTACTATTTATAAGAGCATATCATCTGTGAATAAAGATAGTTTTACTTCTTCTTTTCCAATTGGTTGCTTTTTTTTCTTTTTCTTGCCTAATTGTTCTGGCTTGAACTCCAGTACAGTGTTGAATAGAAGTGGCAAAAACAGTCATACTTGCTTTGTTCCTGATCTTTAGGGGGAAGGCTTTTTAATCTTTTACCGTTATGATAGTAGCTGTGGGTTTCTCTTAAATGTTCTTTTTCATATTAGGAAGTTCCCTTCTATTCCTAGTTTGCTGAGTATTTTTATCAAGAAAAGGTTTTAGATTTTTTCAGATGTTTTCTGCATGTGTTTCAGTTGAGATGTTCTTGTGTTTTTTTCTTTTATTCTCTTATATAGTATATGATTTGATTACTTTTAAAAATACATATATATTTTTTTATTACAGAAGTTGTAAACTTACAAAACAGTCATGCACGTGTGTAGAATTCCTGTACAACAATGCTTCAACAACATACCACACCATTGTGGAACATTAGTTACAGATTATGAGATAATATCATCAGACTATTACCAGTAACTATGGTCCATAGCGTACATTTGGCATACTTTTTCCATACCCTGTTATTATTAATACAGTACATCTTTGGCATTGATGCAAGAATATTACAGCATCACTGTTAACTGTAGTCCATAGATTATATTAATTGTAATTTTCCCATGCTTTTCCACATTCCCACCACCCTACAGTAGTGACGTACATCCATTCTAGTTCACAGAAGGACATTTTTACATTTGTACTGTTAAGCATAGTTCTTATCCGCCTCCGGGTTAACTGTGTTATTCAGTCCCTAGATTATTCTCTAGCTTTCTTTCAATTGACGTTTCCATCCCTAGACTACCCTTTTCAGCCACAATCCCATTTTTAAACCAGCTGCTACTCACTATAATGTATTACCATCAACTCTATCCATTTCCACATATTTACAATCAAGTTAATTAAAACATCTACATACATTAAGTCTTAGTACTTCTTCACAGCCCTCCTCTTATCTCGTAATAACCTATACTCTAGGTTTTAACTCCATGCGTTTATTTTTCTTATTTAGCTCATATTAGTGAGACCTTACAATATTTGTCCTTTTGTGTCTGGTTTCTTTCACTTAGCATAATGTCTTCAAGATTCATCCATGTATCATATGTGTCCCAATTTCATTTCTTCTTACTGCAGCATAGTATTCCATTGTATGTATATACCACATTTTGTTTATCCATTCATTGGTTGATGGACACTTGGGTTTCTTCTATCTTTTGGCAATTGTGATTAACGCTATGAACATTAATGTGCAGATGTCTGTTCGTGTCACAGTTTTCAGTTCTTCTGGATATATCCCTAGGAGAGGAATTCCTGGATCATATGGCATTTCTATATTTAGCTTCCTGAGGAACCGCTGAACTGTCTTCCACAGAAACTGCGCCATTTTACAATCCCACCACCAGTGAAGGAGTGTTCCTATTTCTCCACATCCTCTCCAGCACTTACTGTTTTCTGTTTTTTTTTTTTTTTTTTTAAATAATGGCCATTCTGTGCAGTGTGAGATGATGTCTTATTGTAGTTTTGATTTTATTTCCCTAATAGCTAGTGATATTGAACATTTTTTCATGTGCTTTTTGGCCGTTTGTATTTCCTCTTTGGAGAAATGCCTATTTAAGTCTTTTGCCATTTTTAAATTGGATTGCTTGCTCTTTTGTTATTGAGTTGTATGATCTCTTTATATAGAATGGAGATCAAACCCTTATCAGATATGTGATTTCCAAATATTTTATCCCATTGTGACCAAGTCCTTTGAATCACAAAAGTGTTTAAGTTTGAGGCAGTCCCATTTATCCATGTTTTCTTTCATTGCTTGTGCTTTCAGTTTAAAGTTTAAGAATGCACCACTACCACCAGGTCTTGAAGATGTTTTCCCACGTTTTCTTATGGTTCTAGCTTTTATATTTAGGTCTTTGATCCATTTTGAGTTAATTTTTGTAAAAGGTGTGAGATATAGATTCTCTTTCTTTCTTTTGGCTATGAATATCCAGTTCTCCCAGCACCATTTGTTGAATAGACTGATCTTACCCAGCTGGGTGGGTTTGACAGGCTTGTCAAAAATCACTTCATCAGGGGTCAGATGTGGCTCAACTGGTTGGGCGTCCGTCTCCCATATGGAGGGACTCGGGTTCGATCCTCAGGACCTCCCGGTAAAAAAAAAAAAAAAAAAAAAAAATCACTTGATCATAGATGTGAGGGTCTGTTTCTGAACCATCAATTCGGGTCCATTGGTCTGTGTGTCTGTCTCTATGCCAGTACCATGTGTTTTTACCACTGTAGCTAGGTAATATGATTCAAAGTCCGAAAGTGAAAAAATCCCCCAACTTTGCTTTTCCTTTTTAAGATGTTTGTGACTATTCGGGGCCCCTTACCCTTCCAAATAAATTTGATAATTGTATTTTCCATTTGTTTAAAAAATGCTGGTAGAATTTTTTATTGGCATTGAATTGAATCTGTATATCAATTTAGGTAGGATTGACATCTTAATGATATTTAGGCTTCCAATCAATGAGAATGGAATGTTCTTCCAATTATATAGGTCTTTTTAATTTCTTTTAGCAATGCATTGTCATTTTCTGAATACAAGTGCTTTACATCCTTAGTTAAGTTTATTCCTAAATATTTGCTTCTTTTAGTCACTATTGTAAGTGGAATTTTTTTCTTGACTTCCTCCTCAGATTGTGCACTACCATTGTATAGAAACACTAGTGGTTTTTGCCTGTTGATCTTGTATCCTGACACTCAACCGAAATCGTTTATTAGCTAGAGCAGCTTTGTTGTAGATTTTTTGAAACTTTCTAGGTATAGAATCATATCACCTATGAATGGTAAAAGTTACTTCTTCCTTTCTGATTTGGATTCCTTTTATTTCTTTTTCTTGCCTGATTGCTCAAGCTAGGACCTCTAGCACTATATTGAACAATAGTGGTGACAGTGGGCATCCTTGTCTTGTCCCTAATCTCAGGGGGAATTCAGTCTTTCACCACTGAGTACAATGTTAGCTGTGGGTTTTTCATATATGGCCTTTATCATGTTAAGAAAATTTCCTTCAATTTCTATCTTTTGTAGTATTTTTTATCAAGAAAGGATGCTGTATTTTGTCACATGCCTTTTCCGCATCAATTGATAGGATCATGTGATTTTTCTTCTTTGATTTATTAATGTGGTGTATTACGCTGAATGATTTCCTTGTATTGAACCACCCTTGCATGCTTGATATAAAACTCATTTGATCATAATGAATAATTCTTTTAATGTGTTGCTGGATTTCAATAGCAAGTATTTTGCTGAAGATTTTTGCATCCATGTTTATTAGGGAAATGGGTCTGTAATTTTCTTTTTACATAATATCTCTATGTGGTTTTGGTATTAGGGTGATATTGGCTTTGGTATTAGGGTGGTATTGATAGAATGAGTTTGGTAGCGTTCCTTCTTGTTTAATTTTTTTGGAAGGGCTTGAGTAAGATTGGTATTAAATCTTCTTTGAATGCTTGGTAGAACTCTCCTGTGAAACCATCTGGTCCCGGGCTTTTCATTTTGGGGAGTTGTTTGATGACTGTTTCAATCTCTTTACTTGTGATTGGTTTGTTGAGGTCTTCTATTTCTTCTAGGGTCAGTGTAGGTTGTTATATGTTTCTAGGAATTTTTCCATTTCATCTACATTGTCTAGTGTGTTGGCATACAGTGTTCATAGTATCCTCTTATGATCTCTTTTATTTCTTTGAGGTCAGTAGAAATGTCACAATTTTCATTTTTTATTATATTTATTTGCATCTTCTCTCTTTTTTTTGTCAGTCTAACTAAGGGTTTATTGATTTCTTCTCGAAGAACCAACTTTTGGTTTTGTTTATTCTCTCTATTGTTTTTTTTTGTTCCCAATTTCATTTATTTCTGCTCTGATCTTTATTTCATTCCTTCTACTTGCTTTGGGAATAATTTGCTGTTCTTTTTCTAGTTCCTCCAGCTGTGTAGTTAGGTCATTGATTTTAGCTCTTCTTTTTTAATGTAAGCAGTAAAGGCTATAAATTTCCCTCTCAGCACTGCCTTCGCCGCATCCCATAGGTTCTGATATGTTGTGTTCTTGTTTTCATTCGTCTCGAGATATTTATTGATTTCTCTCACAGTTTCTTCTTTGATCTGCTGATTATTTAAGAGTTTGTTATTTAATCTCCATATATTTGTGAATTTCCCCCTTTTCAGCCTCTTGTTGACTTCCAATTTTATCGCATTATGATCAGAGAAGGTGCTTTGTATAATTTTGATTCTTGTTGAATTTATTGATACCTGCTTTGTGACCCAACATATGGCCTATCCTGGAGAAAGATCCATGAGCACTTGAGAAGAATGTATATCCTATTGTTTTGGGATGCAGTGTTCTACATATGTCTATTAGGTTTAGTCCATTTATCATATTATTCTAGTTCTGTTTCTTTATTGATCCTCTGCCCAGATGTTGTATCCAATGCTGAGAGTGGTGTATTGAAGTTTCCAGCTGTTATTGTGGAGATATCTGTTTCTCCCTTCAGTTTTGCCAGTGTTTGCCTCATGTATCTTGGGGGTGCATAGGCATTTATGATTATTTCTTCCTGGTGAATTGCCCCCTTTATAATATATAATGCCCTTCCTTGTCTCTAATAAGAGTTTTGCTTTTAAGGTCTATTTCATCCGATGTAAGTATAGCTACTCCAGCTTTTTTTTGGTTACTGCATGTATGGAATATCTTTTTCTAGCCTTTCACTTTCAAGCTCCTGGTATCCTTGAGTCTAAGGTGAGTCTCTTGAAGACAGCATATAGATGGCTCATATTTTCTTATCCATTCCACCTGTCTGTGTCTCTTCTAAGCCTCTCTCTCTTACCTTTTCAGGCTGTAGCATCCCCCTTAGTATTTCCTGTAAAGCCGGTCTCTTGGTTACAAACTCTCTCAGTTTCTGTTTATCTGTGACTATTCTAAACTTGCCCTCATTTTTTAAAGTCAATCTTGCTGGATATAGATTCTTGGCAATATCTTAAATATATCATACTACTACCTTCTTGCCTCCATGGTTTCTGATGAGAAATTTGCACTTGAGCTTATTGGGTATCCCTTATATGTTAAACATCGCTTTTCTCTTGCTGTTCTCAGAATTCTCTCTTTGTCCTTGACATTTGACATTCTGATTAGTATGTGTCTTGGAGTTGGTCTGTTCAGAAATATTTGGATGGGAGTATGTTGTGCTTCTTGGACACTCATATCTATGCCCTTCAATAGGGTTGGGAAATTTTCTCTCGTTTCTTCAAATATTCCTTCTGCCCCTTTTCCCTTTTCTTCTCCTTCTGGGACACCCATGACATGTATGTTTGCACATCTCTTGCCGCCATTTAGGTTCCTGAAACCCTGTTGAATTTTTTCCATTCTTTTCTTCATCTGTTCTTTTGTATGTTCCCTTTCAGAGGCCATGTCTTCAGGCTCACTGATCCTTTCTTCTGCTTCCTCAAATCTGCTGTTATATGCCTCCAGTGTTTTTTTTTTTTTTTTATCGGGAGGTACTGGAGATCGAACCCCGGTCTCTCCATATGGTAGACGGACGCCGAACCTCTTGAGCCACATCCGTTTCCCTCCAGTGTGTTTTTAATTTCACTCATTGTGCTTTTCATTCCCATGAGATCTGCTATTTTTCTATATATGCATTCAAATTCTTCTTTGTGCTCATCCAGTCCTCTAAATATCCTTAATCTCTTTAGCCATCTCATTGAATATATTAAGGAGATTTGTTTGAACATCTATGATTAGTTGTCTCAACTCCTTCATGTTATCTGGAGGCTTATCTTGTTCCTTTGGGTCATTTCTTCCTGTTTCTTGGTAGGGATTGTAATTTTTGTGTCTTGGCATCTAGCTTAATAAATGTGTTTATTCTGGGGAGAGTTTCTCTCTTTAGTTTAGTGTTTTTGCCCTTTCTCCCTTCCTGGTTCTGTAGTAGGAGATGAGGATATAGTTGATACTGTAAGCTATGGAGGCTGAAGCTGCCCGCATTGCCCCAGGGACCCATGAAACTTCTCCTACCTTTCTCCTCTGCCAGGGGTAGGAACAGAGCCACAGCCATGTGTAATAATCCAAGTCGTGCAGGCCAAGACCATCTGTAGTTGCTAGGAGAGACTGATGAAACTTCATGCCCCTTCTGCTGCTACTTGGGGCAGGGATCGAACTGCAGGTGTGGGCAACAGTCTATGCTGTGCAGGTCCAAAATGACTGCAGTTGCCCAGATTGACTGACGTAGCAACCCCCCCCGCCGCTCCCCTGCCAGAGGAGAGGATGGACCCTCTGAAGTACCCAACAATCTAATCCATGTGAACCAGTGCACTTGCAGTTACCATAAGGGGCTGAGGGAGTACTGTCACCTCTGTCCTTTAGGGGGTGGGGATGGAACCACAGGTGCCCAACAGCTTAGTTCTTGTAGGCCATCAGTGCCTGCTGTTACCCAGAGAGGCTGAGGAAACACCAGCCCCATCCTATTCTTTTGGGGAGTGGGGTAGATCCACTGGTGCCCAACAGTTCAGTCCCTGTAGGCTGAAAGTACCTGCCATTGCCTGGAGAGATGAGGAAATACCAGCCCCCTCCTATCCTATTAGGGGTTGAGAGTAGATCCACAGGTGCCCAGCCATCTAGTCCATGCAGGCCAAAAGTGCCAGCCTTTGCCCGGAAAGGCTGAGGAAATACCAGGCCCCTCCTATCCTACTTGGGGGTGGGGATGGAGCTACAAGTGTCTGACTATTCAGTCTGTGTGGGCCAAAAGCACCTGCAGTTACCCAGAGAGGCTGGGGAAACACTGTCCCCTGCTTCTTGCCCTATTGGGGGTGGGGGTGGAGCTTCAGGCACCAGCAGTTGAATTCATGCAGGCCAAAAGTGCCCACAGTTGCCCAGATAGGCTGAGGAAACACCAGCCCCCTCCTATACTATGGGGGGAGGGTGGGAGTGGAAATGGAATCGAAGATGCTCAATAAACCAGTTCGTGTGGGCTGAAAGTGCCTGCTGTTGCCCAGAGAGTGTGAAGAAACACCAGCTCCTCCTATCCTATGGGGGTGGCAAGGTGGAGATGGAACCGAAGGCGCTCAGCAAACCAATTTGTGTGGACCGGAAGTGCCTGCAGTTGCCCCAGAGAGGCTGAGGAAACACAGCTCCTTTCCTATCTTATTGGGGTACAGGGATGAAGCCCCAAGTATCTGACTATTCAGTCTGTGCTGGCTGAAAGTGCCTGCAGTTACCCCGACAGGCTGGTGCAGGTTCCTCCAGCTTCTTCCCTGCTGGAGGAGGGGCTGGAGCCTAGGCTAGGGCTGCAGTCCCATCTGAGTGGAAAGAAGCTGATCCCTACCTTCACTGTGATTTTCAATCAGCCCTACTTCCCCTCATGTAGGGGGGTGTAGTTAAAATGGCAGCTACTGGACTCTTTCCAACTTGCACAGGTTCAAACTTTAGCTGTTCTTAGGATTATGCTTTAGCCAGCCAAGTTTATTAATAAGTAGCTGAAGGTGTCTTGCTGCAGGTAACTAATGAAGAAGTGGTCAACCACAGAGTCTTCAAGAAATAAGAAATTCTGTACCATCTGAAAGTAGTTCTTGTTGGTGCCTTCATTTTAAAAAGCACTCTTTAAGATTAAAGGGAAATGTTCATTTAGTACAGGTTCTTAGTATAAAACAATTAGAAATTAAGTATTGTTTGTAAAACAGTGACATTCTAATAAGTCAGCTAGAGAGAAATGTATCATGTTTTAAATTAGGTTTTGTGAGTGGACAGATCAAAACTATTTTAAATGATAAAGTTTATAAAATAAATACTTTTGTATCCAAATAACGTGGTGTACTGTTTACACATAAAATGTGTGAATCTTCTTTTATAAACATTCCATTGTCCAAAAGATTGCCATTCCCTAAATTTTTTAAGCAGTATCACAGTTTGGCATATTGACATTTCTTTCAATAGAAAGCATTGGGGGCATTGGCTATTCCTAATAAAATGCCATTCTTTATAAACTTTAAAAAAAAAAATAAGTAGCTGAAGTAGGTGGCCAACCGTCTCTTCCTCCCCTGTTTTTGGGAAATGGAGCTTCCAGCTCCAGCCACAGTATAGCTCCTGAGGCAGCTTGTGCTGCCAGAGTAGGATGATCACCAGCCTCTACAGCGTGGCCTGTAGTTTCCTGGAGAGGCTGGTGCAGGTCCCCCCCAGCTTCCTCCCTGCAGGAGGTGGGACTGGGGCTTAGGCTAGAGCTGCAAAACAATCTGGATGGAAAAAAGCCGGTTCCCTACCAGCACTGTGATAGTTGGCCCTGCTTCCCCTCCTGTCAGGGGCAGAGTTAAAATGGTGGTTCCTGGCTTCCCTCCGACTTGGACAGGTTCAAACCTTAGCTGTTTTCAAGATTACACTCTAGCCAGCCGAATCCACCAATCAGTACCTGAAATTGGTGCCCAACTGTCTCTTCCTACCCTGTCCCTGAGGAATGGAGCCTCCAACTACAATCATGGAATATCTCTTGAGGTGGGTTGCACTGCTGGTGGAGTATGGGCATCGGCCTCTGCAGTGTGGACGGCTCCACTTACTAATTTTCTCTGCAGATGATCAGTGTCCTACAGTTCTGTCAAGGATGTTGCAGGATGCTCCTCTGGTCTCCTGGAGCCCCAAACAAGTGCTTTAGATAACTCTGGGTAATTACTAACTGCCTTGTAGCACGAGCTGACACTTGGAGCTCCTTACTCTGCTGCCATCTTGCTAGTTGTCTCCGTAATCTATATCTTAATAAGTGATTGAGATGTGCAGCCAATTTGGGACCCAGTGCTGATTGAGGAAGGAGTTCATTGAAAGGACATGGAAGGCAGCCCGAGCAGTATCTCTGAGGCCATATCTGAGTCTCTGCGCTTCCAAGGCTTCTTTACTTCCTTCCTCCCACTAACAATACACAGATATTGTTTTCTTTGCTAAGTACCTTACGTTATCGAGTCATGCATTCATTCACTCATTCATTAAATATCTTATACATGCCAAGCACTGTGCTCGGTTCTGGGAACTAAAATGTGATAATACCACATGGGTCCCTTTTCCATCTGGAACTAAGACAACATTGACTAACTATTAACCAGAACTCTGGGAGTTTAGAAAGGGAGAGCACAAAGTGGGGGTTTCTAATGTTTAGAGGAAGCCCTGCTGACATTTCATCTACGACTGGAGGCCAGAAAGAGTGAGGAGCTGGATGAAGGTATGTGGTCCGGGCAGAGGGAACAGCGAGTACCAATGTTTGGGGCAGAAGGTCACCTGTTCAGAATTTCATTTTTAACAGATCCTTCTGGTAATTATGCTGAGTGAAAAAAAGCCAATCCCAACAGGCTACACGCTGTATTCTTCCATTTATATGACACACTTGAAATGACAAAATTAATAGACACAGAGAAGAGATTTTTGGGAAATGGAGCTTCCAACTCCAGCCACAGAAATGCTCCCTAGTTGCCTTCCCCACCAGTGGAGGAGGAGCACTGGCTTCCGTGTTTTGGAGTGCTCTTACCGCGTATGGGCAGTCTCCTCCTTCCATTCTTTCATGGATGTTGCCGGATGCTCTTCTGATCTCCTGGGCCTCCCAGATAGGTGCTTTAGATAGCTCTGGGTGCTAACTAACTGCCCTGTAGGAGGAGCTGACTCTTGGAGCTCCTTTCTCAGCCACCATTTTGCCCCTCCCCGCTCCTGGTTGATTTAGTTACTTTTTAACTCACTCATATATTGGACTATCTTTGCATTCTTGGGGTAAATCCCACTTTGTTATGTGTATAATCCTTTTAATATGCTACTGGATTTGGTTTGCTAGTATTTCATTGAGGATTTTTGTACTGATATTCATAAGGAATATTGGCCTAGCTTTTATTGTGATGTCTTTGTCTAGCTTTGGTGTCAGGGTAATGCTGGAAGTGTTTCCTCTTCAATATTTTGGAAGTGTTTGAGAAAGATTGGTGTTAATTTTGCATTAAGTGTTTGGTAGAATTCACTAGTGAAGCTATCTGTTTTGGGCCTTCTTTGTTGGGAGGTTTTTGATTATTGATTCAAATCTCTGTGCTTGTTATAGGTCTTTTCTGATTTTCAGTTTCTTCTTGAGTTAATTTTGGTAGTATGTATGTTTCTAGGAATTTAGGAATGTAAGAATTTGTCTATTTCATTTAGGTCATCTAATTTGTTGGTGAACAATTGTTCATCGTATTCTTTAAAAAAAATTTTTTTATTAAAGAAATTGTGAGTTTACAAAACAGTCATGCAGACATACAGGATTCCCATAAACCACTCTACTACCAACACCTTGCAATGTTGTGGCACATTTATTAAAATTGATAAAAGAACATTCAAATCTTACTACTAACTGTAGTCTATAGATTTACATTAGGTGTATTTTCCCCATAAACTACCCTATTGTTAACACCATGTATTTGTATTGTATATCTGTTATAATTCATGTAAGAATGTTCTCATATTTGTACTTTAACCACAATCCATTATCTGTGGTTCACTGTTTATACAGTCCCATGCCTTGTACAGTCCATCCAAAGTGTACGCTCAGAGTCTCTCAGTTTGATCAGGGAGTTGTTTGTTATCACCTCAGTCAATTTTAGAACACTTTCATTATTCCCATAGTATTCTTTTTATTTCTGCAAGGTTGGTAGTGATGTCCTCACTCTCATTTCTGATTTTAGTAATTTGAGTCTTTTATTTTCTCAGTCCTGCTAAAGGTTTGTCAATTTTGGGTGATCTTTTCAAAGAACCCACTTTTGATTTTGTTAATTTTATTATTTTTCTGTTTTCCATTTCTTTTATCACTGTTCTTTGTTTTTAAGCTGTGCTCTGAATCCTGGGGTTAGATTGGAGTGCTATGGATCAGAACAGCAGGTTGATATAGTGGGGTCTAGACTTGGGTTCTCTGTCATTGACTAAATTCCGTCTTTGGCATTTACTAGCTGTGAGTCCTTAGGTGAGTCACCAAAACTTGCTTGACTAGTTTCCTTATTAATAAAACGGAGATAATATCTACCCTGCAGACATAATGTGGATTAACTGAGATTATTTAATGCCTGGCACATAGTTGACATTCAGAACTTTGCTGCTCACTATTCTTTTTGAATAGATCTGTTCAGTTTTGGAATGACTTTAAGATCCTTTATTGCCCCGTAATAAGCCAGTTCAGAGGACAGTAAGCATCTGCTTCTGGGATTTGAATCCTCCTCCTTTCCAAGGGTCAGGGTATATTCTAATCTTCTCAGCAAGTTGCTAGGTTACCAGTTAGAGACATGAGACCCTGTTCTTTGAGTAACTGGAGGTTTGCTACTACTCTTTGATGAGAAACTCCCTTTTAATATGATTTGAGCCAAAATATCAAAGGTGGGTAAAAACAATAGAAGTAAATGATCCCCCCCATAGCATACTTCTTTTGGTCTCCTTGTTTCATGAACGAATTTATTCCATGACAATAGGTGGACCCTTCTTTTTTAGAATACTTGCTTGAAAATAATATCCCATTATTGAAGCAATCATTATTTTCTAGAATCTATAAATCCATACACCTTCCTGTGATTAAAGCAAAAAAAAAACCACTAAACTTTTTTTCTTAAACTTTATGTTTTTGTGTGTTCTATATCTTCCTGTACTCCTTGAGGTTTAATACTTTCCTTGACCTTCCTTTAAGAAAAGAACAATTTGAATGACTTTGCTAGTTGCTTCACCAGTTTTCTGAATTGTTAAACACTCTTAGTCTGTAACTTTTTTTTCCTCCTCCCTTACATAGCTGGCATAGATCTGCTCAGATCATAATCCTATGGTTAAATGCCCTTCAGATGTATATCTGGGTCTTTAGTTTCGTTGATCTCATAGTGCAGATGCCAACCTTGGTTTTTTTTTTCCCCTCTATTTATTAAATTCTTCATTAAACTCACGGTTAATATTTTTGGTACAATATGACTTCTTATACTTTACTTGTTAATTATTCCAGGAATTCTTCACTATTAACATGTTTTTTTCAAAGTTGTATACACTTTAAACTTTATGTAAATGGGATTGTATTTTAGAGGTAACAGAAGTATTTTCAATTTAAAGTAATCTTTTCCTAGAATGAAGCATCTTTTTGTAATTTGCCTCTGAATGTATCAGTTTCATAAATTTGTAATTGTAGAGACTAGCATTAATAGAAATATAATGTAAGCTAGATATGTAATTTAAATTTTTCCAATAGCAATATTTAAGAGAGTAGAAAGAAACAGGTGAAATTAATTTTAAAAACGTATTTTATTTTACCCAGTATATCCAAAATATTACCATTTCCATATTTACTCAGTATAAAATAATTATTAATTAGATATTTTAGATCTGGTGTATGTTTTACACTTAACATTGCATGTCAATTTGGCACTAAAGCTTCCCTAGAAATATTTTATCTGTATTTAGATTTCTTAGAGCTTAGAGTTGAAAAAGTAGATTCATATATTCAAATTGTTTCAAATAAGTTTTGCAATACTTGAATTGAATATCAGTGTTTAAATTAATAAGTGTCATAAAATAAAAAATTCAGTTTCTCAGTCACACTAGTTGCATTTCAAGTGCTCAGTAGCCATGTGTGGTGAGTGGCTGCTATATTGAGTAGCTCACGTAGAGATCTAATTTTCTGAATGTCAAATTACTTCAATTTTATCTTTGTTCTGGTTTCCCATGCTATTTGTATCTGAGCTCCTTAGGGCTCTTCACCATTTCCTAGATTTTGTGCTGACAGATTATTGGTTCCTTTCATTTGTTCTGTTACAGCCAATCCTGGAACTTTCCAGCAGTTCTTGCACTTCACATTGCCTCCTGGGGCACATGTGAGTGGGAGGAGAGGACATTGTATGGTGTCATGTTGGAATTGATGCGATACTTGTTCAGGGACTCAGAAATAAGACATTTGGTAGTTTGATAACAGTCAAGGTGGACCATATTTTTGCTACTTGTTTTTATATGGAAGAAAACATGGGATAGCATGAATCTTTCTTGAGCAGGTGTGTAGGTTCACTTTGCAGTTGCAATCCTCCAAGTGACTCTTGCCATGGGAGAGGGAGCCTAGGGTTGCCAGGTGTTTCAAGAGAAGCCAGAAATCTAGGTTTTTATATGAATTCCTCCAATTTTAAAAAGTTAGTAACTGATTCAATTTTACTTTAAAACACCATGAGGGATGAACAAACCATGTCTGCAGGCTGGTTTTGCTTTTAGGTCACCAGCGTATAACCTCTGGTGTAGGATAAACTGGTAGCCAGCTTTACTGGACACAGGGCTGTTGAATACAGAGCATGAATGTGAGTTAAAATCTCCAGAGGTGACAGTTGTACATCATCCCACGCTCACTTTTTTGCACTCTCCTTTTGGGACATGTTCAGTATCTGTGTTGGGTGCTAGTTAGGTGGTATGGACTAAAAGTAACTGGTCACTGATTACTACTTATATACCATAAGAATCAATTCTGCCAGTGAACACAGTGGTTAATTACATTTTCTCTATGTTAGGTGGAGTAGGAGAAAGTAAATAGCTTTTTTTTTTTTTAACGTACTTAACTATGTAAAATGTATAATTTGCTATGCATGAAGTATATATTATAGCTATTTTTCTATGTATTTACTTTTTTCTACATAAAAACAATTTATCAACAGCTGTCCTAAAAGCCTTACATGTATTAACTGATTTATCATTTACAGCTACCCTATGAGGTAAGTACTATTATTATCATCCCCAGTTTACAAGTGAAGAAACTGAGCATAGAGAAATTAAATAACTTATTCAAGATTACAGTTGTGAAGTAGGAGAGCCAATATTTGAGCCTTGGCAGTCCAGCTCGAGACATACTCTTTCTTTTATCATTCCCCCTCTCCTCTATTCCCCATGTAATCATTCTTTCTGTTTCCTAAACACCTTGCTGATTGCCTTCCCTGTGGCCTGGCCCTGAGAGGCAAGCATTGCAGCATAGGCTCAGAATCGGGCACAGTCCTGGGCTCCAGCAGCAGCAGTGGAGTGGATGATGTTTTGGCTTTTACAGGTGCAACAATGGAGGTGTTAATGATCAGATCTGATTTTCTTTCATTGTTCTAAACAATATATTTAGAAAAATTTTCAATCTTCAAACAAGTTGTAAAAATAGTATAATGAGCACATGTATACTATTCCCCTAGATTTACCAATTATTGACATTCTGCCATATTTGCTGGTTTCTCCATTTGAGAATTCGTTTAAATACTTCACCACTAAATACTTAATTCAGCATGTATCTCCCAAGAACAAAGGCATTCTCTGTATAGCCATAGTACAATGGTCACACTCAGGAAATTTGCCATTGATAAAATACTATTATTTAACATAATCCCTATGCAGATTTCCCCATTTGTTCCAGTTTTGTCCTTTATAGCTGTTCTTGAAGAGATAAAAGTGTGTGATCCCCTCAGCTATCTTACCAGAGCCAAAAATAGAGATGGGATTATCCAGCAAACATCTGTGGTGGAGCCTTTGTCTAATGGAGTGAATCTTGGCGACATATATAGGTTCCTCATGAGGTTTCTTGCCAATGTTTTGCCAGCAGAAACACTGCCAGCTTGGACTGAAAGGGACAGGGAGAGGTTGAAATGGAAGAAGACTGTGGGATCCCCGAAATTCTACAGGCAAGAAACAAGCTGATAGTATTACTCAACTGCAAACCTGCACCACCTTTCCTGAAAAAGGAAGGATGACTCCAAGGGTGGAGCCACAAGCCCTGAAAAATCACAAGGAATTGTTTTCAAACCTTGAAACCTAATGGAGTTTACCCAGCTGGATTTTGAAATTACTTGTGACCCATGATTCTTTTTTTCTATTTTCTCCCCTTCTGAACTAGAATGTCTATAATTGGTGCCCTGTGCCTGTACCTCCATTGTATTTTGGGATCAGATCCTTTGTTCCTCGTTCATAGACCCACAGATGGAGAGGAATTTTGCTTCTGAATGGATCATACTCAGAGTCCACCCATACCTGGTTCAAATGATGAAGTTTGGGACTTTTGAACTGATCTGATTTAGATGTGATTTTGTACTTTGAGTTGCTGCTGTAATGGGTTGAGACTTGTGGGGACACTGGAACAGGGTTGTATTTTGCACGTGGATTGGACATGAATCTTTGGGGGACAAAGGGCGGATTCTGGTAGGCAGAGTACTGGTCCCCCAAAGTTGTCCGCAATCAAATCCCCAGAGCTTGTGAATATATAACCTTATATGGCAAGGGGAAAGTAAGATTGCAGATGGAATTAAGGTTGTTTATTGGCTGACTTTTAGGATAAAGAGATTATCTGGGTTATCTAGGTGGGTTCAGTATAATCACAAGGGTCCCTTAAAGTGGAAGAAGGAAGCAGAAGAGGAGGACTTTGAAGATGGAGAGGGACCATAAGCCAAGGAATGGGGGCAACTTCTAGAAGCTGGAAAAGAGAAGGTAACAGATTCTACCCAGAGCCCACAGAAAGGAATGCAGCCTTGCCGACACCTTGCTTTTAGCTTGGTGAGACTCGTGTTAGATTTCTGACTTGCAGAACTGTAAGACAATAAATGTGTGTTGTTTTTGCCAATAAGTGTGTGGTAATTTCTTGAACCAGCAATAAGTTCTCACTTCTTTAACATTGTGAATTCATGGATTCTTCTATTTTTATAAATGTAGTATCCATCTCTGTCTTTATTCATTTTTATGTATTCGGTTATCCCAAATTTGGCCATTGGAAGCCCCTGCAAACTCCTTGTGACATGTTCCTAATCAGTTTTTGAGCACTTCCTTCTATTTTGATACAACAAGATAATCCAGGTTGGTCTTGTACTTTTCCTCCCCACCTTGGAATTAATCATTTCTCAAGGCCAGACACATGCTGTTTTTTTTTGTGGGGGATATACTGGGGATATACCCAGGACCTCGTACGTGGGAAGGAGATGCTCAACCACTGAGCTACATCCACTCTACAATGAGAGTTGGTTTTTCGTTTGTTTGTTTGTTTTTAGAAGGTACCAGAGATCGAACCTGAGACCTCATACATGGAAAGCAGGCACTCAACCGTTGAGCTAAATCTGTTCCCCTGGACACATACTCATTAAGCAGTGCACTGTACTGGTTCTTACATTATACTCTGCCCTGAGGTAAACACATGTGATTGTGCACTTTCTTATAACAATATTCCAAAGGCAACATAGTAGTGATTGATCATTGGGAAAACCCTGTAACTGGGCTTTAAGAAATTCACCACAAGAATGAGAAGTGTGAACTGTCTGGCCTTTCATTCCAAATCCTCCTGTGTCTCTGCTTTGCAAGGCATTTCTGCCAGGGCTTGGCAAGTAGCAGCAGGGATTTAGGAATATTTTCTCATAAATTCATAAAAAGTTTGTCTTCGACTATAGAGGCTGACTATTGTTCTAGGGCCTTTCCATAAATTTTTGTATTATACTCATTCAGAAATTTTTCAGTATGCAGTCCTTTTAAAAAATTGTTCTGTGGAATTTTTTGCTAACTTTTTTAGTCTGTAGTGACACATAGGATGAGATTTGAATTTTCCTGGGCTGGAGTTAGTCTTTGGGTATATACAGAAATCTCATTTGATTACAGACTTTTATCTCAGTCAGGGGTGACAAGCTCAAATGCTTCCTCACAGGGCTTTGGCAGGAAATGTAAATGAGCGAAGCAGGCCCTGTGGGGACTGTGCTGAACTGGTTGGTGAGGGCCTGCCCAGAAGGCAGTGGTTTCAGTTCTCCAGTTGATTCTTGCCATGGGAGAGAGCCTAGGGTTGCCAGGCTTTTGAAGACAAGCCAGAAATCAAATTTTTATATGAATTCCTCCAGTTTTAAAAGGTTAGCAACTGATTCAATTTTATTTTTAAAGCGTCATGAGGAATGAACAAACCACGCCTGTAGTCTGGATTTGGCCCAAGTTTTATCACCCCTGGTCTAAGATATACTGATAGCCAGCATTATTGTACATAGAGAGCTGGGTAGAGCTAGGGTTCTAACCTTTTGGTGCAGTGAATCCCCTTGGCAGTCTGGTGAATCCTATGGGCCTCTTCTCAGAAAAAAAATGTTAAGTGTATAAAAAATTGCATATTACAAAGGAAACCAATTGTATGGAATTGCAGTATTAAAATATAAAATAACCCAAATTTGTTATATGTGCTTTCTTATGAATGCATTAAATAATAAGATCTAGGGGTGGATCTGATAACTGCAGTAATGGTTTACTCTGAGAATAAGTAATATTTTGAGGTAAAAAAATAACAACTGTAATTTAAAAATAACTGATATATGGAGCGGGTATAGCTCAGTGGTTGAGCACCTGCTTCGCATATACGAGGTCCCAGGTTCAATCACTGATACCTTCTTAAAAAAAAACCAAAAACCAAAAACTGATATCTATTGGTGTTAGTATCACAGATGCTGCTTTGTTGCTTAGATTCATAATTGAAGGTGATGTTAATTTTAGCTAGAAACTAGTGAAAACAAAGAGGCATTTTTTCCCCCATTTGTGTTTATCGATCCTTGGAGGATCTCAGGTTGAGAACCCTTGTTCCAAAGTAATCCTTACCCTATGTATTGTAGCAAAAGGGCAGTACGAGGTTACTGAGTATAATTAACTGACCCGTCTTACAGTTTATTTCCTTCTCTGACATTAATTTTCTGGTTACTGAACTTGATTCTATATTGTTTTTTTTTTCTAGAACGTTATCATTTATCTTACAAGATTGTGCGAACAGACAGTCGCCTAGTACGCAGCATTCTGACAGCACATGGATTTCATGAAGTAAGTTCATTTTTACCACCTCACCTATCTGCTCCAAAGCTGAAATCCTAGGAAGTACGGGGGACCATTGCTTATTGATGATTGAGATGTTAGATTGAATTTCAGAGTGGCTTTGCCAGTTTCTCCCAGCAATGTATGGAAAATATTTCCATAATTTTTTTTTTGGAAAAAAAAATTAGGTTTTCTTGCAGTGTTCTTAGGCTTGGGCTGGAAGCAGAGGTGGCCAGGAGGAATTGTCTGATAACCAATTAAACAACAGAAATGGATTCTGACTTAAGCCAAAAGGGATTTGTAGGAAGGATGTAGCCAGGGTGATTCACAGAATCAGACAAAAAGCTGAAAAGGCCTTTGCAAGGAGAGCAACCAGGACAACCCAGGGGATCTAGGAACAGGAATCTTTAGGACCTTAAGGCACTGCCACGGAAGTGAACTCAACTCATTCATTGTCCTTGTGCTTCTCTGTGCTCAAGAATCATATTTTGGAGAGAAAATATTTGACCTAGCTTGGGTCATAGATCTTCCCACGGGGGGGGGGGAGGAGTAGATGACTGGCAGGTCCTTCAAAACCCAGGAGTAAGTTATTCTTCAAAGGAAAATTGGGGTGTTGTCATCAAAAGGGACAGGTGAAAATGTTGGACAGATTTCCACTATAGCTATTTTGAGGCAGTTGCTAAAAAGTCTTGTTGATTGCTATGTCCTTATACTAGGTTGAGGTCTCAAGCTGACATCTTGAGGAAATTCTGGTCCCAGTTTGAATACCCAGTCTTGTCACTGTTTTATCTCCAGGGCTTAACATGGGGCCTGTCACACCATATACACAGTGTACACAATTGTTGAGTGATTGGACAAATGGATTAAGCTGGTTTGCTACTCTTAAGATTTTAGTTCTGAGTAGTACTTTATACCCACTATCCACAACGACATAAGGACTGTCTGAGAAGGGAGTTTGGAGGTTGGGCCCTCACCTCAGACTTTGAGGTTTTAAGAACATTAAGAACTTTTAAGATATTAAGAGACAGTATGGATTGCTATAGAAGCTTTATTTTACTTTTTAACTCTGGGATTTGCCCACTTCTCCTATTTTTAAGCTTGATTCTCCCCTCATTCTTTGCTTTTGTCTCACTAGGATCTGGTCTATACTTTGAGTGGCCTGTGGCTGAAAAGCCACGACGGCCTTTTCTGCTATCACTCTTTCTGGTGAGGGGCCTCCTCTGATGTCTTTGACCTTCTTATCTGCGCTCAGGTTCACCCAAGCAGCACTGACTATAATCTAATGTGGACAGGATCCCATCTGAAGCCCTTCTTACTTCGTACCCTCTCTGAAGCACAAAAGGTGAATCACTTTCCCAGGTAATATTCCTGTAGCTGCTTTGCTCCATTTAAAGGATTTTAAGGTATCTGACACTGGGCATGTGGCCAGCAGAGACAATTAATATACTTTAAAAGAGTCTGTGATTCAGGGCAACAGCCTGCAAATCAAACGGAGTTGTTCATATCCCTGGGGATATATGAAGTCTTCTAAGGGCTACATGGATATGATTGGTTTTAAAGGAGTCAATTCTGGATCTTAATTCCCATAGTTTCTCTTTCCTAAAACTGAGCTGCTTGAGAGCACCTCATGTAGGTGGCTTCTCCTTTCTTACCTCCCTTTCACAATTATTCTTTTCCCCCCTTTACAAAAGAACAGCCCATCTTGAATCTTAATATGGTGCATTATCCTTGGGTGTAAACATTTCAGGGTTCCAAACAAAGGTACAATAAAAATAAAAGGTAGAAATAAATTCTAGTAGCAGCATAACAAATTCCTTTTGCATGATCGTACTTTCAATTTCTTGGCTTTTAATCAACCTAAAGGAGTACATAAATTATCACTAGGTAAGTTTTTCTTTTTAATCCTCTGGTTCATTGTTTCTTATTCCCTAATGGTAAGTATTACCTGAGGTACTTTTTAAAAAATACACGTTCACTAGTTCCATTACAGATTCATGAAATCACCATCTCCAGAGCAGGTGCACATTTAAAAAACACCTTCTAGGTGCTTTACCTTTCAAGGTAAATATAAACTTAGAAAGCTGTATATTTTAAAAACTATGAGGTGATTTATATCAGGAAGTGTGAAAATTACTGTTCTAGATTAACTCAGTATTATAGCATGGTTCCTGGACCATCTATATCAGAATCACCTGGGATACATGTTTAAAATGCAGAATCCTGGGCTTTATCCTGGAATTTTGTGAAGTGGGGTCCAGGAATATGCATTTTTAGAGATGTTCTCTAGGTGACTTTTTTTTTTTTAAACTTTTTATTGTAGTAACATATATACTACTCAGAATTTTTTCACATTTTAACCACTTTCAAATATTCAATTCAGTTGTATTAATTATATTCACAGTATTGCACTACCATCACCAGCATCCATTACTTCAGCTCTTTCGTCACCTCAAGTAGAACCTTTGCACCCACTAAGCAGTAGCTCCCCCTTCCCCTCACCTTGGTTACCTGTTATCTGTGACCTGTCTTTATGAATTTGCAAGGGGAGTCTTATGTACCTCTGCTCTAGATTTCTGAAGAAGGCAGTGGGTAAGAAAGAGGTGTTTATGAAACCTGGATTTCACAAAGCAACCTTTGAATTTAAGATATTATAGTAAAAAATTTGAACTAAGAAACAGAATGGTTACAGCAAAGATTCTTAGATCTGGTTTTTAAGTAGTGGAACAAACCTTAGACTCTTTTTTTTTTTTTTGAGGTACCTGAGGCTGGGGATTGAACCTGGACCTCGTACGTGGGAAGCCCGCACTCAACCACTGAGCCACATTGGCTTCCCTGAGTTGGTTTTTTTGATTTGTTTTGCTTGTTTTTTTTTTTTTCAGGAGGCACTGGGACCCAAACCTGGGCCCTCCCATGTGGGAGGTGGGAGCTCAGCTGCTTGAATCACATCTGCTCCCAAAACTTAGACTCTTGAGTCTAGTTGAAGCTAACTGAAGTGCCTTTTTAGAGTATACCATAATGTACCCCCTGATAAAGGTAGTCATTATTGCCCTGTCTTGTAAGGGGATCATTTCCTTGCCTTTCTTTTAATTTTACCTCATATGTATCCATCTCTCAGTAATGTCAGTTAATTCTCCATGAGTTGTTTTTTTTTTTTTAATATGTCTTGTATTTCCCAACATATTATATAAACTTTTTATTTCTTTTTTGAGGTACCAGGGCCAGGGCTTGAACCTGGGACTTCGTATTTGGGAAGCCTGCGCTCAACCACTGAGCCACATCGGCTACCATCTCCATGGGATTTTTAACCTAGCGGTCTGCAGCTTTACTACAATAGGATCACGATAGTCTAAAATTAAGGTCTGCCTAGACCATATGCCAGAGGAACAGATCAGATCTTTGGTACTTATATCACTAGTGATGATATGAGTTCTATATAGTTATATGAGACGTAGGGCAATTATTGCTATGCATTAAGTCTAAAACTTTCAGTAGGGTAAACATGTTTAATTTCCTTGGAGAGTCCTCTTTTTAATATGCTGATCTTAATTTTCTAAAATAAAATTGATAAAACTTCTCTGGTTTTTTTAGTATCTAAACTTTCTCAGACAGTCAGCATCTCTACTTGAAATTTACCCAGGAATTTTTTGTCAGGCCATATTTCTTAGAAAGTCACAACCTATAGATAACTGTGGCATACAAATTCCCAGAAAGCTTTGGGTTTAGAACTTGTTAGTTGCTGAACTGATGTTTTTTTCACTATTTGGATAATCCATTTTTTTTTTTGTACCATTAGACTAAGGGTTCTTAACCAGGGGGGTCGGGTCCGTGGAAAGATTTCAGGGGGTCTATGAGTATGAATTGAAAAAAATCAACTTATTATCTTTATTTTCTCTGACCTCTAACTGAAATCTAGCATTTCCTTCACTTATGAATGTATGCAATACATTACAGGAGTATTTGTTTCATATCATGCTACAATTGTTGCCTATCTTGAAAAATCACTTATGCTCATCCATGCTTTGAAATTACGGTAGTTGTTAGACCCAATTCTAGTTGTGTGTCATAAAACTATCTGCACTACATTCTGAGAAGGGGTCTGTGGTTTTCACCTGACTGGCAAAGGGTTCCTTGGAACAAAAAAAGATTAAGAACCCCTGTGTTAGACAATTGTGATTCAGTCAAAATAAAACAGGAGTCCTCTTAAAATATTTCATAATGATTTGTAGTAGTGAATAGGCACAGAGTCTGGTGATGAGACTTTATGAAGCTAGAATTTCTTCTACGTCTTTGCTTTTTAGATCCTGAAAATTTGATATATTTATCAAAAGGCAAAGTTAGAACACAGCCTTTTTTGTTTGTTTATATTTGAATTCCATTTTGGAGTAGATTTTTTTGCTTGTAAATAGATTTTGGAAAACCATTTGGCAAAAAGACATAAATGTAAAATCTAAAACTGTAAAACTTTTAGAAGAAAACATAGTAGAAAATATTTTTCTACTAATTTTAATGACCTTGGATTAGGCAAAGTTTTTTTTAGATATAACAATAAAAGCATGATCCATAAAAGAAGAAAATTGAACAATTGGACTTCATCAAATTTTAAAACTTCTGCGTTTTAAAAGATACTGTTAAGGGAAACGGATGTGGCTCAAGTGATTGGGCTCCCACCTACCATGTAGGAGGTCCAGGGTTCGATTTCTGGGGCCTCCTGGTGAAAGGCAAGCTGGCCTGAGCAGAGAGCTGGCCTGAGCGGAGTGCTGGCCCATGCAGGAGTGTTGGCCCGCACGGAATGCTGGCCCTTGCGGAGAGCTGGCGCAGCAAGATGACTCAACAAAAAGAGACACAGAGGAGAGACAATAAGAGATGCAGCAGACCAGGGAGCTGAGGTGGTGCAAGAGATTGAGTGCCTCTCTCCCACTCTGGAAGGTCCCAGAATCAGTTCCCAGTGTTGCCTAAAGAGAAGACAAGCAGATACAGAAGAACACACAGAGAGTAGACAGCGAGTGCAAACAACGAGGAGCGTGGGAGGAATAATAATAATAAAAAAAAGACACTGTTAAGAAAATGAAAAGACAAGCCACAGACTGGGTCAAAATATTTACAAAACACAAATCTGATAAAGAATTTGCACCCAGAATAGATAATGAACTCTCAAAACTCAATATTAAGAGCAAAAACAACCTAATTAAAAAAAAATGGGCAAAAGATTTGAACAGATACTGCACCAAAGAAGATATACTAATGGCAAATAAGCACATGAAAAAATGCTTAACCACATTAGTCATTGGTGGAATGCAAATTAAAACCACAATGAAGTACCACTCAGCACCTATTGGAGTGACTAGAAAGAGAAAAAAACCAAAACTAGGCAACACCATTTGCTGGCCAGGATGCAGAGCAACTACGACACTAATACGTTGCTGGTGGGAATGCAGAATAGTACAGCCACTTTGCATATCCGTGTGGAGTTTCTTATACAACCAAAAATATCCTTAAGTGGTAGTTGTAAAATGTGTCCACAAATTCTTTGACACTCCCTTCAAAAGGCTGGGTTTAATTTCTCTGTTCTTGAGTGGGGGCTGGCCTTAGTGACTTCTAATGAATAGAATGTGGCAGAAGGGACAGTGTGTCACTTTAGAGATTAAATCACAAAAGACATTGCAGCTTTCTTTCTTGCTCCCTTTCTCTTTTGGATCACTTGATTTGGGAGAAACCAGCTGTCATGTTGTGAGGGCATTCTGTTAGCCTTATGGAAACGTTCACATGGGGAGGAATTGGGGCTGCCTGTCAACAGCCAGCAGCAGCTTGCTATCCATGTGAGTGAGCCCTCTGGGAAGTGGGTTGTCTAGCTCCACTCCAGCCTGGTGCCTGCAGCCCTGGCCAATACCTTGACTGTAACTGCATAAGAGACCCTGAGACAGAACCACCCAGCTATGCCACTCCCACATCCCTGACCCACAGACACTGTGAAAAGTAAACATTTGTCATAATCTCCCCAAACTGGGAAGTACCCAAATGCCCTTCAGCTGGCGAATGGATAAAGAAACTAGTACACCCAAACAGTGGATTACTATTGAACAAAAAAAAGGAACAAAATACTGATGAGTGAAGCAACAAAGATAAATCTCAACTGCATGATGCTCAGTGAAAGCACCCAGTCTCAAAAGGCTACATACTGTATGATTCCATCTATCTGACTTCCTATAAAAGGCAAAACTATAGGAATAGAAAACAGACCAGTGTTTGCCAGAGGTTGGAAGTCACTGAAAATGTTGATTATAAAGAGACATGAGGTAACATTTTGGAATGCTGGAACTGTTCTATATCTTGATTGTGATGGCCGTTACATAATTTATATGTATTTGCCCCGACTCAAAAGAATTATGCATTAAAAGGAGTAAATTTTCCTTTATGTAAATTATACCTTCCTAATTACATCTGGCCAGTAAAATCTATTTGTTGAAAATGATTAATAAACATTTTGGGTTGACAAAGTGATAGATTTTGGATATAATATCGTCCCCATTAACTGCTCTAGACCCACAAACTCTGAACTCTTTAGAATGTGATCACATAGGAAAACTTCCGAGTCATAGTTTACTGAAATGGAAATACTTTCATGATTTTTAGGTCTTATGAACTCACCCGGAAGGACCGACTGTACAAAAACATCATTCGAATGCAGCATACGCATGGATTCAAGGCTTTTCACATCCTCCCTCAGACATTCCTCCTGCCAGCTGAGTATGCGGAATTCTGTAGTAAGTGATTAACTGAGAATGCCCCAATCCCCAGCAACTGAACTGGGGGCAGATTTACCCTAAGGGCTGCCTGAAGTTAGTAACCAATCAGGACTTTTCAAATCCTTAAAAAAGTGTGGTCTCTAGTAAAACAGTTGGAGAGATAACTTTAAAACTCTTTTTATTGTGATTGTATACCTGTGTATTTATTCTTAGTAAGTTTGTCAGTATCATTTATGAAGGACACACTAGTGTCATATAAATGTGCCCCATTTTGTGTATTTTTGCTTGAATGTCTTTTCTCTTCATTGACAGAGTTAGTGGTTGTATAAGGATTTTATTTGCTCATGCATGCCAGCTACATAGCTTGCTTTTTTTTTTTCTTTTTCTTTTTAATTAGAGAAGTTGTGAGCTTACAGAACAATCGGGCATAACCTGTAGAATTCCTGTACATCACCCTTCCACCCACAGCTTGCATTGTTTTGGAACATTTGTTACAGATTAGGCTTGCTTTTTGGTGTCTCTTTTCTCTTGCCATTTCAAGCACACCCATCACCGTGATGTCTGGACTTGTGTGATTTATGTTCTTTAGGGTACAAGTATCATGTATCTTTTGGTATTAGGGTTTGGAGGTACCAGTTGGTCATACCCTCTCTCCTTTGTGTTCAGGCTAATCGAAAAATACTTGTGGGAGCCAAATAGGGATCTAAATGTCAGCTGTATTGCCAGCAAAACTGGTTAGGAACACATGACCTGGATTCAAGTCTAAAATGGGCTTCTTACTTCTTTTGCCACCTTGAAGTGAACTTAGCTACCCAGGCCCAGGCACAGGAGCTAGGCTTTTTTCAGGTTTCCCTCCACAGGGGCAGAGCTTGACTCAGTAGGTGTAGCATACAGAAGAGGCGGGAGTACGGAGAAGGTGTGTGGCCTGAGGAGGCATGTCATTTGTGAAAGTCTAAATAGTAATAGTAATAATAGCTAACACTTAATGAACATTTACTTTCTACTAGGCACTGGCTTAGGTGCTACTCTATGAGGTAGGTACTATTCTCATCCCTGGTTTTACAGATGAGGAGACTAAGGTACAGCAAGGTTAAGAAACTTTTCCATAAGTTCTGCAGCTTGTAAGTAGTGGAACTGAGATTCAAACCCAGGCAGCTTGTAAGAGGTGAAACTGAGATTCAGACCCAGGCAGCTTGACTGGGCTTTATTGCTAAAAGATACTGGGCTGCCTGGATGCCATGACTATTTCCTAATATCACCTATGAGAAAAGTCGCTTCTCCCCATGAGGTGGATCAGGTGAGCTCCAGAGAGGAAGGACATACAGATAGTTTTCTTCTCAGTAAGTCTGAGAGAGAGACTCTTTGTATTGTATGGGCTTCCTGACTTTGGGTTCTTTTAACTTGTTGGGCTTAACAATCTGATCTGGTCACCCAGTTGGGTGTTCATCATTTGGGGAAAAGAGTCATCAGGGCTCTTGCTTCCACCTCACTGAGGCAATCTCCCTGATAGTGTTTATTGCTCCAGCTGCGATCATTGGTTGGCAGGTCAGTGTTTGCCCACAGGAGGCTCTGAATTAAGTAAATGAATTATTTTAACTTCAAAGTTACAGTGTACTCGGGGCTGAAAATTTGTACTCAAGAAATCCTTTAACTAAGTTATTTAACCTCTCTGTTCTTTAGCTTCCTCATCTGTAAAATAGGACTATTACTGTTACTGACCTTATAGTGTTGTCAGGATGTTTAAATAGGTTAATATATGGAAAATCTTTGGAATGGTGCCTGGCTTGGAAAATGTTCACTATTTTTTTCGTATTTCAAATTTTATTTAGCTATATTGTTGCATAATAAGGTAAAAATTGCCTAATAAATCAACATGACTGTATAAGAATGCTTCAAATATCATGCCAGCCACACAAAAGGGCCCCAGATATGAACCTCTCTTGGTGTTGAATTCCTAAAGAGAAATTAAAGTCTAAAATCATTTTTGGGAAGCGGCTGTGGCTCAATCAGTAAGGCTCCCGTTTACCATATGGGAGGCCCCGGGTTCGGTTCCCGGGGCCTCCTGGTGAAGGCAAGCCTGCCCGCACGGCGTGGTTAGCTGACCCAGCGAGCACAAGCAGCAAGGGGGGGATAAATGAATAAATAAATAAAATCTTAAAAAAAAAAAAAAATTTAAAAAAATAAAATCATTTTCTATTCAAGTCTAAAGGGATCTCTAAATTGAAAGTCCTCTTTATCCTCCCTTTTATTTCTTATTCTTCTGTTCTCTTCGTTCCTTTTGTATGCAGAGGTAAACTAATTCAGAAGATTGGATAGAAATAGAATTCCTCCATCATTTCAAGCTGAGATGTCTTTCAGAAAAATTGGCATTGCTTCTTCAGAATATTATTCCTACTCTTAAGTGTTCTACTTTATAAAGATCATTTCAAAATGTCAATAGAACACATAGAATTGTCATAGCCACACCCAAAACTGGCAAATTTAGCCCCAGGGCTGTTATTGCAGGCAAATGATGTTCCCTGATTTTAGTCCCCTATATAAAGCCTTTAAACTTATGCTTTATCTTCTCATGTGATGATTTGAATTTACAGTTCTCTCTTCTTTTTGTCATTGCAGTTTGAAAAATCATGATAATGATAGTGGCTATTTATTGAGCACCTGCTATATCCCAGGTGCTGTAGGTTTTTTTTTTTAAACTTTTTTTTAAGATACTTTCAAACTTACAGGATAGTTACAAAAATAATACAAACCCTAGCCATAAAATAGTAAATAATAAAACTTCAACAGATATGCAGGTCCACCAATTTTAACATTTTGCCACATTTCTTCTACCTACAATCCTTCTGACTATCCATCCCTCTCTATAAATCCATTTTTTGAATCATGCTATTTGAACACTTAATAGTGCCATGTACATTTCTTAAGACCAAGAATATTCACATATGTAACCACCTTCAGTGCATTTTTGCGGTTGAAGAAATGTAATGTTGATATAAAGCTTACAGTCTATGTTCCAATTTTTTCATATCTTCTGATAATATTCTTTTGAGTCTTCTCTCCTCCCTCATTAGAACCAGTCTGGGATCATGCATTGCATTTATTTATCATTGTCTTTTTAGTTGCTCTTTCTTTCTTCTTTTTTTGTAAATTGTGGGACCATATATGCAACATAAACTTTGTCATCTCAACCCCTTCCAAGCATTCCATTCAAGTGGGATTAATCACATTTACAATGTGGCAGTCCCCTCACCATCTTCCATTACTAAAACTTTCCCATCTCCTCAAACAGGATTCCTACACCCATTTTGCATTAATTCCCCATTCTCCTCCTTCCTGCCCCTGTCTCTATGAGTTTGCATATTCTTTGATATTTTCTTTATAGTTACCAGAGAGTTTACATTTACTATCCTAATCTATAACAATCTCTTTTGCTTTGATACCAACTTAACTTCAATAGTATATACAAACTTTATTTCTATATTACTCCATTATTCTACAAGCTTATGTAGTTCTTGCTACAAATTATATGTTTATACATTATGAGTACAAAACCACTGATTTCTCATTACATTTTATGCATTTGTCTTTAGATCCTGTGAGAAGTAAAAAGTGGAGTTACAAACTAAAAATATCATAGTACTGGCATTTATATTTACCCATGTCATTACCCTCATGGGAGATATTTATTTCTTTATGTAGCTTTAATCTATTGTCTATTGTCCTTTCCTGTCAACCTGAAGAACTATCCTTAGTATCTCTTTTTTTTAAATTTTACCGGGAGGTCCCAGGGATCGAACCCAGGTCCCTCCATATGGCAGACGGACGCCCAACCATCTGAGCCACATCCCCCTCCTTAGTATCTCTTATAGGGTCCTCCCTCAACTTTTGTTTATCGGGGATTGTCTTTATCTCTCCTTCATTATTTATTTATTTATTTATTTATTTATTTATTTATTTATTTATTTATTCATTTTTGTGTTTTTTTTCTCCTTCGTTTTTAACAGATAGTTTTGCCAGATATAGAATTCTTAGGTGGCAGTTTTTTACCTTCAGCACTTTAAATATGTTATCCCTCTGCCTTCTTGCCTCCATGGTGTCTAATGAAAAATTGGCACTAATTCTATTGAGGCTCCCTGTACTTGACAGATTGCTTTTCTCGAGGCTTTCTGAATTCTCTATCTTTGGTATTTGACAGTTTAATTATAATCTGCCATGGTGTGGGTCTATTTGGATTTATCCTCTTTGGAGTTTGTTGAGTATCGTGGATGTATGTGTTCATATCTTTCTTTAAATTTGGGAAACTTTCAGCCATTATTTCTTTGAATATTCTCTCTGCCCCTTTTCCTCTTCCTTTTCCTTCTGGGACTCTCACAATGCATATATTGGTATGCTTGATAGTGTAGCACAGGTTCCTCAGGCCCTGGTCACTTTTCTTCATTCTTTTCTTTCTGCTTCTCAGCTGGATGATTTCAGTGGTCTTACCTTCAAGTTCACTGATTCTTTCTTCTGCCAGCACCAATCTGCCATTGAACCCCTCTAGGGAATTTTTAAAATTTCTCTTACTGTGATCTTCAGCTCTGTTTATTTCTTTTTCATAATTTCTACTTCTCTATTGATATTCTCTTTGTGTTCATCTTTTGTTTTCCTGATTTCCTTTCATTCTTTGTCCTAGTTTTCCTTTTGCTCTTTGAACATATTTAGGACCCTTTTTCAAAAGGCTTTGTCTGGAATGTCCCAGCTCTGCTTCTCCTCATTGTTGGTTTGTAAAGCTTTACTCTTCTCCTTTGCTTGGGCAGTAATGTCCTGTTCTTTGTATGTTTTGTAATCTTTTGTTGAAACCTGAACATTTTGATAATTTAGTGTGTTATCACTAGAATTTAGATGATGAGGCATCTGTTCTTTGTTTGTATTCATCTAGTGTTATGACAGCTAGTTCCTTGAATGCCAGGAGCTAATAACAACAACAACAACAAAAAGACAGAACAAAAGGAAACATCTTGACCTGTGCTTTCCTTCAGGATTTATACATACAATGAGTTTAGAGAATGGCTCTAGTCCAACGCGTAGGGGCATCCTTGATCCTCTCTGTACATGTTTCTGTCTTTGCATGTGTGTATGACCCTCAGAATCCCCCTATTCACTTGGTTCCCAATGTCCTCTTTTCCCTAGGAAACAGTTTCCACACCATCCTGAGCACTGTACTATATATCCTACAGCCAGCAATCCCTTGCCTTTGGTAGCAGCACAACTTGACTGCTCTCATACAGTGTTCTGTATGAGAACTCTGTGAACTGCCTTCTACAAGTAGGCCAAGTTCTGGAACGGCAAGTCCCTCAGGCCACTACCAGGCACATTAGGCCAGATATCCCTGCACCCAGTATGTGTGGAACCAGGACCAGGGACGTGTGCTGGAAGTGCGGGCCCTCTCAGTTCGGAGGTGGTGAGGGGTGGGGGCAGGCCAGCCTGGAGATTACGAGATCCCACAACTTTTAAATAGGCTTTTTCTTGATTTAGCGCTTGCTTTGTTATTATAGTCTTTTAACTGTTTTCTGGAATTTTGAGAAAGATGTTTTTGCTAGTTCTTGCTGGTTGTTCAAAGCTTCTGTGGGGGGTCAGAGCCCTGAAGTATCTCTCTCTGCCATCTTGCTGGGTGTTGAATTTTGCTAAAATGCCCATAGACTGTTTAATCTGTGTGGCACATTAGATTGTTTTCTAATTCTCTTATGGTGCATGAAGAGGAAAGGCAGGGGAAAATTGGGTGGGGGTTAAGGGTAGACAAAGAGATCCTCTCTTTCTCTTCTTGGTGAAATGGTTTGTGGCCCCGAGAAAGTCAGGTTACTGATGAAGGAGGCTTGAAAACACCATTTGACTCATATCATAGGGGAGACAAAAGGGCAAGGGAAGAAAAGGGGCAGTAGTTGCTGGCAGGTGACCTGGGGAGGAGAGCTGAGCTAACATGGTTCCTGCTGAAAGCATGACGCATGCCCAGATTCAGGATGGAGGGGCAGTTTGTGTATTTATCTGGGAATAGAGAGCAGGAAGATTAGTACATAGATGAAGTACTTGCCTCTTAATAACTCAACCAGAGAAACCTAAATTATGGGGAACTTTATTAGGTTTCTGCTGTAGTGTATCTAGATAAAAATGGTGTTAATATGTTGATACCTAGTAACCTTGGCAATGAAAAAGGAAAATCTTTGTGAGACCTTCTGACAAACATTTGCATTTACTTTATTTATTTTCCCACACTCATCTGTACCTTCCCTGTTTCTTCTTTTTTTTTTTTTTTAAAGATTTTATTTATTTATTCATTTATCCCCCCTTGCTGCTTGTGCTCGCTGGGTCAGCCAACCACGCCGTGCGGCGGGCTTGCCTTCACCAGGAGGCCCCGGGAACCGAACCCGGGGCCTCCCATATGGTAAACGGGAACCCTACTGATTGAGCCACAGCCGCTTCCCATGTTTCTTCTTTTAAAGAAGGAAAAATCAAGAAAAATCTCCTAATTTTCGGCTTTTTTCTTCCTGTCCCCCCTGCTTTGAAACAGCAGCCACTGCTGCCATCTGAGGTATTTCCCCAGAACCGAAGGTGCAGATGTTTGAGAATAAGGACTAGTTATTAACTTTCTCCGGCTTGGGATGTGAGGACTCAGCAGCACTGAGTCCTCTGTCCTACTTTCTCTCCCATAACTTCCAACCTTCCCTAAGTGGAGGGCAGAGCCATCTGCTTCTCTCCAGAACATGTACAAGCCTCTGGGAGACTTAGTTTGAGCTGTCTGTCTGGTTTCTCTCCCGTGATCCAAAGGTATTTAAAATATAAATCTGAACCTAGGAAAGGAACAAAAGTTAATGCCACCTTTTAATCACTTGTAAATCATTGTCTTCCCTGCCCAGTTGCACATTGTTTGATTTAAAGCAATATTTTGTTGTAATCTCAAAGCTATTGCTTCAGGAAAGGAACCATATTAGGAGATCCAGCTTTTGATTCACTGTTTGCTAGGTGAGTCTCTGGAGGTCCTTTAGTTAATGGAGGTGAGAATCTCAAAGATTTGGGAAGGCTGTTTGTGATAGTAGTAGACCATCACCCAGATATTGACCTTATTTTGTTTTAATCTTCTCAGTCATTGAAGTGGTAGAAGAAATAAATTGTGTATGAGTAATTTTGCTGTCTTCTTTTTGTTCTTCTTTTCTTTCTTTCTTGGTTTTAGTTTCATTTTATTTTAAAATAACACAGGTTATTTTAGTTGCTGCCCTCCATTTGGGAATTTGGAAATTTTGGGTATGTGAGTAGATAACCACCCTTGGAATTTAAGATGATAAATTCATGTCCCTCCTTTCTCTTGTCTCCTTCCTCTCCCCTTCTTCTCCCAATATTTTGAGCAGATTCATATTCAAAGGACCGGGGACCTTGGATAGTAAAACCAGTGGCCTCCTCTCGGGGGCGAGGTGTCTACCTGATCAACAATGTAAGTATGCAGCAGATTGGCAAGCCTCTCTCCTTGTTTGTTCTTCCCTGCTTTACTCTTTTTTATTAATAGCAATACGGTTCCTTTGCATTAAGATCTAGATATTCCCTTCTGAAGTATGAGTTGAGGGTATATATGAGTTAGCTACTGCTCACCCCACTGACAGTAACCTGCTCCAATGCCAACAGTTACTCCCTGGCTAAAAAGTCACTTGATCTAGATTTGGAGGAGGGCAGCCTTTGGCACCAGCAGAGAAAGAAGTACATTTTCTGCTAACAGCATACTGTCATGATAATTCCTCAGCCTTAAGCATTAATTGGGAGCATATATATTTAGTTTCTCCTGTGAGCACAACTGTGGGATCCTGTCCCCACAGTTATCAAGTAAATAACCTTAATTTTGTATTGCTGTTGCTGCTCTTTCCTTCCTTCCATCTGTTCTTCCTCCCTTCTTCCTTCCTTCCTCTCCTCTACTTCCTCATTTTCTCCCTTCTTCCTTCGCTTCCTTCCCCCCCCCCCAAAGCCATCAGTATCTTGCTTCTTGGCAATATCATCATTAAAAGTTGTTTTTAAATCTACTACATATACAAAGTAAATAAAAGAAAATCCCATTTCCAGTCTTTCTCCCTGGACTTAAAACAGTAGTAGGAACTAAACATAGTTGATTTATGTATCATCTTTCCTTCACCTTATATTGGTATCTCTTGATTCCTAGCTTGACATTTATTGCAGTCATCACCTCCTACCCTTCCTTTCATGTTCCATCTCTATTTGATTAGTTTTTTTTATTATTTTTATATCATAAAGGTTTATACCATTTACATCCTCTTCAATAACAATGGATCATTTTCTTTGCTTTATCTGAGGGTTGAGTAAAAAAAGTTAAACTCAATAGAAACAGGCTTTAAAGCATTGGAATTCTGAAATTTAACCAATATTTAGGTTTGGATTTTTTATTTTTCTTTTTGGTTCTTCCTTCTGGACTTTTGTTAGACCCTTTCAGTCTGAAAACTAGTGTGTTTCTTTAGTTCAGGAAAAATTATCCTCTTATTGTCATTGTCTCTGCTTTTAGAACTCCTTTTTGAGGCATTTTGGGTCTTTCCTTCATGTCAACTTTTCTCTCATTACTGTTCTTTGTCTTTTCCCCATCTATATCTTCTGGATCACCAGTTTGAGCACTAGCTGTTCTATTATCCATTCCTATTTTAGTTTGCTAAAAGCTACCAAAAACGATGTACTAGAAATGGGTTGGCCTTTACAATGGGGATTTATTAGGTTGCAGACTTACAGTTCTAAGGCTGTGATAATGTCTAAAGGCATCAGGCGACGCTGTCTTCCTAAAGCCCGGCTGCCAGAGATCCTGGACTCCTCTGTCAAATGGGAGGGCACACAGCAGTATCACCCTCCTCCTGGTCTCATTGCTTTCAGCTTCCTGGTTTCCTGTGGCTTCCTCTCTCAGCTTCCCTCGGTTTCTCTGTCTCTGCAGTTCCCTCTCTCATGTTCATCCCATTTATAAAGGACCTCAGTAAGGAATTAAGACCTGCCCTGGGTCCTTCCCTACTGAAGTGAATCTAATCAAAAGAAAGGTCCCACCTTCAGTAGATTTACACTCACAGGAATGGACTAGCTCTAAGGACATCATCTTTTCTAGGGTTCATAAAAGCCCCAAACGACCATAATTCCTTATATCGTATTTTTATATTGACTTTCATATTTTAGTTTCCAGAAACTCTTGTCTTCTGATTTGCTTTTTTTTTTTTTTTTTTTTAATTAAGATTCTGTGGTTTAATGACTACCTGCCAGTCTTTCTGAGGATACCAATTGAAATATTTTTAAAGTTCTCTCCTGTTTCTTGAATTGTCTTGGTTTCCTCCAGGGCTTATTATATTTATTCATCATGGATTGTCTTTTTTTCTGCTGTTAGTTTTTCTCGATTTTAATCAGGTGTTAAGTCATATTTATGAACAAAAGACTGGACTTATTAAAATTGAATGCAGGCCTGGATTTTCCCTATTGTTGTGTTGGACTCTTGCTGGCATCTCCCTGGATGAGAGCCTGACGGTGAGTTTTGTGTAAGGGCAAATCATGTTGACTGCCAGCCTCTACTTTAGGTAGGCATGGTGAGATTGTGTTCCCTTCTCCTTGCCTAGATAGGGCAGGCCTTATCACAGAGGCAAAGGGTGACATTTGTGTTCTACTTTTTGGGCAGAGCTACTTATCCTCTCTTCCCCTCTGTATCTTCGCAGGGATAGAGTAGCCTCAAGTTCTGCTTTTCTCTCGCAGATCACTGTACCCACAAAAGATGTCCTCCCTAGAGTACCATCTTGAGGAGAGCAAAGCTGTTCCTTTGGGTGTTAGAGAGGGCCTCCTGGCTCTGCTCTTCCAAATCCTATTTGCTAATTGATTATCTGATTATTGTTTCTTGGCCCATTCCTGTTCTTCATGTTTGTTGACTAAGCAGCTTGGAACATCTGTTGTTGGCTTCCTTAACTGTTTGTTATCTGCCTTGTTATCAACTCATTCTTTAAAAAATATCTTTTCTTTCGCTGGAACTCTGGAAGAGAAGAGGGGAGTAGATATGTTGTGCGTGTGGTCAGTACGCCACCTTAAATTTGTAAATATGCAATTCTCTTTGCATGTTGTCTTAGCTATTTCCTAACTATCTGAGAAGTCTTTCATATTAGAAAATCCTGGAATTCAGTCTGGTCTAAAATATGTACAATAAACACTAATGTCCAGAGGCTTAATACTGAATAAATATGGGATCTGCTGCTGATACAGCAGCAACTTCAGCCCTAGGTCCAGGCTCCAAGTCCTGTTACCTAGTGCTGGGTCACTCTGGGTCTTGTGTGACATAAGGCCCTGATCTCTCTTGCCTTGTCTCTGCTCTAACCTTTTGGCTCTTTTCCAAAAGCTTTTCTTTCAGCTCTGTGCCAGGAGCTCCAGTGTTGTTTGAATTTCATAGACAGCAGTAATTTGTGTTTGTGTTTTATCTGCTCAATGGAATTGCTATGGAAAGCAAACAGTGATAGAAGTTTGCTTTTTATTTTCTTAGACATGAGAAAAGAATAGGATCTCTTTTGAGCTCATCTGGGACTTTTTTCTTTTGGAATGCTCTTTTACATTAGTGATTTGTAATTTTAAAACAAATACTGAAGACTTCCAGGAAGATGGCAAACTAGAAAGACATGGGACTCTTGTCTCTCCCAGAAAAATAACTAGAGGAGAGGCAGAAATGGCTTGGAAAAAATCTTCTAGGGTTTAGGACACTTGGTGAAGTTGGACGCTGCCCAAAGGAGAGAGGGCAAAGGAAAATAATCATGATGGCAAAAGAGAAAAATTCTGAGAGCAGCAAGGGAGAAGCAAACCATCACCTACAAGGGGCATCCCTGTAAGACTTAGTGTGGATTTCTCATCAGAAACCATGGAGGTAAGAAGACAGTGGAGTGATATAATTAAGATACTGAAAGAGAAAAACTGCCAGCCAACAATTCTTTATCCAGAAAAATTGTCATTCAAATATGAAGGTGAGTTTAAAACATTCACAAACAATCAGAAATTAAAAGAATTTATAAAAAAGAATCCACCTTTGCAGAAAATATTAAAGGAAGCCTTAGGGCCTGAAAGAAAAGGACAGGAGAGAGAGGCTTGGAGGAGAGTATAGAAGAAAGAATAGCAGAAAGGATAATCAAAAGAGTAAAAAGACAGACAAAAAAAAAGATATGACATATGAAAACTAAAGAATAAAATGGTGAAAGTAAATAATGCATTTACAGTATTGTGAATGGATTAAACTCCCCAATCAAAAGATATAGGCTGACAGAATGGATAAAAAAAACACGAGCCATAATATGATGCCTATAAGAGACTCACCTTAGACCCAGAGATACAAACTGGCTGAAAGTTAAAGGTTGGAAAAAGATACCCCATGCAAATAATAACCATAAAAGAGCAGGGGTAGCTATGCTAATATTGAACAAAACAGACTTTAAATGCAAAAAATGTATAAGAAATACAGAAGGCCATTATATACCAGTATTAATAAAAGGGACAATCCACCAGAAAGAAATAACAGTCAAAAATATCTATGCATGTAACCAAGATGCCCCAAAATACATGAGGCAAAACTTTGGCAAAACTGAAGGGAGAAATAGACATCTCTACAATAATAGTTGGAGACTTCAACACACCGCTCACATCATTAGGTAGAACAACTAGACAGAAGACAATAAGGAAACAGAGAACTTAAACAATATAATAAACAACTAGACCTTACAGACATATACAGAGCATTGCATCCAAATTCAGCAGGTTATACATTCTTCTCAAGTGTCCATGGATCTTTCTCCAGGATAGACCACATGTTAGATCACAAGGCAGCTCTTAATAAATATTAAAAGACTGAAAATAAATCATAATGGAATGAAACTAGAAATCAGTAATAGGAAAGAGGTAAATTTGCCAATGTGTGGAGGCTGAACAACACACTCCTAAATAATCAGTAGATCAAAGAAGAAATTGCAAGTGAAATCAGTAAATATATTGAGACAAATGAAAATGAAAACACAGCTTATCAAAACTTATGTGCTAAACGAAGGCACTCTTGAGAAGGAAATTTATAGCCCTAAACGCCTATATTAAAAAAGAAGAAAGAGCTAAACTCTAAGCTCTAACTGAACAACTGGAGAAAGTAGGAAAAGAACAGCAAAACATTCCCAAAGCTAGCAGAAGAAAAGAAATACAAAGATGAGAGCAGAAATAAATGAAATTAAGAACAAAAATACAATAGAGAAAGTCAACAAAACCAAAAGCTGGTTCTTTGAGAAGATCAATAAAATTGACAAACCCCTAGCTAGACTAACAGAGAAAAAAAGAGAGAAGATGCCAATAAATAAAATCAGACATGAAAGTGGCAACTTCACCCCACAGAAATGAAAAGGATCATAAGAGGATATTATGAGAAACTATGCCAACAAACTAGACGACCTAGATGAAATGGACAAATTCCTAGAAATGCACAAACAACCTACACTGAGGCTACAAGAAATACAAGAACTTAACAAACCAATCACATTTAAAGAGATTGAATCAGTCATCAAAAATCTCCCAAAAAAAAGAAGTCCAGGACCATATGGCTTCACAGGTGAATTCTGCCAAGCATTTCGAGAAGAAATCCTGTTTAAACTCTGTTTAAACTCTTCCAAAAAATTGAAGAGGAGGGAAAATTACCCAACACGTTTTATGAAGTCAGCATTACCCTAATACCAAAGCCAGATAAAGACTTATACATCACGACCAAGTGGGATTTATTCCTGGTATGTAAGGGTGATTCAATGGAAGAAAATCAGTTAATGTAATACACCATATTAAGGTGAAGGGGAAAAAAACACGTGATCATCTCAATCAATGCAGAAAAGGCATTTGACAAAATCCAGCATCCTTTCTTGATAAAAGCATTGAAAGATAGGAATAGAAGGAAAATTCCTCAATATGATAAAAGGCATTTGTGAAAAACCCACATTCAACATCATACTCAATGGGGAAGGGTTGAAAGCTTTCCCTCTAAGATTGGGAACAAGGCAAGGATGCCCACTGTCACCATTATTATTCAACATTGTACTAGAAGTTCTAGTCAGAGCAATTAGACAAGAAAAAAAAGCAAAAAGCATCCAAATAGGAAAAGAGGCACTAAAACTCTCACTGTTTGTGGATGACATGATCCTGTACTTCAGGGCTACTTAAAAGGGGTCCGTGAGCTTGAATTGATGTGGGGACGTGTTGGTGGGGGTGTGATATATTTATTAAATAATACACAGGTTAGTGTGGACTTAGTAAGGGGTCCATGGTTTTCACCTGATTGGCAAAGGGGTCTGTGGAACAAAAAAGGTTAAGAATCCCTGCTATATTTAGAAAATTCTGAAATGTCTATGACAGGGCTACTTGAGCTAATGGATAGGTTCAGCAAAGTGGCAGGAGACAAGATCAACATTCAAAAATCAGTAATGTTCCTATACACTAGTATTGAACAATCTGAGTGGGAGATCAGGGAGAAAATTCCATTTACAATGGCAACAAAAAGACTCATACCTAGGAATTAATTTAACCAAGGAAATACAGGACCTCTATGCAGAGGTCTGCAGGACAGTGCTAGGGAAAATCAGGGAGGACCTGGACTGGTGGAGGGACATTCTGTGTTCATGAATTGGAAGACTAGGTATGGTGGAGGTGTCAATCCTGCCCAAACTGATTTGTAGATTTGGTGCAGTGCTGATCGAAATTCCAACTGCCTCCTTTGCAGAGATGGAGAAAGCAATTACCAGATTCATTTGGAAGGGAGTACATCTATATAGCCAAAAGCATTCTAAAAAAGAAGAAACGATGTGGGAGGAATTTCACTGCCTGACCTTGAAACATATTGCAAAGTTACAGTGGTCAAGGCAGCATGGTGTTGGCATAGAGATAAACAAATCAAACAGTGAAATAGAGTTGAGAGTCCAGGGGTAGACTCTCACCTCTGCGGTCAACTGGTTTTCATCACTTGACCGTGGATGTGAGGGTCTATTTCTGGACTCTCTATTTGATTTGCTTGGTTGGTCTGTCTGTCTTTGGGTCAGTGCCATGCTGTTTTTACCAGTGTGGCTAAGTCATGTGCTTTAAAGTTAGGAGGTGGGAGTCCTCCAACTTCGTTCTTTTTAAAAATATTTTTCGCCGTTTGAGGACCCTTACCCCTCCAGATAAATCTGATGATTGGTTTTTCCAGTTCTGCGAAGGAGGCTATTGGAATTTTTGTTGGGATTGTGTTGAATCTGTGAATGGTTTGGGTAGAATTGACATCTTGATGATGTTTGGTCTTCCAGTCCATGAACACGGTGTCCTTTCATTTGTTTGGGTTTTTGGTTTCTTTTGGCAGTGTCTTGTGGTTTTCTGAATACAGGTCCTTTATATCCTTGGTTAAATTTATAGCTAAATATTTAATTTTTAGTTGCTGTTGTAGGTGGAGATTTTTCCTGATGTCTTCAGTCTGCTCATTGATTTTGCATATTTCATCTTGTGTCCTGCCACTTTGCTGAAGTCATCTATTATTTCTAGTGACTTTGTTGTGGTTAGTAGGAGATAGAATGTAGGTTGAGAAGGGGAAGCTGATATCTGAATGTATGTAGAATGTTCAATAAGGTTGATTGTAGATATCTGGAAATGGATAGAGTTGATGGTAACACATTATAATGAGTATAAATCACACTGCTGATTTATAAATGTGATCGTGGCTGAAAGGAGTAGTCTAGGGAGATTAATGTTAATTGAAGGACAGCTAGTGGATAATCTAGGGACTGTACAGTATAATGACTTTGGTGGTAGATGAGGATTGTAGTTAATCATATAAATACAAGAATATTCCTCTATTATAAGATGCTAAGAATAAGGTAATACATGGGAACAATACAACTAATGTAACACAGAGACTATAGTTAACAATAATATTGTAATATTTTTGTAGCAAAGACAAGGTACTATATTAATGCTAAAGGTTAAAAAAAAAAAGATTATGGGATTTAGTTTTGAGATGTGAATATGATCAAGCATTTTTTTCATTTTCATTAACAAGGAGACCTTGGTCATGCCATTTAACTAACCTGTGCTCATTTATTCATCTTTCAGAACACTGGAGAAAGAATTGAGTTTGTTTTTAGGATTAATTGCGATGTGCCTGGATGGGATTTTTTAAGTGATGCTTCCATAAATTGTTGAGCAGCTGCCTCTTGTCTGTTGTTTTGTGTTTTGAAATTGAAATAAAGGTGTTTTTTTGTTTTTGTTTTTTTAAATAAAACCAATACCATAAGGAATAGAAACTAAACTTTCCTTGGTGAGGCTGAGAACCCTGTACTCTAACTCTTCACTGGCTGAGGAGCCTCATAAAGGGTGACACCTCTTTAGAGAATGTGTTTGGCAGGCTATGCAAGAGTCTCTTTCTCCCTCCCACCTTTCCTTGGGCTGAATCCCTCGAGACCCCCTGCATAGATCAAAGAACTTGGCAGATCCTTTGCCTCTCCCTTACCCCTTCCTGAAGCTTTGGAATGAGTCTGAATCTTTTAGGTATTTGGTGGAGGTGCCAGACAGAAGCCTGGGAGAATGCCAGCAGGCATGAGGAGAGCTGGCGACATGTGGACATCATGGGAAAATATTCCTATTTCACCCCAAAGTGGAATTTTATTACCTTTTACCAAGACCTACAAACTTTGCAGTTAGTTCTCTTTTCTCTTGCCTTCTACAGAAGGCCCAGCCATTCCCTCTTTTCCATTCCTGGATCCTTTCCCATGGAATATGTGACCCATTAGCCAACTGGATGAAGTAACACTTTCCAAAGCTGCTGCCTGCTTTCCTTTTAGATTTGAGGGGGAGGGAGAGGGGCTGCTGAGGCAGATGGTCTGTAAGCAGAAGCAATGGGTATATGTGAGGGACTGTGGCGGTGGGGACTCGGGGGAGATGGGATTAGGTATGAGAGGCCAAATGGTAATGTCTTTCCCGGTGTTCCCACTGGAATGAGAGGGCCTCTTATTAAAAATTCCCTGTAACAGGCATAAGCTTTTGGAAAATATCTGCAAATAGCAGCTTTTACCATTACGAGAAGAGGATGAAGGACAGAAAAAGCATTACGTTTATGTAATTCTGAAGTGAGAAGTGGGAGCTCCTACCAAAGTTGGCAACATGGTCTCTTAATGATGTACTCTTACTATAGAAATAGAGCAGAAAGGGACCGAGCTATGTTTGCTCTAGCTCCTTCAGTAACCATGACTAAATGCCATGTCTTCCCAATTTAGTATATTCAAAATGAGGAGAGGAAAGATCTGATGTTTTCTGATTAAGATATGAATTTGATTATGGAAGTCAAATGCATTATCCCTGGTAAATACAGTATTAATATTTTTCCTGAGATTTTGAATCATGGAGACTATTACATCACTCTATCCACTCCTGTACTTGTGAATAGAATTCTGAACAGCTCTGTTGTTTCTACTTGTTTATATAACTTTGTCTTCTGCTCTCTATTTTTCTCATTGTCCAACAAATATTTAGGGAGTGCCTTCTCTGTGCTGTCACTCCTTAAACAATTTTGAGTCATAGGGACTCTCCTAATCTTGTTGTTCTCCACTTGGTGTACTGCTCTGAGTAGAATGGCAGGTGGCATGCTGCGAATGCTGTTGAGTAGGAGAACTGGTAGTTAGAACCATATAGATACTATTGAGTTTGCAATGATAATAATAACTGACATTTCTTGAGCTTTTAATACCATTGGGCCTTCTAAATGTAATCTCATTTGCTCTTTCTAACAGCCTTATAAAGTCAGTATTACTAATGTTAAGTGGTAGAGTCAAGACTGTTACTCAGGTCGAGCTGATGCCAGAGCATACAGTCTTAACCACTATTGCCAGGATATCAGGAGCTTTACTCTTAAGGTCTCAGTAGAAAACTAGATGTGTTTTCACTTTTCAGCAATTCAGATTTCTGTTTTAGGGTACTTTGGACAGAAATTTGTACTTGGAATTGAGATGACTTAAAATGAGTTAATTGGGGATTGAGGAAAAGGAAAGAGGTTTGTAGTTATCAAAGGGCCTTCATTAGTTGCTCATCAGTGTAGAGCACTATACAAAGAAACTATACCCAGACCATCCTTTTCATCTACAAGCTTATAATTTATTTCCTAGGACAGATAGAAATGAGAGTTTCTGACAGTTGAACAATATTAAAGTTACCTAAATAGTTTTGAGGGACTATGTTATGAACAACTCAAAGGATAACTGTGTATGGTGAGGAAGGGATGAGAGGAATTGGGCATCGACATTAGATGTGTCATGGAATGAAGATCTGGTATGGGGGAAAGTTGGGTGGTCATATATCCAGTGTAGTCCATAGGTATACTCAGCAGGAAAATAGCCACAATTGGTTAATTTTAGGTTTGAAACACAGTCTGCAGCTTACTACTTTGTACTGTGATTGCATCAATTCTTGCACAGTAAGCCTGCTCAAAATGGAGATAATATTTGTGAGAAACTCATCAAGAGCTCTAAGGGAGGCAGGAAATGGTGTGGGTGATTGGGTTGATTAGGGTATGAATCAGTACTGGTTTCATAGTGTCCATATGATGCATCGAGATGTGTTGTGAATGTCGTGTTCTGATTTTGAGATAGCAGCATGGGAAATGAGAGGGGAATCTCATTACCCTGACTCCAGAGGTTCTCATCATGCTTGTGTGTAATGTTATGGGCCACAGAATTATGCTGATTTTATGAACAACTGTAGAATTTGAAGTAGCAAGAGCATTGTTACAAAGATGAAGTTTTGAATTGGAGGGTCAATATTCTGAATTTTAAGTCAGAATATTGGGCAGATTTGTGAATCATGCTTAAAAGTTAAGCCTCTGAGGCTGGCTGCCTGGGTTTGAATGCTGCTCCATCATTTAGTAGTTGTGTAACTTTGACAGGTTCTTTACCCTCTCTTGACTTTTTCTTTGCCTGTGAAATGTAGATGGTGATATACCTACCTCATGGGGTTGAGTAAGGATTAGATGGAATAATACTTAGAACAGTTCTTGGCACATAATAAGTGTTTGGTACTTTATTAAATTTGAATTGCTGTTTCTGTAAATGTTAATAGTTACTTCTGTCACTGCTATTATAGCTATTGTCATAATTATTAGCACTACCACATCCCTTTTGGATTCCTTTTGTCCTACCTGGATTGTAGTCACTTCTAGCTGATTTCTCTGTTTTGTTTTTAGAATGTACTGGGGATTGAACCTGGGACCTCATACATGGGAAGCAGATACTCAACCACTGAGCTACATACACTCCCTGATTTCCCTGTTTTTAATCTAATCTCACATAGAGTGGTTCTGTTTCATATATTTTAATCCTACTACTTAATCAAGAAACCATAATAGCTTCCTGTTTCCAAGTTAAATCTAAACTCCCTTTGGCAGTGGAGTGCCTCCCTCCTAGTTTTCTAAGCACATCTTTCATTATTTGGCACTTCAGTCTTTTAGCCCCAGGTCAGTGAATCTGCCTACCCTCCTTTCTGCTGGACTTTGTGCATGCCGTCTTCCCCAAGATGCCGCTTTTCTTTTCTACCATGTGTTTGGGAGCTTTCAACACTCGCTTCTGCTCCTCCTCTTCCAGGACAAACCTTCCCTGACTGGTCCCACCTGACTGGTCTGTGCTTACAGTCTGCAACCTGACATCTTGCATTTGCAGATATGCTGCTCAGTGTTCTTTTTGATATATTTTGCTCTCCCTCTACCTAAAATTTAAACTCTGGGAGCAGGAGCTGCTAAATTTGAAGCCTGGTGAAGGCAGGGTTTGTATCTCTTTTCTTCATCACTGTATCCGCACTACCTTATACAGTGTCCCACAGTACTTGGAATTATTTATGGTATAAACAACTTTTTTTTTTTCATTGAAAAAATCTTTAAAAGATCTAGTCTTTGCATACAGTTGCTTAGCAAGTACCCTCGAGCAAATCAATGAATCAGCAATCAGTTTCATTGGGGGAGATGCTAGGATCCATTATGGAAAGAGCTGTAATGTTCTCTAAGCAGCTTAAGGAAAGCCTTCATTAAGAATAATGGTAGTATTTTTAAATTTCCATCATATTTCACATTTGGGAAAAAGAAAGCTATTTATTTTGTAAGTAGCTCTTCTTTTTTTGGCACTTAACTGTTTAATAGCATATATGTAAATCTTTAAAGCTGTTTAGGTTCTATTAAGTGAGAGGTACTCTGTAAATTTCTTTTTCCCCATTGTAATTGGATACCAAGCATGTCTATGGAAGTGGTGTGTTATGTGGCCAATTGACTATTTGGGTAACTTGGAAGAAAACTTTTCTTAGAGTTTAGAATTTTCCACATTAGCTTCTCTTAAAAGGTTAAGAACTTTGCTCCCTTATGGTGAGTTAGGATTCCTTTGATTCCTACCCTTTCATTCTTTCTGTTTACTCAATAGCCAAACCAGATTTCCCTGGAAGAGAACATCCTGGTCTCTCGTTACATTAACAACCCCCTGCTCATAGATGGTGAGTTTTGATTAGGCCCTTGGCTAGATTGGGCTAGACCTTGCTATACTTTTTAACCTTTTCATGGTCTTTTGTAGTAAATATTAAGCTAGTGTGAAATTACTGACAATGATGGCTCTGGGGATGAGGCTGGTTCTTTAGCTTCCTCATGGGATTATTTTAAAGATGAAATGAGATAATATAAGATAAAGTGCTTTTTAGGTTATACAGTAATAAATATATATAAAACTGTACTCTATTCATATTTAAATGCATTATATATAGTATGTGTACATATGAGTATAATGTACCATTATTATTTATCTTCAGAAGGCAGTGTGTGTTTCATACAGAGAGGAGCACTGTTCTTTCTCTCATATTTCTTTGTTACATTGTACTCTTTGGTCTGTAACAGAAAGAAATGAACTTCCTTTTTCTGTAAATCCCCAAATGTTTATTTCTAGATTTCAAGTTTGATGTGCGCCTCTATGTGCTTGTCACTTCTTATGATCCTCTTGTCATCTATCTCTATGAAGAAGGATTGGCTAGGTAAGAGACTTTAAAAAATATAATTGAGTGGATCCAGGAAAAAGTTTATTAAGAACAGGCCATTTCTTTCTGTTATGTTCTCTGGAAAATTGAATGTACCCAGATGAGCTTCAGATTACAGAAATCTGTTTTATTATTTTACAGTCTCATTTACATATCCACATTTATGAACAAGCATGTATAAACATACTTGTTTCCAGTAGGGATCCAGCTTCACATGCTGTTTTCATGCAGTGACAGTTGTTATGAAGACCTAGGGGATTAAGATAATTTGCCATTGTTCTTCACAGCAGATCTAGAAAGAAAACTAAAACCCCACATTTATTTACCTATTATATGCCAGGCATTTATTTTAATCCTCAGTTGATGAAAATGAGGCTTAGAGAAATAAGGGAACTTTAACTCACTTTTGTGAGATCCCCAGCTCATCGGTGATAGAGATGGGGTTTGAATTCATGGATCTGATGCCAGAACTTAAGACCCAAATTGTTTCATGTCATCTGCTATTTAGGGGCCTTAGCTGCTTATTATTATTATTATTATTTTTTAAAACCTGCAATAATATAATTTACAGTGGTTGTATATACTTGTTTTATTTCTCTTGAAGTACTTTTTAGGTTTTAAGGTAATATAACTTACTTAAAAGATTAGATTCAAGTGATAATAATTTGAGGTTTTGTTTCCCATATTACAGAATTTTACAGGTGACAGTGTTTTCATAAAGCCTTTAAATTGTTAGAAGTAAGTACATAACTCTCCTGTGCTTGTGTGTTTTCCTCTCACAAAGCTAACGTTTTTTTTTTGCCAACTGGTTTGCCCTGAGGTTCCTTTTGTGCATAGTGACCTTGGTGTTGTAGAGCATAGCAACCAAAGAGGTGTTTTGTATCTGGGAGCAGTCACGACAAGCTAAATCATGGTCTGTATGTTTCTGTATTTTAGAAAATACACTTTGAAGATGAGAAAGTCCATGGAGAGAGGAAGGCTATCAATTTAAGTATGGGTGCTTTGACACATATATTATATTCTGACAACTATGCTTGTTATTTTAGAATGGTGTTTTAATTATTTCATATACTTAAAATTTTTGAGGTCTTCTGTGACTAGAATCAGAGTAATCAAAGATTCTAGTTGGGTGAGCCATGGCCTCCCTTCACCTCTAGGTGGCAGTGATAGCATTTGTAAGCCTGTCATAGTCTTGAAGATTTAAGAGGTTGAGACCTGGAAACACTGGATGCTACCAGAGCTCTGTAGTTATGGCCTCTCGTTCCATGAAAATTGAGAAAGGAAAGAACCAAAACATTTTTCATCAGGTGTTGGATAAAGGACTGGACCAGCATTTGAGCACAAACTGACTACTAGCTCTATTCAGGCATTCACAGGAAAGAAGTTTTCTGTAGTGTTTATAGAAACATGCTCTCATACTTTGAAGAGGCTGGGTATAAAGGCCTAGAACAAAAAGAAGGTAAACAATATCCCCCCTCTACTTCTGCTCAGGTGTGTAAAGTGCTAGGGATTTTCAGTTTTATAATCTGAGACTTCTGGCTGCTTCGGAGTGTGAGCTTCTCTTCTTGTGTATCATGATTGTCACCATCCTCCTCCCCTCTCCTCATCCTAACCCCAGTTTGTCTCTTGCACGCTACTTGAGAATTGACTGTGTCTTACCACAAATTGGATTTCTTAACTAGGGAAAAGATAACAGACTTATGATCAGTGTTGTTTCTCAAGTATATTTTTCAAATAATTCCAAAGATATTTGACCCACAATATTAATAGTCCTCTCTATTGGTAAAATGTGGCATAATTTTAAGACCTCAGTTGTTGAAAGCACAAAATGGGAGCAATGCCACTGTTTATTATAGAGTTTGCTATAGATATGCAAGTGCGTTGGCTACTGGTTGGGTGTTGGAAGTCAGAATCCCCTAAATCGAGTTAACTCTTCTCTTGTCTCTGGCAGGAACTGAGTTTTAAAAAAAAAATCAGTGGATGTTTTTTCACAGAATCCCTTGGAAAACAGCACACTGCTTGGGAATTGACTATGTCCTACCACAAATTAGACTTATTTACTACAGAAAAGATGATGGAGTTTTCTTTAGATCAAATTGGACCAAAGCCCACAAAATTTCAGAGCTTCTGCTAGGCTTAGCTGAAAGCCTACGTGCATATAAAAACTTAATCAAAGGGTGGTGCCTGGAAATATGATAGGCTCTTTGCCCAAGTCTTGTGAGAGGGACCCTTATGTGTACAATGACTTCAGTGTGCCTAAGTTCCTGTTTCTTAACTCACTGTGTATCTCGGCATTCGCTTGCTGCTTTTTTAATCCTAGAATCCTTTTGACTGTGTCATTACATTCAACAGTAGTCTATAATATCTCCAGATCTGCAGCTTCTAGTAATCTTGGGTCATGTGTGTTTTCTGTAGACAGAACTGAAGATAATCAGTTTGGGATGAGATCACTAGGTCATTTTACTTTGAAGCTTAAATGGGAAAACCATAATCTTTCCTAAAGAGACAACTGGAAGCAAATATAATTGGTTTCCTTCTTTAGAAAGAAAGGGTCTTACCCCAAATCACTTCTGTTTTGGGCCTTAAATTAATGCTAGGTGACAGAAAGATTAAGTTCATTTCAAGATAATTTTGTAGAACAGATATTTTATGTAGATTCTTTATATCTTAAACTTACTAAAGAAAAAATCCTAAAAGGTTTCTTTATAGATAAGTATTTTCAGTTGTCCTTGTTGTTTTATTAACATAGGGATTTGGAAAACTCTCACTATTTTCCTTTTTCATATAGTTGGGTAGAATATTGAGGTGTTTAAATAAAATTGTCTTTCTGGTACTTGGGTCCAGCTTTTGTGATTCTCAGAGTAGCACCCCAGAGGACCACCCTCTTTTGAGTTTCACATCTAAATTGCTGTTTTGCACCAGCAGGGGACACCCGGTTTCTGGAGAGGGGTGCCATTCTCTACTAAAATGGTGTAGATTCTTTTTCCTGTCAGAGGTGGAATCCAAGAAGACTCTGTCCTGGGTTTTTCAGTTAGGTGGATATAGTTTTGGTCTAAATGATTTGACAAGGCCCATTTTCAGACGAGCTAATAGCCAAGTTTTCACTGAAACAGGAAAAATAAAAAGTTAAAAAAATTAAAACAAAATTGAGTTGAAAACCAAATGTATTGTCAAAGAGCCAATGATATGTAGCACTAGAAACTAGGGGGAAATGAAAGTGCCTATCCAGGGAACTGGGAGGGTTTTACCCTTGCTGCGGAGGTAGGAGGAGAGGACACTTAGAAGGTCCCAGTTGGTGTCCTGCCTTTTTTCTGTCTCAGCCATATTATTTGGTGGAAGTTCAGTAAAGACCCTGAAGCATTTATAATGCCTTTCCCTTGGTCCCCACCCCCAGTTCCTTCTTCAGTAGCCTTCCTTGCTAATTAACACTGGCTCCGCAGGGATATTTACCTTTTCTCTGCTGGATTCCTGTGGTTTTGAAAGAATTCAGGTACTTGCTGGTTGCCAAGGAATTCAGATTACCTCACAGGCTGCACACTGTCCAGAATCCACCACAGCAGTGAAAGGGGGGGAAGAGACACCAACAAGGGGGAGAAAACCCTCTGCAGTGCTCACTGTCACCCTCCTTGGCAGGCCCTAGCTGTTTGTGAAGTTTGAGTCATTTCTGGCTCTAAAGACAGGGGATCAGGCTGGTAATCCCCTCCCAGACAGCTCTGTAGGGCGCTGCCTAGTCACTGCAGCACTTTGGCAGTCTCCCCACTGCAGCTGGTTGACAGCAGATCATAGAGCTTTTGGGCCTCTTGTTCTCTTCCATAAGATTTTTCTGGGTCAGGCCAGGATGAAACCCAGTGGCTCCTGGCAAGGCTGCCTGAGGTGCTGTCTCCTCATCCTCCAGGTCTTTGGCTCCTATTGGCTACACCTGCTGAGAGATAACCCATGGGCCACAGCTAGGGCCTCCTAGGACTGGTCTTCCCTTTCCTTTTGTACATTTGTGGCGAGTGTTTGTTAGAAGATATAACAACCCAAAAGAGGGTTTAACTGTCTTATGTTGTATTATTCAGGGTTCTCTAGAGAAACAAAACCAACAGGATATGTACATAGTAAGAGATTGATGAAAAGGAATTGGCTCACATGAACATGGGGGCTGGCAAGTCCAAACTCTAGGGCAGGCCACAAGCCAGAAGCTCCGATAAAGGTGATGCTGAGTCCTTAGTCCGAATTCCCCAGGGGAAACTGATTGGCTGGCAATTCTGGCAAGAGCCAGTGCTGAAGTTGAGGCAGAAATTCTTCTGGCTTCCAAAATCTTCAGTTTTGACTTTTAAGACCTCTGACTGATTGGATGAAGAGATTCTGCAGGTTGCTGATGGCAATCTCCTTTGTTGATTGTAAATGCCATGAACTGATTATAAATGCAAATTCCGTCTACGAAATACCCTCACAGTAACAAGCAGACCAGTGCTTGGCCAAACAACTGGATACCATAAGCTAGCTAAATTGACACATGAAATTAACAACCTTGTACATCTAGGCTGTGACTATGGCATTATAGTCTTAGAAGAACAAAATAGTTGTTGAATGGGGGGGAGGGAGTTTTAAAATCTGTAATACTACTAATAAATCAAGTTGGACAAACTCAAGGGACACACTTCATCAACTTCACCTTCAATAAACATGTCAGGGGACCAGACTCATGTCCACAAGGCCCCAGAGCCAGGCATTTCACTCTCTGTCCTGGAAGCTTCATGGCCCCAGAAGCATAATTCTCTATGCTTTCTTTCCTATTTTGGTTCCATTGATAAAGATCCTGGAACAAGCAACTCAGGCACAAATTCAGTTAACATTTATCAAATACATACTGTATGCCTAATATAAATCTTTTCTTTCACCCAAACTCACAGAAATTTTAGATAGATTCTTACCATTGTCTTAATTCTCAATGAAAAACAAAGATATTCCATATCTGTTTTTAGTCTGGTAAAATTTGGTCATATAATTCTATATTCATTAAGGCTGAGGAATAGTACTCAGGGTTTCAGATTTGGCAAAGAAAATAGAGTGCTTCCCCCCCACCCCCACCCATTTTTTGGCTTAAAGGTCGAGGTTAGGACACAGAGCTTTTTCAAAAATTTGATCTCAGGGGACGGATGTGGCTCAACTGGTTGGGCATCCGTCTCCCATATGGAGGGACCCGGGTTCGATACCCAGGACCTCCCGGTAAAAAAAAAAAAAAATTTGATCTCATTTAGAGGGAGGTTCAAGACTCACATATAAATTTCATTCAGTTTTAAGACAATTATTTATACACTTGGTCTTAGGGTACCTAATAGAGAATTATCTCTTTTAGGTTGTTCATAATAAAGAAATTGTGTTGAAGCTTTCAGACCTAAGTAGGATGAAATTTGATAATATGTGAAGGTATAAATCAGGGCTCACAACCCTTAATGCTCACAAGGACATCCCCTGAAGGAAGCTGGCCAGGTGGACACTAGAGAGCTGGAGCACATGGGCCTCGCCATAGGAGCATTTACTGTTCAGTGCAGGCAAGTCACTAATGTGCAGTGGTGGTGCCAGATCTCCTGATTTTTAAAGGGAAACCAAAAATCTGGATTTTTATTGTGAAACTTAATTTCTTTTAGACTTTTCATTTTGAAGTGATTTCAAACTTACAGAAAGCTGTAAGAAAGAATGGTATGAAGGACTGCCTTTTATCCTTTGCCTAGAGACCCCATTCAAATTTTGCCAATTTTTCTAAGAGTACTTTTTTTTTTATATAACAAAAGGGATCCAGTCTGGGATCACATGATCTATTTGGTTGTCATGTGTTTTTAGTCTCCTTCAGCCTGGAACAGTTCCTCAGTCTTGACTTTCATGACTCTAACATTTTGAAGATCATAGGCCATTCATTTTGTAGAATGTCCCTTATTTGGTTTGTCTGATATCATCTCATGATTAGGACAAGGTTATGCATTTTTTGGCCAGAATACCACAGAAGTGATGTGTTCTTCTCACTGCATTCTATCTGATAGCCCATGATGACTGTTCAGTGGTGTTTGACCACTTTATTAAGATTAGTGTCTTCCAGATTTCTCCATTATAAAGTTTGTCTTCCCCTTTGTAATGAGTATTTTATGAAGAGATATTTTGAGACCATGTAAAATCTCATTCCTCATCTCATTTTCACTCAATAATTCTAGCATCCATTTATGTTTCTTGCCTGAACAAATGACTGTGATGGTTGCCAAATCACATTTTCTAATCCCATCATTCCTCTTCCCTTTATTATTTGACATTTTACTACAAGGAAGAACTTCCTCTTTTTCTCGTTTATTTATTCATTTATATCAGTGGGGACTCAAGGATTCCTATTTTATTTAATGAGTTATAATTCTTTCCTATCATGATTTATTTTGATGCTCAAATTATCCCAGATCTGGCCAGTGGGAGTCCCTTCAGACTGGCTTTTTTTGTCCTTTTGACATGTCTCCATCATTCTTTTTTTTTTTTTTTTTTTTTTACTCACCACTATACTAACGAGGATCCATCATTCTTTAAGCACTTTCTGGTGTAAGATGTTTCAAGCTCATCTTGTTCTCTCTCTGCCCCAGCTCTGAAGCACTGGTTGCTTTTAATGGAGAATGGTATTTAGGAATCAAGATCGAGGTACTAGATATGCTCATTGCTCCTGGGATGTCTCTGTCTCTGTTCTCAAGTCCTCTCAGTGGATCTGCTGGGAAAAAAAAAAAAAAAATATATATATATATATGTTTATACATATTTATACACATACACCCACATTTATAATTATAATTCTTTCTCTTCTCTAGGTATTGAAAAGCAGGAGTTCATACTAATACCTCCAATTCTTGTTCAAAACTATAGGGTTCTTTTTAGCTTTTTCCATTCCCATATTTATACCTCTCTTTTCCAACAATGAGAACTCTTATTTACCATTATCTTCAACATATTTATTTATATACTCAAGAGCCCCTTGTATGTGGCCAATCTCCCAGTCCCACCAGCCCCTGTCCTGCTCACGTGCCCTTCTTGTATGGACTCAGACTCCTACAGGACCACTGCCCTGCTTGGATGGCCTCCTTGTGTAGGCCCCAGCTGCCTCCTCACCCTGCCCACCACCTTCCTCACATGGGTTCTGGCTGCCAATGGATTGCAGGGAGGAAGGTCTGATTAGATTTTAAAATATTGGCCAAATAATTGAAGTTAAAACAAACAAAACCCAAAACCTTTGATTAGTAGACCAGATCTGAAACTAATGGGACTTCTGGTCTAGACAATTAGATGACAATGGTGATCAGAAGATGAATATAGTCTATTTAATACGGATTTTAGTGAGAACCATTAGATCCTCACTAAAGAAGGACACACACCGACCTTTCTTCTCTGTGGTCATCTGTTGTTCCTTATTGGACCAAGTGAAATAAAGAGTGTAGCACTTTTCCCCTTTGGGGGAGCTTTTCCATTGAGCTAAGTGTTTTTTTCTTTAACTGTGCTTCTTAACTACTTCTGATGCTTTGTAGTAGCCCACTGTGATATTAATAATCTTGTCCTTGCTAGGGTTATGGTCATAAATGCCCTTGTGAAAAGGATGATTTAGGAAGAAGAAAATTAATTTTTTAGAGATGCAGTCCTCTGAAGCAAGAACTGTAGGAACCACAGATGCATTGGGTACCAGAGTACAGTTACCACCAGGCCTTTGCCAGTCTTTCCAGGTTGCTGACCACATTAGACCAGGTACTCAAGTTTAGGAGAGATAAAAAGCCTCTTCCTCTGAAGCAGAACCATTTCCCTCCCTGTAACTCATTATTCTTTTTGGGGAGAGGATGTCAGGAGGTATATTACTCTGAGGTAATGTCTGGGCAAGGAAGGCAGCCTCTGTGGGACCAGAATGGGCCCCCTTTGCATTTGACAAGAATTCAGAGAATGACTGTTCCACTTGCTGGGAACGTTTCTGTAGGAGGAAAATCAGGATGTAATATAGTCACAGTTTACTCACCATCCAGTGACATGGCTAGAAGTTAGGTGATAACTACTGGAAGTTTCTGGAAAACTTTCTCAAGTATAGACATAATGTTCTTCAGACTCTTGTCCCTTCCTCATACATGCCTGGTCAACATTTTCTCTTTGTCTGCATCCCTTTTCCTGGCCTCATCTTTGTTTATTTCAGGGTTTTTTGTTTTTTGGTTTGTTTTTTTCTTTTTTCCCCACTTTCCTTTCTTTGGCTCTTGTGTATTTCTGGTACAGGGAATTAGGGAGCGGAGATAGTGGGTGGGTGAGAAGAAAGAGAGAAGAGGAAATTTTTAAATGCTGACCTTTAATGTGGTAAAAATTCATGTTGACGTCATAGTCTGAGTAAGCATATGCAAATAATTTGTAAATCATATGAAACTAAACTTGTGGCCTTCCAGTTTTTTTTTTTTTTTTTTTTTTTTCACACACTTGGATGTGCCTCTTGGGTAAACCACTTTAGTGAAGGGTGATATGGTTATAGTGGTATGTAAACAGGCGTTGATATTTACCATAACCATTCGACTTGAGTGGCCTTTGTTGATGTTGAGCATCACTGGAAAGTTTTCTCTTCCCCAAGTTACTTCCTTCGGAGGAATCTCAGAGGCACATATATTTTATTCTTTGGTCTTCTTTTGACAGTAGTCCAGGATATCAAATTGCTGCCCTGTTTTCAATGGGCTCTGTGCTTAATCCCTCTGTCTTTCCCTGCATACCAAATCTGGGAATTAGTCTCCAGCACTATGCCCATGTTTATGCTGCTCTGCAGACCTAGGCTTTGTCTGCTGTTAATGCTGCCATTATTGTCATTTGTAAAATGAATTTTGTGGATCAGTGTTATTTCTTTGGATATGAGGGCGAGCTCTATATAGTGCTACGCTGTCCTGTTTGCTTAATATTTTTTCCAGAATGCCACAGTACCAGGCGCTGTGTGGGCACTCAGTAGGTGTTTGTCTGCCAGCTGGTGCCCATCATCCACAGCATCCTACACACAGTTTCCCAGGTTGTGACTAACTCGTTTTTTATTTTTCATTCTTCCTATTGGTCTGAGGTTCTATTTAAGAGAAGCAGCAGGGAAGCGGCTGTGGCTCAATCAGTAGGGCTCCCGTTTACCATATGGAGGCCCCGGGTTCGGTTCCCAGGGCCTCCTGGTGAAGGCAAGCCCGCCTGCGCGGCGTGGTTAGCTGACCCAGCGAGCACAAGCAGCAAGGGGGGGATAAATGAATAAATAAATAAAATCTTTAAAAAAAAAAAAAAAAAGAGAGAAGCAGCATCTCCTAGTGGTTAAGAACATGGGTTTTGGAGTCAGTGTGATTTGGGGCAAGTTATTTAATCTCTAGGTCACATTTTTAGTTTTCACCTCTATTTTAAAAATTCAATATAATATTACTTACCTCATACTTTAAAGATTGAATTAAAGGTAATATTATGTATAAAAAACTTAGCGTGGTAATTGGCCCAGTATAGGCACATCAGTATCTGTTAGATAATGATATTGCCCTTCCTTTGTTATGGTAATATCATTGATCTCAGTTGTAGCCTGTATTTCCCTGAAAACCTGCTCCTGGCATTTAACCTCTATCCTTTCTATCAGGTTTGCAACTGTGCGATATGATCAAGGAGCCAAGAACATTCGGAACCAGTTCATGCACCTGACCAACTATAGTGTGAATAAGAAGAGTGGCGATTATGTCAGGTACTGAGTCAGGAGCCAGAGATGTCAGTGTCAGATGTGGGTGTGGTCGAGGTGGAAAGAGAATACGTTGCACTGGAGGATGACTTGACGCTTATGTCTGTGTAGCTCCTGGCAGGCTGTCAGAGTCATTTAATATAGTTTCGAGGCATATTTGCTGCTGCTGCTCCATTGCTTGCCCAGATTCAGTGCCACTTTTCTCTACCAAAATATGCCTTTACAAGTTTCATCTTCCTCATTGTCTTCCCTCACTTGACTTAAGGGTGGGAATTTAATGGGTGTGTGGAACTTTTTACAAGTCAAAAAATGAGGTCACTTCAGCACTTGGCAAAAATGTATCAAAAGCTTTAAAAATATTTGCTCCCCTTGACCTAGCAGTTCCATTTCTAGGAACTTTACCTTAAGAAATAACAAAGGGTTTACTCAGGATCAGAGATAGGAATGTTGCTTGCTACATATTGTTAGGTGGAAAAAACAGGTTACCAAACAGTATGCACTTAACTTCTTGTTTGAAGTATGTAAGATATCTAAAGCTGTTTATTTTCTGCTGAAAAAGAAAAAAAAAAAAGGACTAGAAGGATATATACTGAAACCATTAACAGTGCTTAACTATGGTGGGTGGGATTATGGGTGAGTGATTTTTATTTTCTTCTCTGTGCTTCTATGTATTTTCTGAATTTTCTAAAACACTTGTATGATCAGGGAAAAAATTTTCAGCAAAAAATTAAAGAAAGAAATGAGGCCATCTCTGAGAAGGATTCAGTGGAAGCCAAGCTGTGTGGAAATATTCTTTCTGCTCTGTTTTTTTTCATCCCGACAATTTTGCCATTAAGTGGAAAAATAAAAAACACAGTTACTTTCTACTCAGACTAAAAATAGGTGACTGGCAGGTCCAAGGAAAGACAGGAAGGAAGGAAGGGAGGGAGGGAAGGAGAAACGGAGAAAGGAAGGGAGAAAGGAGGGAAGGAAAGGAGGGAGGGAAGGGAGGAAAGGGGAGGAAAGGAAAAGGAGGAAGGAAGGAAGGAATTGGTTGAAGATATCATTTCCTTCGTTGTTGGAAATGAAGGAGCAGCTCCAAAACACAAGTTGCAGATCGCAAGATTCTTCCAGCATTGCTGGGAGTCTGCCCTTGTGCTGCCATAGCAGTGGTGGTCTTCATCACTTTCATTGTTGCACTAGTGCTTTCCTCATTCAGTGATACTTCAAACGGTATCAAAAAAAAAAAAAAAAAAAAAAAAAAAAAAAGATCCTGTTGGGAAGCGGATGTGGCTCAAGCGATTGAGCTCCTGCCTACCACATTGGAGGTTCCTGGTTCGGTTCCCAGTGCCTCCTGGAGAAGACTGCGAGCTGGTGTGACTGGCAAGCACGGCAAGCTGACGCAACAAGAGACAAAAGAAGAAAAAGGCATGAGATACCAGCGGAGCAGGGAGCGGAGGTTCCTGGTGCCTCCTAAAAGAGGACGAGCAGGACAGTGAGCTGACACAGAGGGCAGGCACAGCAGGCTGATGCAGCAAGATGATGCAACAAGAGACACAGGAAGAAAAACACAATAAGAGACACAGCAGGGCAGGGAATGGGGGTGGCTCGAGTGATTAGTCACCTCCCTCCCATCTCAGAGGTACGGTGTTTGCTTCCCTGTGCCTCCTAAAGAAAAAACAAGGAAGACAATGGACATAGCAGGTGCAAACAATGAGGGGTAGGGGATTAAAAAAAAAAAAAAAAAAGACCCTGTCTACCACTAGAAAGGAGGGAGCTTGCTTCTGATGCAAGTGCAATTCCATGCTGGGTTAGTTCATTAAAACACTACATTAGATTGGCTTACTAGCCCATCCAGACTTGGTTCTGCTCTGAAAATGTCATCAGAGGTTGTTTTGTGGGCTCATGTGACATTTACCTCAAAGGCTAGGTTGGTGCTCCCAAATGTTGCAACCTGTTAATTTCCTATAGCCCTTCTTAAATATGTTTACATTCTTTCACTTGTGTCTTCCATGCTTTCATAATGCAAAATTGTTTGGTTAAGGAAGAATTTGCCTTATTCTCCCCTTCTCCCCTCAATAAGGCAAGCTATAAGCATTTTCATTTCCATTGAAGAAATTGGTCCAAGGGATACATGACAAAGAGGACCAAGAAAAATTGGGTGAGTGGAAGTCAACGAAGTGAATATTTTTGTAAAGACTTAAAAGCACAAGAAGGCTCTGTGTAAAGAATGTTGTTTCTAAAGCCAGGCCTGGTACCATACCTAACCTTGATCTATTAATTTGTTTTAGTTGTGATGATCCTGAAGTGGAGGATTATGGGAACAAATGGAGCATGAGTGCGATGCTTAGGTACCTGAAACAAGAAGGCAGAGATACAACTGGTGAGTACCAGGCCTTTTTCTTTATTCACGTTTCTTCTTTGTGTAGCATTACCTCTGTCTCTTGCCAGGGGTCATTCCATAGTGATGTGGAGATGTCCACTGGGATAATAGTTCTTGGTATTACTTTTTCCTGCTTTTTCCAAGATGGGGAACAGACTTTCCATGACCCCTGAAATCCCTTTTTTCATTTCTAGTTTGGAAAGCATAATTGTTTCCTTTAATTCTTTGTGAATCCTTCTTGAGTGTTGAATTGCAAAACTAAAATATACTGTCAGCTTTTTATGTAACAAATTTATGTTTGTTTCCATATTGGTCCTGAGTTCATATTTTTCTAAGTTAATCTCTCATTCATTTTGCTGAGTGGGAGAATGAGCAGAGTGGAGTTTGTATACAGGACTTGGGATCACAGTGGACACTGGGTGCTTGAGCCTTGAGCAGAATGGGAAACTGTGTGCCAGAAGAACCTATCTCAGTCCACAGAGGAAAGGGTGATGGGGAAAGAGTAAGAAAGGGAGTAAGGCTCCTTTCCATTCTATGTCTATTTTTTGTCGTAGGAGGTCACCTGAATGCATCCTCTGGCACCTACATTCTTGACTGTGTCTACCTGTTCGTAGCTATGCCTGCCCCTGTAGCATCCATTCAGAAGACTGCCATATATGGAGACTTTTTTTTTTTTTTTTTTTACCGGGAGGTACCGGGGATCGAACCCCAGTCTCTCCATATGGTAGACGAACGCCGAACCTCTTGAGCCACATCCGTTTCCCTGAGACTTTTTTGAATGAACATACACACATGTTTATAATTATATTGTGTTTTGGGATCCAGTACTTCTAAACCATGCATTTTAGTATTTCTTCCTTCATGGTTTTTTGTTTGTTTGTTTATTTGCAGCGTTGATGGCCCATGTAGAAGACCTGATCATTAAGACCATAATCTCTGCTGAACTAGCTATCGCTACAGCCTGTAAAACCTTTGTTCCTCATCGCAGTAGTTGTTTTGGTAAGGATACTCAAGAAGCTTAACATGTTTTGTGAGGAGAGTCTTAGAAAATTGGGATGGAATGCTGGGGTAGAGAGCCTTAGTGATTATTGGAGTAAGAAGTATGTGATGGACTTTTATTTCTCTCTAAGCTCACATGCCTTATGGAGATCCTACTAAGAGGCCAGTGGTGAGCTTAGTTGGAAGTCCCCTGAAGGCTAAGCGCTAGCTTTTTGTGTGGGAAGCAGGGATTGGAACGAAAGTGTGCGTCTCTTTGTCAGAGTACAATCAGAAAAAGTCTGCAATGGACTCTACAGAAATCCAGCTTTAACAAATATATTCCAGAGCTCTTTGGCAGCCAGACTGGGAACTGTTCCAAAAAGCTCTGGCTGGTACCAGTCTGTGCTTTCTCCCATTTTCCAATGACTCCCCCTTTTTGTTTTAGTCTCTTTCTCCCCGTCTTCTTCTTTCTCCTCTTTCTCTTCCTTCTCCCCTCCCTATCCCATCTCCAGTTACCTGACTGCTGAGAGAAGGAGTAATAAACAGCTCACAACTACTGGATCAGAAAACCTGTTCCCCACTGACCCTTTAGCTGTGACTGCAGTAGCTGCTGAGGATGCCTGCTAAGTTTGCTTTCTATGCAGATATGAACTCCTTAGTGATTGCCAATATGCATTCTATGAAAATCACCCAGGCTTTCAGCAGGTGTTAGGCCTTGTTTTTCAACCACCCTGGGACAATGATGGGGGTGGGTTGAGGTGGTGGTGGTAATTAAAACATGGGGTGGAATAATATAAGTAGTAAGGATATAAAAGTTATGGCTTTCCTAGGAGGCAGGATAACAGAGAAGAACATGGGCTTTAGAGTCTGACAGACTTAAGTTTGAAATCCACTTGCACCCCTTAATAGCTTTGTGACTTTTCAGTAAGTTGTTGCCATCCCATTTCCTTAACCATAAAATGGCAGTAATGATGGTACCTATTTCCTAAGAGGACTGTGAAGACTAAATGAGAATGCTGCATGTAAAGTACTTGGCAAAATGGCTGGCCCTGATTTTGTACTCAATAAAAATTATTATTTTTTTAATTTGACATTATAATTCTCTGTCTTTTTAATGAGTTATGGTAACAGTCTATACTTGAGGGGCACTAAGTAAAAGGAATTGTTGAGATTCTGGATAGAAGATAGGAGATAAATCACCACCTAAAGTTATATAGGGAAAGAAGAAGTTGTGTTATATTTTTAAAAGCAAATCTGTTCATGTCTTTTAATCCTTAAAATTTATAATAGAAACTTGAAATGACTTTCAAGACCTCAAAGGATCTAGCCTCTGTCTTTTCTAGACTTCCTTTTCCTGTTTTATGCCTTATAATACAACTATACCATACTAGACCACTGAGCGTTCCATGCTTTTGTGCCTGTAGGTTCTGCTGTCCAGTTAGAAAACTCTCCTCTTGTCTACCTTGCCTGCTTGTCTTCCAAGACTCAGCTCAGACATTGTCTCTCTTCCATGTAACCTTGCCTAACACAGTACCCTGTTGTGTCCATGGTATTCTCTATACCTAGTGCATTATATTCTTTTCTTTTCTTTTTTCTTTTTTATTTTTTTTTAAAGATTTTATTTATTTATTCATTTATCCCCCCCTGCCGCTTGTGCTCGCTGGGTCAGCCAACCACGCCGTGCGGGCGGGCCTGCCTCCACCAGGAGGCCCCGGGAACTGAACCCGGGGCCTCCCATATGGTAAACGGGAGCCCCACTGATTGAGCCACAGCCGCTTCCCCCCACATTATATTCTTTTCTGAACATGTTTACTTTCCCCAAAGTCTCTGAGCTTATCTCCTTGAAGTCTTAATAGTCATTGTTTCCCCTTCCCCCATCTCACTCCATTTCTGCCAGACCAAACCTTTCACCATTCTTCTCTACCTACCAGGCCCTTTCCTAACCCTTTGCTTTTGTACCTGCTCTATCCTGTGTCATGTTACTTTACCTTACAGATTACTGACATTTTTTCAGACAAAAGTCAAGTATCTCTTCTTTGGTAAAGTTTTTCCTAACTCTTCTGTCTGGAGTTAGCTCCCCACCTTCCCCAGTCCCCTCTCCCTCCTGAGGCTCTGTACATAACAGTGCAGTACCACCTGTCATGTTGTCTGATGTCCATATCCATGTCTGTCTCCCCCACCAGACTGGAACAGCTCCTTGAGAACAGCAACAGTGTCTCAGTCATTTCTGTCCCTCCATTGCATGGCAGCATGTTTCACTCTTAGAGGATGTTCAGGGACTGTTGAATGAATGAGCAGGACTTGTTTTAATTGTCTTTTGGTGGCCTGAGACTAGACTTCCCAATGAATCTGGTTTGGTAAGGCCCTAATAGCTCTGAGAATTAGTGCAAACTGTTTGAGGATGGGGTGGACTAGGAGTATAACTCCAATTTCAGAAACCTTATCAGATTAAAGAAATAAATAAAAGTTTATTTTCCACATCTACTTGGCTCTTATGGGAGGGTACATTTTTGGTAGCCCTTGGTATAAAAATCATTTTTCTAGAAATAATCACAAAAGCTTTTCTGAATGTTTCCTTTTCTGTGTTATCTTATTACCTGACTGCCTTTTGAAAGTTTAGGAATTTCTTGGACTTAATGGCAATAGAATGTTCCAATGTGAAATAAGCAATGACTTTCTTTGCCTCAGTGAAATACCTGTTAAGACCATTTCATTGGCTGTGGGTGTCTTCCCCACCCTCCCTATTTGTTTTGAGTTTAGTTTTAGTAAACCGAGTGCATCTGGAGTTTCTTAACTTGTTGACTGTCTTCTTGGTTTTTGTGGTTCTAATTCCACTTCCTTTCAGCCCTGGGATTTTGTGTGCTTCATTAACCTCCCTCCATCAGATGTGATTTTATATATGGGTGTATGTTTGTGTGAGTCTCTTAGCCTACCACGGACTCCTAGCCTCCCTTAGGGACTAAGTTACAAAGAATAAGCTGAGTATTTTTTTTCCCCGTTTGTTTTAGAGTAAACAGGAATTGAGAGCTTCCCAGAAATTTTTGGCTTAAACAGAGCTTTGGTCCTTTCAGGGGACACCAATAGTCCAGAGATGGGGTTCACTGTATTCTTCCAATTGTTGTTTCTGCCCTTGCATCTTATGGAGCTCTGCCAGGAGCATGCCATTACTTTCTCAATCTGTCAGGCTTACTGAGACTGACCTACCACCTGAAATGTCCAACTGTGTTTCTAGGTTCCTTCAGTATGTTCGTTCGTTCATTCATTCATTCATTCATTCACCTGTTTAACTTCTTTTCAGTTTTTGCTGTGTGCAAGGCATAGTTTAGTCTTTCAGCAGCACATTACCACCAAGAATTGGTTCTTCTCAAACCAAATTTTATATGGGATGATGTATATATATACCTGTATTGTATTACTAGAGTTTCAGTGTAAATTTAGGAACCTTTATAAACTACCTGAAACAGCTAATGCTTTTTCATATATTTGTACACCTGGAAAGGACCTCAGAGAATAATTAGTCCTGATGAAGAAATTGAGACACTAAGAAATTAAGACTTTTGCCCAGGTTCTAGAGCTAGTAAGTGAAAGAACTTAGAAAATGACAGCTAGCCTTTAGATTCCTGTCTCATCTCCACTCAGCTTGGAGATTCCTGTCTCATCTCCACTCAGCTTGGAGAAAAGGGGATTCGGAAGACAGATTTTGGCAATCAAGTCATCTTGATCATAGGACTCTTGAGTCATAGAATTTTTGATGCCTTCACCAACAAAACACATTTTTGACAATTTCATTTTTATTGCCTTCCCAGATTGTGAAAATATGGTACCATGTCAAATATATGCTTAAACAGCAACCCTTTAAATATTCTTGGGAAATTGGCACTGTGCGATAACTGGCTTTGAGAACAGCTTTTTTGACCAGTGGAAGAAAAACTGAGCCAAAAATAACAGGATGATAGCTGTTCTTTAAAGATGTTGCTGCTGACACTGGTTTTATCCATGTGTATGAGGATGGCTGAAAAGACAGAATATGACCCTAGTCCTCTCCAGCTTGGGACCATGTTGACCAGCTGTGTTACCATTTGTAGAACTGATCAGACTGGCCCTGTTGAGATCACAGACCCGTGACATCTTGGCTCTGGTCAAACCATGCCCAATGCCCCTCTCTTTATTGAATGAATGCTGATCTGGCCTTCTGGTGCTGCAGTTCTTAAAGGGAAGATGTTCGTAACTATTTGTCCAAGGCGTGAAAGTGGTCCAGTATGCATTCTCCAATAATGTAAACTACTTGACCAACAACAACAAAAATATAATGAAAGTCATCAAACTATTCACTTTTTGAGATAGAAGACCTGTTCCCTCTTCTGGTTTATCCCATGCTACTGTTTGGATGGGAAGGCAACATTATTGTGGAAGGGATTTATGTAGGAAGAACCCACTGTGTGTTGAGCACTTTTTCTTGGTTATTTCATTTAGTCCTCACAATGATTTTGTTTTTAATTGTTACCCATATTTTATAGACAAGGGGGAAAAAAAGAGATTCAGAAAGGTTAAATATTTTGCTCTAGGTCACACAGCTAATAAATGGTGAAGCCAAGTTTGGGAGCCAGGTCTCTCTGGCTCTCTTTCCACCCACATAAAGACCAGTTCTGATGAGTCCGGCCACTTTTGGCTTACCCCATATCCTGGATTCTTCCTCTGCTCTTCTGTAACTAGATCTCAGGAAAAATGATATCATCCTTTCTAACAGATCGGGCCTAAAAAGGGTAGCTTTTCTGTTCTAGTCAACAGTATCTAGTCTTAGATATTCTTTTCAAATATACCTTTACCTATGGTGGCCAGATGACATTTTGGTTTATTGGACTAGTTAACAAATTGGCTCTGGGCTTTTCCTTTTATTTAGTTCATTTTCCTGTGAGGTCTTGGTGATTTTTTCTCAGTTTTCCTTCTGGACCCCAGATAAAGACTTCCCTGTTAGCTTTTCAATTCAAATCCAAAGCCAAGTTGTAAAGAATTACCTTTATAAGATAACATTTGAGTGATAGTGAGTACTGGCTTATGTCAACACTTTCTGTTGCCTCAAGGACTATACCTTCAGCTGGGCCTTTATTTCTGCAGAGGGTTAGTGGACTGATTCCAAAATTAGGAGTGTGACATGTTTAGTAATCTCTTAGGCCTTGGATGGATTTTTATTTTCTTTATCATATCTTTTTTCCTCCCTTCTTAGGACATCTTTTATCAGTTTTCCTTAATATGGCCTTAACATGTAAGATTCCTAATAAGAATTTCTCATATGTTCTTTGTCATTGGTGGCTTTATGAATATTTCAAGTCTTGTTGTCAGGCTTGTTTGGGGGTAGTAGCTGCAAATTATTTCATCTGTCTCAAAAATTATACAGCATTTTTCACTTTTTTTTTTCTTCTTTCACTATTTCTGGATTGCAATCCTATGTGCAATATGTGGTTATTATTGCAGGCTGCTTGGTATATGATGATGAATGAGGGATGGCCCCTACCCTCAAGTGGTGGGGAGGGCAGACATGAAATGATAAATGACAATACAAGTCATAGAAAGACTGAAGTGCTATGGAAATACAGAAGTGCCTCAGGGAACCGGAGAAAGCCATTTCTAGCCGAGGGAAAATGATACGCAGAATACAGTGTCATGACGGGACATGACATTTTTTTTGAAATGGTAATGACTGGATGTAGCCTGCATAGGATGGGGGCACAGCAGATAAGGCTTTGGAGGTCAATTGGGCCAGATTATACAGGGCCAACAAATTCATCCTTTAGATATCAGAAAGTCACTGGAAGGTTTGGAGCAGGGGAATGTCAGGATTCCCCCCCCCCCCTTAACATTTATCATGATTTAACTGAAAGCTTTGGCAGGACAGAATTACAACATAGTGAATAATGTACAGCATTACTAGAAGCAACTAACTTTAAATCCTGCAGGAATCAACCTGACATCATTGTCCATTGTTGAGTCAATTCATTGCCTGTCTCATTTGACTATTGTCTTTGTGGATTTTTTTTGAAACAGATTTATTGAGACATAACTCACATACCATACAATTCACCTTTTAAAGTACATAATTCAGTGATTTTTTGTTATATTTTCAGAGTTGTGCAAGCATTGCCCAATTTTAATTTTCGAATTTTTTTTATCACCTCAAAAAAGAAACCCCATACCCTTTAGCTATCACCTCCCATCCCCTTGCCCCTTCCCTCATCCCAAGCCCTAAACAACCACTAATCTACTTTCTGTCTCTTTAGATTTCCCTATTCTGGACTTTCCTATGAGTGGAATTATATAGTGTGTGGTCTTTTGTGACTGCTTCTTTCATTTAGCATAATGTTTTCAAGATTCTTCCCCTTTATAGTGTGTATCAGAACTTCATTCGTTTTTATGACTGAGTAATATTTCATTGTGGGGGTATACAACATTTTGTTTACACATTCATCTGTTGATTGGCATTTGGGTTGCTTCCACCTTTTTGCTATCATGAGTGAGTAATGTTGCTATATGTGTACAAGTTTCTGGGTGGACATATTTTTCATTTCTCTTGGGTATAAACCTAGGAATGGGATTGGATGTTCATATGGTAACCCTATTTTTAATCATTTGAGGAATGGCCAGATTTTTCCCAAAGTGACTTCACCATTTTACATTCCCACTAGCAGTATATGAGGATTCTGATTTTTCCACTGTCTCTGCAGCACTTATGATGTTGAGCATCTTTTCATGTACTTATTGGCCATTTGTGTATCATCTTTGAAGAAATGTCTATTCAGATCCTTTGCCCATTTTTAAATTGGGTTATTTGTCTTTTTCTTGAGTTGTAAGATACAAGTCCCTTGCCAGTTATGGGATTTGCAAATATCTTTTCCCATTCTGTGGGTTGTCTTTTCATATTCTTTTTTTTTTTTTTAATTAAAAAATTTTTTTAAAGATCCTTAGACTACATAAATGTTACACAAAAAATGTAGGGATTCCCATATGCCCTACCTCCCACACCTCCCACAACCTCCCACATAAACATCCTTCATTAGTGTGGCACATTAATTGCAATTGATAAACACATCCTGGGGCTTTGCCATTAAGTATGGACCATAGTTCACATTGTAGACCACACTCTCTCCCCCTCACAGTTCTGCATGTTATGTGATGATATAAAATGACCTATATCTGTCGTTGCAGTGTCACTCAGGACAATTCCCAAGTCCTGAAAAAGCCTCCGTGTTACAACTGCTTTTCCTTCTCCCTGCCCCCAGAGCCTCCAGTGGCCACTGGCTCCACATCAATGTTGTAATTTTGTTCCAATGCTTGAATCACAATATATCTATAGTAGAATACCAGTAAGTCCACTCTGGTCCATAGCTCTTCCCCCAATCCTGAGGAGTCTGGGATGGTGATGTCCACTTCACCTCCAATTGAGAGGGGGCTTATATCCCAGGGGGAAGAAGGATGGGACTATCCTGCCTGCAGCTGCAGACTCTCTCCATTCCCTGGAATGGCCGTTGTCCATCATCATCTCCCTGCCAATTGTCCTGGGTGAGTCCAATGAGCTGTAGAGTAGGAGTTGCAGCTCCACCGAGGTTTCGGGCCCAGCTGGCACATGGACAGGCCAAAGACTTGAGTCTCTGTATGTACACCTACAAACTCCAGCAAAACAAGTATAGGTTTGAATAGCAGGGACAGATGAGCCATGTGCAGGAAAGACATAATTGAGTCCAACTCTGTCACTCTCAGGAGCACAAACTCCAAAGTAGGGGACACTGACAAGGGACCAGACTCTGGAGCTATCTGCCCTGACCATAGGACCTGGGTGTCTCCAGAGCCCTCAGGACCCCTACTATTTGGGGTGATATCCACTTTGGAAGTCTATAAGATCCTACTGAGATGTGCGTAAGTGTTACCTCTGGGATGACCTCCCGACTCACTTTGAAGTCTCTTAGCCATATAAACTCATTTGTCTTTACCTTTTCCCTCTTTTATTCGAGGTCTTTTTCCAGTCGCATTGCTAGTTGGCACTTGGTAGCAATTCCCCGGTGCCAAGGAGGCTTATCCCCGGGAGTCATGTCCCATGCTGGGGGGAAGATAATGCATTCATATGCTGAGTTTGGCTTAGAGAGAGGCCACACTTGAGCAACAAGGAGGCTCTCAGGAGGCAACCCTTAGGCACCCCATAACAGTAGACTAAGTTTCAATTTCAAGAACAAAGACGCGTAAGCCTAGTCATCAATATCAAGGGCCCATCAGTGGATCATCCTCCTTCGCTGGTCACTGCTCCTGCACTTGGGGGACTGTTGCTGCTCCCTGAGAGAATGTGGCAAGCTCTCCAGAATGGAAATTCAGTATTCTCTCATTTATTGAGTGATTCTCCACTCACTGTGACAATGCCCCATGAACATTTGAACATTTTTGTGTACCTTATATGAATGCTCAGGTGAACTTCCTCCCATGCATCCCCCATCCCTGACACCCCACACCAACGATCCTCCTCTGCCCCAGTTGTAACCCTTCTGTGATCCAAAGCTTCTTCAAAGATGAAGCCATTTCAATAGCCAAATACAATTAATAGGAAAATGAAATAATAATGATAAGATTAAATGTAAGAGATAAAATACATAAAAATTTTAAAAAGCTAAAAATAAAATTAAAAGATTGGGATATTAGAAAAACAAAAACTGTTAAAAAAAATTTCTTTTTGACATTTTGCCTTACATCACGACAATATCTGGTGTCCAGTCTGTACCATGGCACCTTCCCCCTCTCATTCCCCAGTGCCTCACTATTTTTCATTTTGTTTTCAAAGAAGTTTTAGGCCACAGCAAAGTCAGACACAGAATACAGGAGACTCTTATATACCCAACATCCTCCCCCTTTTCCCCCCTTTTTAATATATGAACGGTAGCATTGTTATAACTGATTCTTTTCTTGCTGGTATCCTTTGAAGTACAAAACTTTTTAATTTTGGTGAGGTTCAATTTATTTTTTCTTTTGTTGCTTGTGTTTTTGGTGTCTTATCTAGGAATCCTTTGCCCAGGTCATGAAGATTTACCCCCATGCATTTTCTAAGAGTTTTATTTTGGATCTTTTATCCATTTTGAATTAATTAATTTTGTATATAGATTTTACTTTTTAGAAAGGTAATTTTGGAGTATGGAGTACAGAGGGGAGAGATTAGTGATAGGGAAATAGCATGGGAGCTAAGAGGCATACAGTGATACAGACATTTACCATGCAACCCAGCAGTCCCATTTATCGAAATTTACCCAAGAGGTATGAAACCGCATATTCACACAAGTATCTGCATACAAATGTTTATAGCAGCTTTATTCACAATCTCCCCAAACTGCAAACAACCCATACATCAGTCACCTGTTGAATGAATAAGCAATTTATGGTATGTCCACATAATGGAATACTACTCAGCAATAACAATGAACTACTACTGATAACGTGCCTAGATAAATCTCAGAAGCATAATGCAAAGTGAAAAAAGCAGTCTCAAAGTCCACATACTGTGTGATTTCATTTATCTAATTTTCTGATAAAGGCAGAAGCCAGACAGAAATCAGATCAGTGGTTGCCTGAGGATGGGCAGTGGAGATGGACTACAAAAGAGCATGAGGGAACATTTGTGATGGAATCGTTCTATCTCTTGATTGTGGTGGTAGATAAACAACTGTATACATTTGTCAAAACTCATCAAACTGTATACTTTAAAAGGGTAAATTTTATTGTATGTAATAGACCTATCCTAAAACAAAAAACTGATAAATGAAATAGCATGGATTAATCCCAAAAACATGTCAAATGAAAGAGCCTAACTCTAAAGAGTATATACTGTATGTTTCCACTTACATGAAATTCTAGAATAGGCAAAACTAATTTGTGGTGAAATGAATAATAGTGGTTTTCTGGGGGTGGGGGGTAGGGTGGGTATTTACCAGGAATGGGCATGAGGGATATTTCTGGGGTGATGGAAGTGTTCTGTGTCCTGATAGGAGTTTATGTTGTATGGATGTATGCAATATTCAAGAACTCATCAAATTGTACACTTAAAATCCATCTGTTTCACTACATGTAAATTATATCTCAATAGGGAATAAGAGAGGAGATGCTGGATTAAAGAGAAAGAGAGCTGCTGATGTATGCTAGTATTTGGAGATGTTAGAGTGTTTCTTGCTTGATAAATGGGGTCAACATTTTCTAAGGTGTGGAATAATAGGAAGTCCAGCAGATTTTGGGGAAAGATAACAAGTTCTCTCTCTCTTTTTTTTTTAAGTGTGAGTACCTGTGGGATATTGTGGTGAAAATGTCTAGAAGGCAATTGGAACTATGGATTTGGTGTTCTGAAGACACTTCACTAAAGATATAGATATGAATGTCATCATCATAATATTAATTGCAACCGTGAGAATACACGAGGTCACCCAAGATGAGAAGTAGAATTGAGAAGGGAGGATATCTCAGAATGCCACCCTGAGCAAACCTATGACTGAATAGCTGGGCAAAAGAGAAGGAATGAATGGAGGAGGAGAATTAGAAGAGAGCAGTGTGCTGGAATCCAAGGGAGAAGAAAGCTTCAATAAGTAAGGGGTGGTCAGTGGTTTCAGATGCTTGGACTTGACAATAAGATAGTAGTTGGTGATCATAGTGAGAGCAGTTGATGGTTCGAGAGTGGAAGCAGAAGCAAATTCTTATGGGTTGGGGAGTGAATTGGCATTAAGAAAGTTAAGACAGCCGCGTGTAAATTGCTCTTTCAAGAAAGCTGTATTAAAGCAAAGATGAGATAAGGGGGCTTATGTAGAGTAGGAGGTAGTCTTACCACTCCCTGGTATAATTTTCAAGTTTGTTGTGGTTTGACTGGAGACTGAAGGAAATAATATTTCTTACCAAGGAAAATTATTTTGGGAAAGTGTAGTTGGATAAAGGTGGTAGCAACAGTCCTTCAAAAGTACTTGATCTGCTGTGATGAAGACAACTCCGAGGAACAAAGAGAAGAAGCAGGGGTCCAGTAACTGTCAGAACTGGAAAAGCCTAGTTTATTTGCACCCACCAATGACAGGAACATTGGGTATATCTCATCCTGGGTACTTAAGTTTTGAAATTCTAGACAGTGCTGCTGCTAAAACACACAGGATTAAAAGATTAGGGGATTTAATATTCTCAGGATGACCTGCTCTTTTTCACCTTACCTTTTAAAATCTTTAATGTCCACAGAGAAGACCAATCATAAGTTAAAAGGGTCATTATAAGGACTCTAGTCACCTGTCAAGGACCCAAATTATTTTTCTTAAGCTGAGTTAATAACTTTATTATAACAGATAAACCTGAGAGAAAAGCTGTCTTTTTCACCCCATTCCTTTCCCTCAATTCCAGCCTCCTAGGTGAGCTGGGCTTTTCACCATGCTGTAATCCTGTCACATACAGCTATGTTTCTTCTCCCACTCTTAAGTGGTAAGATGCAAGCCTGGTACATGTCCAGACATGGATTCAAGGCTTGAGTTTTTTGGTTTGAGGACACTCATCTTGGAGATTCTTTAGCCCTGACAAGTTTTATCACCTGAGTGAAAATGGAGTTGGCATTGTGAAGGGTGTTTTTGCTCTTTGGGTTCTTTTTCTTACTTCTCCAGAATATTGGTTCTTAGTCTGCCTGCTGGGATTCTTGGAATTTCCCTCTAATTTTTGGAAATACTTAAGTAAATGTGGTGGCTGCTTAATGCGAGGTGTTTAAATCGTGGGTCTCCTTGATGGTTATTCTGGTTTGAATTTGTCTTCTATTTGCGGCTGATTCTGCAAACCTTGTCAATAGGTGCATTAATCATAATCCCACCATTTCTCGTATGATTATTATGAATAATATTACCACTTTATGAAACGTTTGAATCTGTGCTTTAGCTTTTATAATCTGAAGAGAATGTTGTTTTTCTTGAGTGAGACATTACATCCTCTCTTGCTTGTGTAATGTTAACATGGACTTGGAGATTTTGCACTTAGGTTTTTCCTTTTACGTGTCTTATTTAGTGCCATATCTCCAAATATTTTTCTCAGTTTAAAGGGGCTATAATCTGTGGGGTTACTGAGGATTAGGAAAGATATTCAGAAGAATATACTGGGCATGAATGCCATGAATTTGTTTAAAGAAAATAGGTGAAAGAGCTTCCTTTTCTTTAAAGTATAGATAATAACGTGACTTTTGTATAGTTACATGAAAGTGAATCCCATCTCAAACTCTCTTATGGTTGATATGTAAAACTTCTTATAGCTTAATATGACTTTTTTTTTTTTTTTGCAAATTAAACAGAATCCTAAATAATTACCATGGAAGCCAGTTCATTCATGGAAACTCTTCCCTAGAGAGAATTGGAATATGCATGACTTCCGGAATCCATATTGTATAAATACGAATTCTGGACACAGGGTTACTGAGTGCATCCAGATACTGACAAATGGTGATTTATTGAGGAAACCAAAGGATACTAAAGAAATCTCAACATGATAAATGATTCCCCCAGGTTCCACAGTCAATAAATAGAAGTTAAGAGGAAGGCCCAGAGCTCTAGTCTTTTATTCTAGGATTCATGGCATTGCATTATATAACTTTATTCTTCTTGGGTTCTGCATTCTAGAACAGAGTCTTTGGGTCCATCATTTTAGAATTCTACATTTATTTTTTAAAGGATTAGGAAATGAAAAAATCCTTCTTAAAGTAAGGAAACTTGTTTCAGAATGAATTTCTGGAAAATACCTGGTTGTGTGCTATGGGTGTGAGCTGTGCCATGTAGCTTCTGATCAAACTGTAGGGAAGCTAGTCTTCTCTCTCTTGAAAAGTTGCAAATAATTTATTTGAAAGACACAAAGGTGGGATGTTTGGGAGTGAGTGGGCCTTCCAAGAGGCTGATATACTTGAAATATTTCTATACCAAGGAGGACTACTTTGCTACTGGGATTTCTGTTGAGAGGGTCTCAATAATAATAGTGAAGTTTACCAACTGAGGCATTGAAGTTAATCTCTAATCCCTGAATTTGTTAAATAAAATCTGACCTTCTGAGAGAAAAGGCTGTTCATGGCCCTTCTTTTGTTCCTTGGAACAGATGGGAAGTAACGGGGAAGGAACCAGTAGAGACTCTAGAAGCCCTGGAAACTTGAGCTCCAGTTCCCTCACCTCTAATAATATTAGTGGTGTGAGACGGCTTGTCATAGTACTTCTGCTCTGCTGCCACTGGCTCCCTCCTTTCTCTTCTGTCTTTCTGTATATGTTGGGCCAGGGTACTTTCTTTTCTACCTTCAAAAGGAAATTGAAACCATAGGAGAGGGGAAAGAATAAATATATTTTGCACTTAGATGTCTTCTTGACCTAGCTTGCAAAAGCAGGGTCTTATTTTAAGAAAATTGTGATGGACGGATCCCAGAGAAATGCCTTCGGTAGATCTTTCTCTTTTCAGAGTGTGGCAGGGAGGTGTGGGTGGGTGTATTAGTTTGCCAAAGGGCTGCCGATGCAAAGTACCAGAATCTGTTGGCTCTTATAAAGGGGATTTAGGTGGGGTAAAAGCTTAGAGTCTTAAGGCCACATCAAGGCATCAGCAGATATACTTTCTTACCAAAGTCAGCTATTGTTGACACTGGTGTGTTGCCATTTGTAAAGCAAGATGGCCGCCGATCTCTGTGAGGTTTTTCCTTCCCCTCCTGGTTTCCTCTTCCTCTTGAGCTCCGTGGGCCCAGCCTTGGGGTTTCGTGCTTAAGTAATCTTATAGTCCCCTCTCTCCTGGCATAAGATTTGTTTCTTTCTGGGCCTTCTATAACAGTCTCTGCTGTTCTTCCCAATCTCAGCTGTAAGCTATCAGGCAGAATGGCTACTCTTCCCCTGGGGCCTTGGCTGTTTGAGCCTTTTCCTTTCTGTTACATGGCAGGATCAAAAATGACAGCACTTTCTCTGTGTGTCTGTGTGAGTGGAGGTGGTGGAGACTCAATCTGAGTCATGCTCACTGGTGTAGTCAAATCAAAAACCCTAATCTTAATAGGTAATTTAATCAAAGACAACTCAGCTGAATTTAATGCAGTCAAACTGTCACACCAGAGGAATAGATTAGTTTACAAACATAATCTTTCTCTTTGAGGGATTCATAAAATAATCTCTAACTGCCACAGTGGGGATGGTGGGCGTTGGGGTTTGGGGAGGACAATCCAGAGCAAGCCCAAAGCAGCACTGCTATTGTATGGACTTGTTTCATTCTTTTTCTAACATATTTTACTTATAAGCACAGCAGAATCATACCTGTACTTATGACTCAGGAGCATCAGTAGAGTGGAAAAACAGTGGAATATTATAGCATTATTTTATTATCCCTGGAACTTGATTAATTTCTCCTGAACTTGAAAGAGTCTCTACTACTTCCATTTGCTACTTATACTCAGTGACTTTCTAGATCTCTGATGGGAATTGATTGGATTGAATCTTCCAGATGTTTGTTAGGTTGTGACATGGAAAATGATCTTGTATATTGTGTTATGTTGTATTTCTAGAACTCTATGGCTTTGACGTGCTCATAGATTCTACTCTGAAGCCATGGCTGTTGGAAGTGAATCTCTCTCCTTCTTTGGCCTGGTAAGTTAGTTCCATCAACTAGAAAAGGACAAACCTTAAACAAGAGGACTAAAACACTTTTTTTTTTTTGGTCATGTCTCTTGATACTGGAGATTTTTTTCACCCTAATTATTAGATAGAGATAACTAGAATTTCTGAATTTGGGGGGTTTATGGAATGTTGTCAAAGTCTGTATGGTGACCCTGGATGCCTGTCTTCTTGGTCAATTTATAATATATGCTTCCTGTCTGCTGGATTTCTAAGAGAAGATTCATGCATTCATTTTTATCCTCAGTTTTGTTTTGTTTTTTAATTTTAAATTTTGCAGGTGTTCTGCTATGGCTAAAGAAATACATGAGATGTTATATTCGCTTTGTTACCAAAGATTTATATAGAATCCAACTCAAATATGCTATAAAAGGTATAGAGGTGGACCTGAGGTATTATAGATAATATCTGGTCTTTTTGCCCTGTCCCATGTTCTGCTATCCATTCAAGATTAAAGTCTAAACTCTTTAAGCAGTCTTTAGAAAAAAATTTTTTGAACCAACCTATTGTTCAGAAAAAAGGAAGGATACTTTTCAATAACAGAGAAGATTCTGTTTATAGCCTCAGCTACAGCCAGAATTTCTATTAGCTATATTCTTTTCTAAACAGTTAGAGAACCCTAGAGATTTATGCCACAGACCACCCATCTGCTGAGTTTTTAAGTATAAGTGATATTGGCAAAATACCAGCTAATCACATAAAGACAGATGGACTACTTTGTGGGATGGGAGTTTGGCTTAGCCTCAATAGTAAGGTAAAGCTAGGTATTACAGATGCTCCAAATGGTATGTTACATTTTTGTAAAGTCAGCATTTCACAGATTGCCCAGCAAGGCACATTATCCAATCTTAGAGATTCCCAGAATGATGCGCTGGGTGCAGCAGCCAAGGTAGCCTGGTTCCTGGAGTGTCACCTCAACCCAAAAGCTAAAATGGGCAGTCACTGCCAGGGGGAGGCCTTCTGCTTTCAGCCTGTGTTGTTTCTGTTTCCATGTGGATCCCTGCTGCATCATCTTGTGATATTTTGGTATTATTTGTATTATTATTACTATTATTTTTTGCCCTCAGTTTTAAGCCTAAGAAGATTGATTTAGAACAGAAAATGAACCTTTAGAAAAAAGTTTCTTCTCTTGCATATGAATGTGATTTGACTATTATAGCAGTAAAAAAATAATTTGAATGATGGATAGTCTCATAAAAGATCATGTTAAAAGTCGGAACCTCTAAAATCTACACTGATAATGAAACAGTATTTTTTATTTGTATAAAATTTGAATTGCACAAGACCTTCTGGAATATAATGATTGCATGTCAGAGAATCAGTGCCTTGGTGCTGAGCCTGCCTTAAAGAGGACAAGTTTAGCACTGGTTTTTTATTTCTAGGATATCTGCCGGGTTTCTTTTTCTTTTTCCATGGATTTGATGTGCTTTATGAGTGCTTCTCACTAATATTTGGAAACATTGCAATATTGGGGCCCATTAGGGGCAGCTGTTTCATTAACCTTATAAAACTATCGATTGCTCTTTTCCTTCTCTGTTCTGTTAGTGATGCACCTCTGGACCTAAAGATTAAAGCCAGTATGATTTCAGATATGTTCACTGTTGTAGGTGAGTAGTAGTGTTTTCTGAATTCAACGCACATAAAAGTTAACCAGAACATCCATTTTGTCAGGCTGTATAGGTGTTGCCAGCTGGCAGTTCCTGAGCCATGCTGAATGTTTTGTACTAAAAAAATTATATTTTCAGGGAAGAGTTTGTATGTTTCTACTCCCTCTGGCTCCATCCTGTCCTGAGGCTGAACCACAACTAAGGCTGAGACCTGGGGCACAGGAATTATGAGCTGTGGAAAAGAATTAAGCAAAGATCTGGAGAAAGTGTCTTTTTCTCCGAGCTGAGCAAGTGAAACCCACTGAAGAAGCCTTGTTACAGAAGAGACTGGCTGCATTTCTGCTAGACAGTCTCTGCTAGTTTCAACATGGTCCCTTCTGTAGTAGTTATAACTGAAGTAGCTCAAGGAAGAAATCCCTTTTTGAATAGATAAGCCAAAACTTTGAAATGGAGATGGGGGTCAGGTGGGTATGTTGTAGGGTTTGATTATTTTGTTTTATTTTAAAGCACACTAAAAAGACATAGTAAAATATATTTGAGATCAAATAGTACTTATTGTACTAGCAAAAGCTGTAAAATGAAGCTACTCTAGTTTCTTTGATGGAATTTGCTTCTTTTTAGGAAGCAAGTGAAATTAGCTCAAGTCCAATTTCTTAAGCCATGGATAATCTACAAAACTCATTTTGAAAGTTGCCAATAGACCATCTTCAGCAGTTCCAGATGTGGATCATGTAACTGGACAAGGCCCTCATTTACTTTTGGCTTCTCACAGTGAAAACAACAGTATATATAAACACACACACACAAACACACACAGCAAAAATAAGCCAATAACAACAAAAAACCCACATTATTTCCAGTCACCTCCCAGGAAGCCACTTTAAAAGAACTTGTTTTTACTAAAAATTGTGTATTTAAAATGGTAGTTGCACCTTTACTCTGTAATTCATCAGAAATCTAGATCTGTTTCTCAGTAATAATCAAATTAAGACACCCAACTAGTGAGGTTGGTTTATCTGCATATTTTCTTTTCTTGTTCTCTCCAGTGATAGTGGTTCAAAGTTCAAGCGTATGTGTATGGGAGGGTCTCTGTATATCGAGTTTGTACATCTAAAGAAAAGGTGCAGCTAAACCTGTGAATTTCTTAGAAATTGGCAGGTTTTAATGTTGCCCATTCCCCACTCAGGATTTGTGTGTCAAGATCCTGCCCAGCGGGCATCAACCCGGCCAATTTATCCCACCTTTGAGTCTTCCAGGAGAAACCCTTTCCAGAAACTCCAGGTAAGCAAATTCAGCAGCAGGGAGCCCCAAGGACGATTACTGGAAAACGGCAGCTGATGTCGATGAATGAGCTGAGACATTGCAGCTGTGAGGTCACTTGGAACAGGCGACTTTGGGGAGCAGTCTAGACAGGAGGCAGTTGTATTCAGCTGTGGCTGCTAGCTTATGCTTTTAATACTTTCTTCAAAACTTACCCTCTGGTTTTTGTTTTTTATTTTCTCTTGGCTTTTTTCATTTTTCCTTTCTCTTTTTAAACCCCCTGCCCCATTATGTTCATAAACAAGGCACAGAGAAGGAGTCTACTAAATCCTAGTTATTAATGCATTCTCTTTTGCTCTTCAGACTAGCTTCTAAAAGAAGATGCTCAATTGAAATGGTATCTTCTCATCCAGTGATTCTCTTTAAAAAGACCCTCAATGACCGTGAATTATTGATTGAGGTTAAATGAGATAAATACCTAAAGAAACTTGTGCATGTTAAAAATATCATTTGATCAAGCATTGCTCCAGTCTTTGTGTACCTTGCATCTTTGCCTTAGTTAAACCAATCAGCTAAACATTCTATCTACTCATTTCATCATTCGCTGCCTGTCTATACCGTGCTAGTTCCCACTTGTTTCTTTGCCTTTAATGTTTTTTCTTAGTTGAAAGATCCACCTTCCTCCTCTCTTTCTATGTGAATTGAATACTTTGCTTGTCAGAAGTTTTGGAATCTTTTTTTAATTAAATCCATCCCACCTGCCATCACCTTTACTTTTCATTTCAACATTATTTATTGGATCTGTGTTGCATTGTTTTGCATTCATTGATTTGTTGCTTTGAAATTGTTCACTACTCCTTAATTAGCTTGTAAGCTCCTTGAAGGCATAAACAACTTCTCCTCCTCCTCCCTCTACTTGTCCCTTCCGCTCCCTCTCCTTTTATCGCCACCCCTTCTACCTTCTCCTCTTTTTCTCTTAACGCTCCTCCTTTCTTCTACCCTCCTCTTCTTCCTTTTGCTTGCTCATCTCATTTAAAGTATTATTTCTGTTTGACGAGCTCATTTACTATTATTTATTCAGATAACTTTTCATTAGAACAGGGTTTATACTCAAATGCCTGTAGGGCCTGCAGGCAGGTAAAGCAAATGAGTAAATAGGGCCAGGTCTAATACAGCAAAGAGTGATGTGACTGAGGTTCAGTGGAGAGTGCCTACCTCCTATAGAAGACACAGCTCTTTTGCTAATGTGCTTTAGCTGATCATTGCCATTCATGAGTATGGGCTAAATGTCAGATCTTCCTGTTATCAAGAGGAATCAGAAATCTGATTTTTAAATATTGGCAAATAGTTCAATTAAAAAAACAAATAAACTTTGCAGGCCAAACATAATATGTCTTTGGACTGGATTAGTCTGTGGGCTGCCTATCTGACCCCCTGCTCTAGAATTATTCCTAATTAGTGTTGTGAAGTGGAACAGGGTGTACCATATTTTGAGTATTAGAAGTAAAGAGCAGGCAACAGAGTTGTACTTGATCATTGTGTCATCACAGATCAAAGGGTTTTCTTTAATTTTTAATAAGAAAAAGTAGGGGATTAACTTAGGTATACTAGGAAAGTTTAATTTAGACAATCACATTCCTTTGCAAATTGTTTCCTGCAGTACCTGTGGCAAGAGCAGTCTTCTTGACCACTTGTAAAAAGGATTGTGAATGTTTCTGTGCAGCTCTAACATGGTTTCTGCCAAGTTTCTTTCTAGGGGTAGCTGAATCTCAATCTTGGATGAATTGATCCCTTTTCTTAGCTGACCTGTCAGTTTTTATTGGCGGCTTTTTGCAAATCGTAGAGAATCTGTTCATCATTTGTTTTGCTAACTGGTAGGCAATGGCATGACTTCATCTATAAGCAGCCTATAGCACAATTATTTAAAGGCTAAAGAAACTGTAGATTTATTTTATGTACAGTGTCAAACAGATTTGTCTGGTGGAGTAGTTAATTTCAGGATCTTCAGGGACTGGATAGTAAGAGTTTGCTCTCAGTGGTAAGAAGATGAAGCTGGAATAGATATATCCTAGGAGAAATCAGTGTGAAAAAGAGTAATAAATGCTTGTAATCTTTCCGCCACAAAGTGTAGGGCTCTTGCTTTTGGTCTCTGCTTGCAGATCATTTTTTCCTTTTTTCTATCATAGATGTAGGGGATGGAAAATAAAGGCATGTTAGGAGAAGATAAGGCTTTATTTCATATTTCTGTCTTTTATAGCGTCCAGTATCTGCACAGTTTCAGTCATCAAACGTCAAGCAGGTAAGTTCTGGATCATTTGGAGATTTCATTCAAATTGCATTTCCATTCCTCCAATGGAAAACCTTTTAACTTTAGTCTTTGCAGTATCTGTTTTGTGTACCTGCTTTTTGCACAGTTTAAAAACATAAGATAGGATAAATGGACATAAATGCACAGAGATCTTCTAGGATAAAGAATATAAGAGTAGGCAATGCAGGTACTGATGGATCCTCTTCTCCTGATATTGGTTATGCTGTGATGGTGGCAGTTGAATGGAAATGATGAACAGGGCTTAGAGACATATTTAAATGATGTATCATAAATGACTTTTCTTTTGTTCAAACATCTTATGAAACATACCCATTGTCAGTAGCTTAATATTAGAAACATTTTCACATTAGGTATTGGACTGCATTTGAGTTTCTGAACAGATGGCCTTTTGTATATGTAGTGTTTGCAGTTTTATGAATCTTAGAAACCCTGCCATAATTAGTGTCTCAGATGCTACGTTTAAAATAAAGACAATCTATTTTATCTTTCTCTTTGAATGATCAATGTTGCCCTCTACTATTCTTGTTAGTGATATTAGAGATTAACTTTCACTTTTTGCTATACTTATCTTTTTTTTAAACATCTTTTTGAGGTGATAGGGTAGCAGTGGGGGTACTGCTCCTGGTATTTGATGCTTTGGTATGAAGAATATAGATGTTCTCACAATAAGTATGTCATTGGCAAATATTAGTTCTTTAGCAAAAAGCTCAAGTATATTTATTTTGGCATTTGTACTCTGATGCAGTTTCTGGTAAACCTGGAAGCTTGAATTGTAGCTTTCTTAGCTACTGTTTCTTATAAAGTGATTTATATGGTTTATATGAATCCAAGAAATACTTACTGGTTGCCTTGTCTGGGATTTGGTAACTGGTTAATGTAGTTCTGTAATGTGAACTTTAGTGTTCCGTTGGTAGAATTCAAAACCCTGTAATATTTAGTGTTTTATATTTACCAAGTACCTGAAATGTGCTAGCTGCTCTCCATGGCAAAATAAAACAAAATAAGGCTATTGACTTCAAAGAGCTTACATTCTAAATATTTCTTGAAATAATCTGCTTAAGAAGAACATTAAAAGTACTATTTGATAGCCTTCTAAATTTGACTCCAAAGAAGTATCTTTGATATGTAATTCTAATCTTAAATTCCCTTACTCATTTTAATTCCACCACATCTATCTGCATTCCTTGCCATGGGTTACTGTTTCCTCGTTGGAGAGCAAGACTTTTCTCTCATAGCTAAACATGTTTGAAAGCTGCTTACATGACAAAACCTTTCCGACTTTATTCAGCCAGTCTTATACATGTTTAGTTCTTTGACTCCTACTGTTCTTTTCAGTGTTCTACTTTGTCACTGTCTTTCTGTTAATGAAGTACTCTCAACTCCACAGTAGTCAAGACACATTTCATCAGAGCTAAGTTAAAAAGAAAAGTTTTCTTTTTCTGTTGCTGCCAGATTGTGAAGTCATTTAGTTTTTGCCCATTGTCTACCTTTTCCTTTTTTCACCTATTACTTCTTTCTGCATTTTTCCCGTCCCTTGAGCATCTATGCCTCAAATTTCACCCCCATCAAAAATTATGTTTTAGTGTTCCAAGACAGGCAGAATAGTATTGTGGAAAAAACATAGACTTTAGAATCAGATGGGCCTGGGTTCAAATTTAAGCATTGCCAACAACTGGCTATAAGACCTTGGGTAAGTTCCCTTATCTCTCAGAGGCTCAATTCCCACATCTGTCAAATGGTGATAATAATATGTACATGAAGTTAAAGTGAGAAAGAGATGAGTTGACTTGGGTCAAATATTAATATTTAGGATAGTGCTGGCCACATAGTTTACCCTCAGAAGATTTGGTCTCCTTCACCCCTTTGTATCCTATTTTGATTGTCCTTTTTCCATTGTCAGGATCTGGTGTTATTTTGATATTCATGTTTTTCACATTGCTCTCATCCACAGATTGCACTACTGTGTTATTTGTTTCTCTTCCCAGATATTAATGATTCTGAATAATGCTTAATACCCCTTCCCCAAATCACATCCTAACCTGATTCTCTGCTATTTATCCTATCTTATGGTTAAATTTTTAACTGTTTTCCATTTTTGTCACTGTATTATGATTCATTCTATCATGGCATGAACCCCTGATTGAAAATATAATTTAGAATAAGAATTTCAGGACATTTTTTCAAAAGCTTCTCTAAAATTCAAAGATATTATAGGTATTTGCTGTATTCCCCCCCTTTTTTCTAAATTGGTCTGAAAAAATCAAAATTTTACACCATGTTTTAAAATAAATAAGGCAGTCTCCATACTAGTATTCTTCATGAGCCCATTAAACTCTAAAGTGTTTATGGATTTTTTTCTTTTAGTGTTTTTATTTTACTAGTGATTCAAGTTAGATTTACCAGGCAGTAATTATCAGGAGCATACTTCTTACATTTTTGAAGACTGGTACCTCATTTATTTTTTTCTAGTCTCTGGTACCCCTTCAGTTCTTCATGGTTTTTTAGATCATGTAGTTTTGGTAAATTTTTTTGTTTTTTTTAAAGCCAGTTCCCATAATAACAAAATGCTTATCTCTCAGACCTGCTGACTTATAGTTGCTCCAAATTTCCTGATGTTGCATGTCTTTTTACTATACCATAAGCCTACTTGCTTTGTTTTTGTTTTGTTTTTTCAGTTTTCTAACTTCAAAGTATACTTCAGGTTATCATTATGTTTAAACCTTCTCTATTAGCCTTTTTTTTTTTGTCCATTTCCACCCAGATTTCTTTTCTTTCATTTGATAGCATTAATTCATTTTGCTTTTTAAATTTGATTTTACCTTTTATTTTCTAGATAGCAAGGTGTATGAACTATAAGTTGAGCTGCTTCTAGTTCCTTGGTTTTTAATGCAGAATTCCAAACTTTGTAAAACTGCATTGGGAGATTTTTTTTTCCTTCTGTGTTTTTTTGGTCAAACAGATTTTATTTTTTGCCCCTCATTTTATCTTTTAGAATATCTCACCTTTTTCTTATTCTGCATTTTATCCAATTCTACTCATTATTGGTACCTTGCAGCTTTCTTTAGGCTGAGAATCATTTTTTCTGATTCATCTGTCCTCACTCTGTTAAGTGAGGATGGCTGGCTGTTTTAGATACCGCCCTTCCTTGTCTCAGTATTTTCACATTATCAGTCAGTTCTTCCCTAGCAATAAGGGATAGATGTGTAAAGGTTTCTTCTCTGGGCAGATTTCTGAATCATAAAGTTGTACTACTGGTAATTATATGGATAGTTATCATGATGCATAGCATCATTATTATCAAGATAGTAGTTTGGCAACTTAAAATTTATCTGAGCACCTGATAGTTTAAATCATGTGTTACCTAGTCAGAAACAATGGTTCTCTTCAAGTATGGAGGAGCCTTATTTCCCTAGTGAATTAAGCCAAACCACTGGAATATGTGGACTTATTATAACTACCACCCAGAGAATGTGGCTAATATGACCCAAATCAAAACCACAGAATGGCTTGCATTTGCACTTTTTTGCCCTTGTTTTTTTTTTTTTTTTTTTTTTTAAAGATTTTATTTATTTATTCATTTATCCCCCCCTTGCTGCTTGTGCTTGCTGGGTCAGCTAACCACGCCGTGCGGGCGGGCTTGCCTTCACCAGGAGGCCCCGGGAACCGAACCCGGGGCCTCCCATATGGTAAACGGGAGCCCTACTGATTGAGCCACAGCCGCTTCCCATTTTGCCCTTGTTTTTGACATTCCTGGTGCCCTTTCACATCAGTCTGATTCATTATTTTGTTTTTTTTTTTTTTTTTTCCTTCGCTTTGCTTTTAATTTCCAAGTGTCTCCATGGCACTCATGAGAATTTCTCTTTTCTTTTTTTTCCTTCTTATCCTTTCTTCTCCCCTTCTCTTTTTCATTCCCTTTTTTCTCACCTGTGTCTATAAGTCAGACCACATCCTTTTATAATTCAGTACATTGACAAATAGTGGTAGGATTCAACCAATGGTCTAAGATTGTAGCATTTTGTTGTTCTGTACATTTCTCTACAACGGGTTTTTAACCTTTTTTATTCCACGGGCCCCTTTGCCTGTCAGGTGAAAACCACAGACCCCTTACCAAGTCCACACTATACTGTGTATTTTTTTTTTTTTTTAATACTGTGTATTTTTTAATAAATATATCACACCTGCACCAACACATCCCCACAAGAATAATGGTTTTCTTTTAGAATAATTTTTTTTTTTTTAATTTCAATTCAAGCTCACGACCCCTTTTAAAGAACCCCTGCTTTATAATGAATAAACTAGTATAGCAGATATTATGTTGATTAAAAATTTCCCCTCTAATTTCAAATTTATTGAAAAGCAGAGAGTGGCAAAATGCTTCTGTCTTTCTGGTCTTATATTTTGTAGCAGCTTCCCCAAAGACACAGGACACCAGGGTGGATTTTAGGCATTTGAAATGCCTAGACTTCAGTGGCTACAACTTTTCATACTTCTCTCCGTCTCAGTCCTTTTAATTAGGTTGAAATAAGTAATGAAGAGATTAGAGGAATTGCTATCCACCTTTTCTTCTCTTGGGGTGGAGTTGGCCTTTTCTTTTTCTCTGCAGCCTGGTGATATTTGTGACAATAAAGACAGTTTGCCATCAGCATATGAGAGTTAAACAGGTGGGACAGGGGAGAAAAATGGTGCTCCTTGGTTTTGCTTCATTCATCTAACAAGGACCACAGAATGGTTGCCATTCAGTCCCTTCTTTCTTTAACCTCCTAAATACACCAGCCAGAAAGCCCTATCCTTAATTCCTACATGCCCCACCTAAAGCATGCACATTTATACATACAGTAGCTAGTTAGTAATTGTGGCCTGTGAGTAACAAGAGTGCTTGTGAATGTTCATGGAAGACAACTCTGAAAGTGATTAGCAGAGACTTTTGAGAGTTTTCAGGTGCTAATTCATTGCTTACTTCTTGCAACATTATTATGATTGCAATCTCTGGAAACCAGGAATATTGTTCCATCATAAAGCAGTTCCACAAAGATGAAAATTGGAGGTGCTCATTAGATGTCACCCAATAGAGATTTGACCCAACTTCTTATTAATAGGATCACACATTCCTTAAACCTGTTCTAATAGGTAACAATTATTTCTTAAGAAATTTTATTTATTAACCTTTTACTATAGATTTTTTTTATTTTTTATTTTTTATTTTTTATTTTACCGGGAGGTCCTGGGGATCGAACCCAGGTCCCTCCATATGGCAGACGGATGCCCAACCATTTGAGCCACATCTGCCCCCAATAGATTTTAGATTATGGACAGATAGCATTGTTTTTATTCTAAAATGCTTAATAAAATATTTTTTTAAATTACTTCATTTAACTGAATGCTCTCTTCTTACTCTCATTTTATGTAATGAGTACTCTTAAATAGCTTTAGGTGAGAAGGCTACTTGACTTTGGAGGATTTACTTTATGATCAGAGCTACAGGTTGTCACATGTGAAGTAGATAAGTATTGTTAGCAAACAATAACTGTGTGCTAATGAGAAAAATCTGCAAAGCATCCAATTAATTTGGTTTTTCCAAATTATATATTAAATAAACATTCACACTTTAGAGATTTTTTAAATGATTATATTACTTATGTTGATTCCCTTACTGAATCTTTTAACTTTCCCCTTGATTCCCCTCTTATTCCAACATGTACTGTTTAATGTATTCCCAGAGATTGAAGGGAGTTAATTTTTTTCCCAAAAATTCTTCAAAGTTTTAGCTATAACTATGATTGATCTGTGTTTCAGCACACTCATTCATTTATTCATTCAACATATATTTATTGATCTTCTAATCTGTGCCAAATACTGTTCTAGATGCTGAAGATACCATAGTAAAAGCTAAACGGATAGAAGTTCATGCCTCTACTTGGAGCTTATATCTGCTGATTTCATGGGTTTTGGTTACATAGATACTCATTATGGAGTTGTCTATCAGAAAATCTATTTTTCACTGCTCCTGGGCTGGCTTTGAAGATTAGTGTGTATAGTCTTATTTGTGTCCAAAGGTAAAACCATTCATGGTTATTTCGGTACATGGGTGTTGGTGAAAAAAATCAAAATTTATTTCCAAAATGCTTTTCCATTTATCATCTACACATAGAGAAAGATAAACATTCGCTCCTGACAATAGGGCTTTTTCTCTCGGGTTAAAGTTACTTCTAGCAATCTAGAAAGACAATTTATATTCACATTTCTTGAATTATTTCTTATTCTTTCTACTTGGTAGGTTTATCTTATTTTGTCAATTACCTCATCTGTTTCAGTGATACTATATTACTATATTTCATGCCATCTAATTTCCTTTGTTACCTTCATATTTCTCTTCTTAATAATCGCCAAAATCACTTAAAACTTTCATACTCCGATGACCTCCCTGCTCATCATTCAGAAACTGAAATAGCCCACATCATCCTTTGGAATCAGTGATGAACCTGGCCCATTGGCTGCCTCCTTGGAGTGCCCAGGGCAGTCTTCCTTGTTTCAAGTCTCTTCAAGTCCAGCAGCCACAGTTTTCCCAAAATTCCAGCCTTTTGGTCAGAGTACTTTTCTGTGTCACTCTCATCACTATATTTCCCCCCAGAAGTTCTAAAACATCCCAAATCCTAATTTTTTCATCTGTGACGTAATAAATTGTTCCTTTGTTTTGTGTCCTATGTCTCAGTTCTCCTAACTCCCCTTTACCAGTGCTGGAAAGAATATAGTAATTACTTACTGAAATGAATACACATTTAATTTTTCATTGAGTCTATTTTTCAGAGTTTTTCCATATTCTTGAAAATATTGGATGTACTCTAAAACCAAGATTAGGAGTAAGCACTAGCTTAGAAATCCATGTGGGCAGCTTTCTTTCTTTCTTTTTTTTTTTTTCCACTTGTTCTCTCTCAAAGCATAGTGTTTTCCTACAATTCTGTTTTCCTTTCTTGCCTTTGATTTTACTAGCTTTCATCTGTTCCCCGGGGTTTCAAGCTAAGAGATTAATTACAGAAAATAGTCTATGGATTTGAGCTTGTATATATATTAGGAAAGATGATGTTGAGGGAATGAATAGAGGGAAATGAAGAAAGATGATGAAAACGTTTTTTTTTCCTTCCCCTTTCTCCTTAGCGTTCCCGTCCTCTCTCTGCCAGTGATGCGGAAATGAAAAACCTTGTGGGCTCAGGCCGGGAGAAGGTGCCAGGGAAGTTAGGTGGTTCTGTGCTTGGTCTGTCAATGGAGGAGGTAAAGATCATTCCATGTCAGGTCTTTTTTGGTTAAAATAGGGTTCAGTGAAAATAAGTGAGGGATTCATAATATTCATGACAAACTCATATCTCACATTAAAACAGAAAAGATTCAAAATGGGAGAAATTCTTGCTGAGAAAACATTTTAAATGGAATTAATTTCCCCCTTCATGCTTCTTTCATATTCTTGGGTCATAACTCTCTTGCTTTGTCCTATAACTGTATGGATTTCAATTTTCAAAATAAATATTCGATTATGTTATTTTTTCTTTTTTCCTATAGATCAAAGTTTTGCGGAGGGTGAAGGAGGAGAATGATCGAAGAGGTGGATTTATTCGCATATTCCCTACGTCTGAGACATGGGAAATATATGGGTGAGGTGACTATACCTTTTCTTTTTTTTAAATCAGTACCTGAGGTCCACAGAATTGGATTAATTGTGACACACGTCATCACTGGTCCCTGCTTGGTGCCTTTTTAATTTTGTTTATTTTTAATATGAAGAATACTACCCAACCCTAGAACTAGAGTGTTAACATAAATCAGCATACCTATGTATTCCTTCTTTTTTTTTCATGCACTGCCTCCCTCCTAACCATTCCTGAGCCCAACCCTGTCCTGAATTTTGCATTTATCATTACCTTGATTAAAAAATAATTGTTTTATTACCTGTGTGTGTGCCTAAACAATATATTTTCTAATCAACATTGAATTCTAGTTTACATACAATAAAGTGTGTCCATTTTAAGGGTACAGTTTGATGATGAGTTTTAGTTTTGACAGATATAAACACCAATCCAACCACCACCATCATCACCAAAATCAAGCCATAGAACAGTTCCATCACCTCCACAAGTCCTCTTGTGCCTCTTTACAGTGAATCCCCATTGTAACTCCCAGCCTTAGACATTTGGTCTGCTCTCTATCACTGTAGATGAGTTTTTCTAAAACTTCATATAAATGGAATCATTCGATATGTGCTCTTTGGTGTCTGGATTCTTTTGTCCAGCATAATGATTTTGAGACTCATCCATGTTGTTATATCTCTTTGTAGCTTTAATTTGCATTTCCCTGGCAAATAATGATATTGAGCTATTCATGTGCTATTCGTCATTCATATATCTTCTTTGGTTACAGTTTTTTTCCCATTTTTTATTAGCTTTTTTAGCTTTTTACTATTGTGCTGCTAGAGGTCTTGATACAGTTCCTTTCTCAGATATATCTATGGTAAATATTTTCTCCAAGTCTGTGGCTTGCTTTTTCATTTTCCTAACGGTAGCCTTTGAAGAACAGTAGTTTATCAGTATGTTTTTTTTAAGGTTTATGCTTTTTGTGTGTCCTAAGAAATTTATGCCAATCCCACCTTCACAAAGATTTTTCTCTTATGTTTTTTTCTAGAAGTCTTGTAATTGTAGCTTTTATGTTTATGTCTATGGTACATGTTGAATTAATTTTTGCATGTGATGTGAGGTAAGGGTTGAGGTTCATTTTTTTCCATGTGGATATCCAGTTGTTCCAGCACCATTTGTTAAAATTATCCCTTTCAGTTACCTTGACATCTTTGTTAAAAATCAGTTGAATATATGTGTGGATCAATTTCTGGACTCTATTCAGTTTTGTTGATGTATATATCTTTCTTGATTACTGTAGCATTATTGTAAGTTTTGAAATCAGGTAATGTGAGTTTTCCAACATTATTCTCTTTCAAAATTATTTTGATGATTTTGTGTCCTTTGTAGTTCCAAATTTTAGTAGTATATTTATATTGAGTATCAGCCAACTAGCTAGCACTATGCTTGGTCCTTTGGAGTATAAAATAAATATTAGATGGGATTCCTGCCCTTTGAGATTTAACAGTATGATTATGGAGAAACTATTTATAGTAATAATGGAATTAGCTTATATGGCAGTTTGGGACTATTTCTGAATTCCAAAAATAGATATTGGATTATGCGTGTAAACTAGTCTGTTCCTCTGGGCGTGATTAAGTTATGATTAGGGCTTTGATTGGGCCACATCAGTAGGAGGTTCAGTCCCCACCCCTTGGTGGGTAGGGACTCAGAGGAGTTAGTTGGAGTTTTGATGTTGGAGTTCTGAAGCTGAGTTTTAATGCTGGAGCCAGGGGAAGTAAGCACACAGAAGAGCTTGGTCGTGAGGAAGGAGAGAGGCCCCAGGAAAAGAGACGAGCCATTCGCCTGATAGTCTACAACTGGCCTTGTGGAGAGAGGCAAAGCCTAGAGAGCCTCATAGTCTACAGCTGACCTTGTGGAGGAAACAGAGGAGCTGAGTCCAGAGAGAGGCAAGCCCCGGGATGAGAGGAACCCAGGAAGCCTGAACCCTGGCAGATGTCAGCAGCCACCTTGCACCAACAAGTGGCCACAGATTTGGTGAGGGAAGTAACTTAACGCTTTATGGCCTGGTAACTGTAAGCTTCTACCCCAAATAAATACCCTTTATAAAAACCAACCGATTTCTGATATTTTGTATCAGCACCCCTTTGGCTGACTAATAGTTTATATTTGTGTAGCTCATTAGTTGTAATGTGCTTTGTATACATTATTACCAGTCCCATTTTAATGATAAAGAAATTAAGGCTCAAAAAATAATATGACTTGCCCAAGATCACACAGTAGGACCTGATACAGGTATTCTGACTCCAGATCCTACTGCCCCCCCCCCACTGCATCATGCTGCTTTTCTAAAAGAAAACAATTACTCTATGAGGCAGAATATGACAGGTACCTGAGCCATAGAATAAAGCCAGTTTCAACCAGGAAGCCTTCTCTGCACACTAGAAGCAGTCATACCAGGGAAAGCTTCATGTAGCTGTGAGGACTGAAACTGCTCTGGAAGGATAGATTATGGGTGAGTAGAGAGGATGGGAAGAAGGTGTCCAGATAGAGGCAAAAGGAAGCATGGTATCAGAAAATAATGAGACATGTCTGGCTCTACTGCAGGATGCATGTTGGGGAACCGTGTCAAGAAAGTGTAACTGAATTGGTGGTACAGGTTTCCAGCATCAGGGAGCTATTGAAAGGCCTTGAGCTGAGGAATAATGTGATTGAAAGAGTCTCCCGCCTACATTTGCATGCCCTTTAGTCCATTCCTATTCCCAGCTTCATTTCAACTCTTTTCCCCAGCTATACATTTTTTTATTTTATTTTAATTTTATTGTTTTTGCTTACATATAAAATTTTAATTTTAAACTTTTTTTTTTAAAGAATACTTTCAAACTTACAGGACAGTTATAAAAATAGTGCAACCCCATACAGAGAATTCCAACACACCCCTATCGCCCAAGATACCCAGATCCACCCCTTTTAACATTTTGCCATATTTACCATAGCATTCTATATATACATCCATCAATCTAGCTATCCCTCTATCTTTCATCTGTCTATTTGTCAATCTATTTTATGAACACTTGAGTGTAAGTGTATCATGCTCCTTGAACACTTAATACTGCCATGTACATTTCCTAAGAACCAAGGATATTCACTCATTTTTCTGCCTTAGTACAGAAAATTGTGCCTAAAAGCAATTATTCATTTCAAGAAATTTAACACTGGTATGAAACTTACAGTTTATATTCCAGTTTTTTTTGTATGTCCCAATAATGTCCTTTTAAGCCTTCTCTTCTCCCTTGTTAGATCCCATCCAGGATCATGTAATGCATTTAATTGTCATTGTCTCTTTAGTTGCTCTACCCGTCTCTTCCCCTTCCCTTCCCCTTCCCCTTCCCCTTCCCCTTCCCCCTCCTCTCCCTTCCCTCTCCTTCCTTCCCTTCCCTTCTTCTTTCTCTATCTCTCCAGCTCCAGCTCCAGCTCCAGCTCCAGCTCCAGCTCCAGCTCCAGCTCTAGCTCCAGCTCTCTAATTCTCTCTGTTGTGGGAGTACATATACAACATAAACTTTGCCATCTCAACTACTCCCAAGCCACTATGTTGGTACCCTCACTACCTCCCACTACCCAAACTGACCATCTCCCCAAAGAGAAGCCCTACACCCATTTTTCTTTAATTCCCCATTCCCTCTGCCCCTTGGCCTGACAACCTGTACTCTACTTTTTATCTTGATAAACTTTTTACATGTACTCGGATATTTTCTTTGTGGTTACCAAGGAGCTTAAATTAAACATCCTAACTCAGTAACAATCTTGTTTGCTTTGATACCAACTTAACTTCAATACTATACATAAATTCTGTTCCTGTATACCCTTCTGTCCCCCTATCATTATGTAGTTCTTGTCACAAATTACATGTTTATACATTTTGAGTCCAAAACCACTGATTTCTCATTACATTTTATGCATTTGCCTTTTAGATCCTGTAGGAATTAAAAAATGGAGTTACAAACCAAAAGTACAATAATACTAGTTTTATATTTACCCCTGCTGTTACCCTCCTGGGAATTTTTTTCTCTTCATGTGGCTTTGATCTTTGGTCCTTTCCTTTCAACCTGTAGAACTCTCTTGTAGAGTCAGTCTAGTGGAATAGACTCCTTCAGCTTTTGGTTATCTGGGAATGTCTTAATCTCTCCCTCATTTTTGAAAGATGTTTTTCCAGAAATAGAATTCTTGGTTGGCAGTTTATTACTTCCAGTACTTTAAATATGTCATCCTACACTACCTCCACTGATTCCAATGAGAAATCAGCACTTAATTTTATTGAGGCTCCCTTGTACGTGACATGTTGCTTCTCTCTTGCAGCTTTCAGAATTCTCACTTTATCTTTAGCATTTGGCAGTTTGATTATAATATGCTGCAGTGTGGTTGAGCATCTTGGATATGTATATTCATGTCTTTCATTAAATTTAGGAAGTTTTCAGCCATTAATTCCTTGAATATTCTTTCTGCTCCTTTCTTTTTCTTCTCCTTCTGGAACTCCCACAATGTGCACAGTGGTACAGTTTTTAGTTTCCCTAAGGTTCCTCAGGCTCTGTTCACTTTTCTTCATTCTTTCTTGTGCACCTTAGACTAGATGATTTCAGTTGTTGTCTATTCAAGTTCACTGATACTTATGCTAGTTCCAATCTGCTGTTGAACCCCTCTAGAGAATTTTTTTTCTCCGTTACTGTGGTCTTCAGTTCTGTTTGTTTCCACTTTATAATTTCCATCTCTCTATTGTTATTCTCTTCGTGTTCATCTATCATTTTCTTAATTTCCTTCAGTTCTTTAAACATATTTAGGACTAGTTTTCAACATTTTTGTCTGATATGTCCTGGATCTGGTCTTCCTCACTGATGGTTTCTAATGCTTTCATTTTCTCCTTTGCTTCAGCCATTACTTCCTGTTTCTTTATATGTTTTGTAATTTTTTTGTTGAAGCCTGGACATTTTGATATTTTAATGTGTTCTTGCTAGAATTTAGACTCTCAGGTATCTGTGCCCTAAACTTATATCCAACTAGTATGATGAAGCTTTCCTTGAATGCCTGGAGCTAACAAAAAATAAGAAAAGAAGGAAAAGAAGAAAATGCCTTTCCTAGTCTTTGAAGGGTGACCTGTGCAAGTGTTCTCCTTCAGGGCTTTTCCATACTATGAGCTTGGAGAATAGCTTGAGGCCAAAGTATAGGGGCCTCCCTGATCCTTTCTGTGCATGTATTTTGTCTTGGGCATGTGCATGTAGCTGTGGGGTTTCCTCCATTTACCCTGATTTGGATACACATGTCCCCTTTTCCCTAGGAAACAATTTCTTCATGGTCCCTCACCTTGTACTGTATGACCTTCAGCCAGCAATCACTTGCCTCTGGCACCACAACTTGACTACTTTCCCACAGTGTTCTGTAGGAGAATTTGGTGCATTGTCTTCTACACACAGGGCAATTCCTGGGACAGTGAGTTCTTCAGGCCATCACCAGACAGATTGGGCCAGACATACATGTTCTCGGTATGTGTATGAGGGTAGCTTTGCACTAGGGATCTGTACTGGGAGAATGAGCCAGCTCCATGCCAAGCCCGTGATGGGTCAGGGAGGACCAGCCAGCCAGGGCGCCAGGAGATGGTACTGCATTAAGTAGCCTTTTTCTTTTTTCTTTTCAGCATTTTTTTTTTCAATTTTATTGGTACATATTAATAAAGTATAAATCCATCCAAAGAGAACAATCAATGGTATTCAGTGTAATCACGTTTGTGCATTCGTCACCCCAGACATTAATTGGAATATTAATATTCCAATAATAATATTGGAATAATATTATCCCAATAATAATAAGAAACAAAAAACAAAACAAAACTCATCACCTTTCAGTCTCTATGCCTTGCCTGGTGTACATAGCTATTATTCTTTTTCCTTCTCTCTGGTATATTTGTATTTAAATTTTTGTAAAAACAGTCTTATATATGCAATATCACCCATATTCATGTTTTATATGAGGTTTTACTGTCTTATACAATCCCATGTTACAGTTTTTAGCTTTCCTTCTAGTAATATACATGATCTTAGAATTTACTTTTCAACCACTGTCCTACCCATACAATAACACTATGAGTTACAAACACCATGATATGCTTTAACCATTTCTATTCATTTCTAAAGATTTACAAACAACGTTTTTAACAATTCTGCACAGATTAACCCTCAGCTTTCCATTCTCTACCTTCCTTCTGTTTTCTGGTAACCTGTATTCTAATTATTAACTCCATAGGTTTACACAGTATGTTTAGTTCGTAATAGTGCATTCATACAGTATTTGTCCTTTTGTGCCTGGCTTGTTTCACTCAACATAATGTTCTCCAGATTCATCCATGTTGTTGTAGGCTTCACGACTTCATTTCTTCTTACTGCTGCGTAATATTCCATCATATGTATACTCCACAATTTGTTTATCCATTCATCAGTTGATGGACACCTGGGGTTGTTTTCAACTTCTGGCAATCATGAATAATGCTGCAGTGAACATCGGTGTTCATGTCACTGCTCTCAGTTCTTTTGGGTACATACTTTGTAATGGTATTGCTGGATCATGTGGCAAATCTGTATTCAACTTCCTTAGGAACTGCCAAACAGTCCTCCACAGTGGCTGTACCATTCTATATTCTCACCAACAGGGAATAAGCATTCCTATCGTTCTACATCCTCTCCAAAATGTACAGTTTTCTGTCTTTTAAATAATGGCCAGTCTAATAGGTGTGAAATGATATCTCATTGTAGTTTTCATTTGCATTTCCCAAGTCGCTAGTAATGTTGAACGTTTTTTCATGTGTTTCTTCGCCATTTATATTTCTTCTTTGGACGATTTTCTTTTCAAGTCTTTTGCCCATTTTTTAATTGGATAGTTTGTCTTTTTATTGTTGAGTTGTATTATTTCTTTGTATATCATAGATTTTAAACCCTTATCAGATATATGATTGCCAAATATTTTCTCCCATTGAATTGGCTGCCTGTTTATCCTCCTGACAAAGTCCTTTGAGGTGCAAAAGTGTTTAATTTTGAGGAGGTCCCACTTATCTATTTTTTCTTTTGTTGCTTGTGCCTTGGATGTAAGGTTTAAGAAACTACCTCCTACCATAAGATCTTGAAGATGTTTTCCTACATTTTCTTCTAGGAATTTTATGGTTGTTGCTTTTATATTTAAGTCCTTGATCCATTTTGAGTTAATTTTTGTATAAGGTATGAGATAGGGGTCTTCTTTCTTTCTTTTGGATATGGCTATCCAGTTCTCCCAGCACCATTTATTGAATAGACTCTTCTGGCTCAGCTGGGAGGGCTTGACCGCCTTGTCAAAAATCACTTGACTATAGATGTAAGGGTCTATTTCTGAGTTCTTGATTTGGTTCCATTGGTCAACATGTCTGTCTTCATGCCAGTACCATGCTGTTTTTACCACTGTAGCTAAATAATATGATGGGTTTTTTTTGTTGTTGTTCTTTTTTTTTACTTTTATCCATTTTTAAACACCCCCCCCCGCCCCATTTTTGCTGTTTTTGTGTCCATTCGCTGGGCAATTCTCTGTGTCTCTGTTTCCTGCCCTCTCTTCTCATCCTTCTCTTCCTGTCTGCACTGGGATTCGATCCTGGAAACCTTCGATGTGGGAGAGAGGCGTCCTACTGCCTGGGCCACCTTAGTTCCTGGTTCTTCGGCACATCTCGTCTTGGCTCTCCCTTGTGTCACTGTCCTGTTACGTCATCTTGCTGCGTGACTCGGCAGGGCCTGACGGCGCACCCGCGTGCGGGGCCTAATGGCCTATGTGCTTTCTGTATTTTTCTTTATTTTTACGGGGAGGACCCGGGGATTGAACCCAGGTCCCCTCCACATGGGAGACAGATGCCCAATCATTTGAGCCACATCTGCCCCCCAATAATATGCTTTAAAGTCCAGAAGTGAGAGTCCTCCAACTTTGTTCTTCTTTTTAAAATCTTTTTAAGTAGACTTTTTCTTGATTTAGCACTCACCCTGTTAACTGTAGTCCTTTAACTGTTTCTGGAGCTTTGAGAAAGATGTGTCTTCCAGTTCTTGCTGGCTTTTCAAGGCTTCTTTGGGGGGAAGGAACCCTGAAGCATCTCACTTGGGCATTTTGATAATGTATACCATTTTTGATGGTGGTTTTCTTTTTATTTTTCAATTCTTTTTATCAGATTTTGTTTTATACAGTTGTTTTGCTCTAAATTCTTTTTGGCTTGCAACTTTTTGTTATAGAGGGTCTTATATTAAATGTTTTTTAAATCATTTTACTATATTTAATAGTAAACAGTAGAATAGTAACAGAATTTTTGCCACAGTGCTTTTGTGTATGCAGGTATCAAATTAGTGCTCAGTAACAGTTGCCAAATCCTAGAAGAAAAGTCTAATAAAAGATTAATTTGTTTGTTGGTCTTTGGAAGTGTTTTTAATTCCTCTTTCTAGATTTGAGGTTGAGTTTAAAGATTTATGATGATATAATGACAAAGATTGTTATTTGCAGTAATAAAGTATGTCACCTTTTCTCAAACCAAGAAGTTCTGCTTTTTATTTCTTTTCATTTTCTAAATTAAGCCTTCTATTTCTCTTATTATTTTCATTTTAGTCTGTTTGCTGCCACTCTAGTTTTTATTATTTCATTTTGAGCAGTTATATCTCTTTGGCCGTATGTTTTTGGAAAACAGAAACTCTTAACTAACCTGTCACCTCTGTGCTTGTTTCATGATTTTATTTTTACATTTTCCTTTTGAAATAAACTGAAGAAATAAAGAGATTCTTTTTGTGTCTTTTCAGGTCCTACCTCGAACACAAAACCTCCATGAACTATATGCTGGCAACACGCCTCTTCCAGGACAGGTAGGGACTTGCTAATCTCATAAATTTAGTAAGACTGGATCCCCAAAACAGAAGAAAGTATATGCAAAAGAAGGAGAGAGGCTTTATAAGTCTTCATGTGAAATCTCTGTCAGAAAGGGCCTTGCATAAAACACAATATATTATCTCATTTCCCCAGAGTTTATCACTAACTCTCAATACTTTGTAACATTTCCAAAAACCATAAATTAACCATAAAGATCTTTGAGCAATCTCAATGGATGCCCTAAACTTTATTCTTCTTAAAGGAAGTCCCTTACTCTGAGACTTTTTTACTTTTGACACTTTAACAGACATGATATCTTAGCCAGAACATATTGACTGATCAGATTAGAAAAGGTGGAGGGGAAGTAATTCACAAAATAAATACATAGCATGGTAAGAAATGGCAACTGATAGCCCACATACAAGGGAAAACAGGGGAAAACGATGGAAAACAGATATAGGAATTCAACCAGCACAGCAATCAGAAACTACTTTGTCCCACATACTTTTGTAGCCCCTGAGACATGGCTGCATTACAATTTGGTTCAGTAGTTGATTATCAAAATGAGACGCTCTAGTTCTTTAGAGAAATCTGTATTATTTTCAGGATATGTGTGTTTTCTGAGGGATTCTTAAAACTATTATCCAGATTTTAGCCATTTGTTGAAATATCATGATCTATTGTCAGGAAATGTATGGATTTATAATTTCTCTATATAAATTTGTAGTAATTACATTGTTAATTATATACTGTAGCTTCTAATGAAAGAGATACTTGGATTAATTTAGAAGACATGGAATCTCAGTTCTTTATATGTAAACTTTTTTATTTTTTTTTCCATCTCTGGAAACTTTTACGAAATTCCTTCATCTTAGTGTTCCTGTATTTTACTGGAATGTGTTCTGGTGTGTGATTTTTCATTATTTTGGTCTTGCAATTGGTAAGGCCTTTTAGTCTAAAGATTTAAATTTAAGTCTTTCAACTCTGGGAACTACTCTTCTCTACTTTCCTAACTTTGAAAGAAAATTCCCCTTGTCCTCTCTTTTCTTTCCATGTGGAACTTCTATTAGATGAATTTTGGATCTCTTGCTATATCCTCCATGTTTCTTTACTTTTCTCTCATATTTTTGATCTCTCTTTTAGCTCAACTTCTAGGAGATTTCTTGAACTATGTCTTCTAAAACTCTAAATTGGTCTTTGCCTTACCTATTTTGTTATTCAGTATAAGCACAGGGAAGGGTTGTTTGATTTACCATTTCATTTTGGCAAGTATGTTTTTAATATCCAAAATTTTTTTTGCTTTCTGATTAGTTTTCATATTTTATGGATGTAAGTCTTTTCAAATCTCTTTGACTAGCTCAGATTTTTAAAAGTTCCCTTCTGGTTTTTACCTTTGATTTAATTGCTCTGGATTAGTTTTCTGTTTATCTTGTTCTTTTTAGTTTATACTGTCATATTTTCTTAAATATTTGGTGATCTTTGATTGTATTATTTGTAAGTAAAGAACTGTTTACTTAGAATATGTAGTTTGCATGAGTTTCCTCAGAGGTTGTATAGCTCTACTTCTGATCTGCCATGGGCTCTGTGTTTGAGGCTGGATCTTTTCATACTTGGGCGTCCCATGAGGAGAGGAGGGCAGAGCAGGCCATCTGGGGACCGCCACTCCAGCCAAAAATAGGAAGTATTTTCCTAGGGGTAGCATACTTTAGTGCATTTCTCTCCTGAGCAAAGCTCCCCTTTTTTCCCTTTCTGTGGCTGTCCAGGTACTTTAGGGCTTAGATTTGCTTCTCTCTTTCTCCTTTCCCATTTCCCCATCCCTCCCTACTCCCAGTCCAACAGAACCCATTTCATTTTGAGAGCTGTTCCGAATACTTTTGTGAGGATACAAATGCTTCTGTTTACTGTTCTGTGTAGAAAGAGAAAGGGAGCAGTAGTCTATATGTTTAACATGCTGTCTTTAATTCTGTCTCATACCTTATTGACTGGGAGCTTGGAATTTTTCTAGGACTCCCATTTAGAAGAGTGTCACAGTGCTCTAGCTATTCTCTTGCCTGTTCAGTTCATGTTTTCCTTTTCCTTGTGTCTATCATTTCAGGAGAATTTTAAAACTTTTCCTATACCATTTTTGCCTCCTAGTGCTGTCACTAGATTCTCTCTCTTATATATGTGGGAGATTTTTTTTTTTTTTTTACATTTCAATTCGATATTGGTAGAGATCATAGGTAAAGAAACGTTTAATTCACCATTATGAACCAGAAGTCAAGTCCTTTCAACTTTGCATCTGGAATTATCTCACATTGTTTGCAACAAATAGATATTTATTACTAAGAGTAGGATAATGAGACAGTCCACCCAATGCAAGGAAAAGAGTTTAGAGAGGAGATGAGGACATGGGTAGTTGTATTTATCACAAATAATGTTTTATATATTGAGAAATATGGAGGCTTTTCATCAAACACTTACCATGTGTTTACAGTTTGCTAGGAACTTTGCTGAGCCAGGAGCACATAGAGGTAGACAAAACAAACATGGCATTTGCCTTCATGGATCTTATAGACTAGAGGGGGAGACAGATGCTAAACAATAATCATATAGATAAATATGTAATTATATATTGTTAATAAGTAGTATGAAAGAAAAATGCAAGAATTCTGAGCATAGAGAAGTAAAACCTTACCTTTTCAGGGAGTAAGGGGAAAGCACCCCTGTGGAAATGACACTTAGGATGATACATGAGGGATGAGTCAAAATTAGCCAAGCCAGTAATGGGAAATGGGTATTTCAAACAGGGACAAGAGTAAGTGCAATGGCAATGTGACTGGGAAAATCATATGAAGAATGTGGTATGGTTCAAGATGAGGTTGGAGAAGGCAGCAGGGCCACTCATGAATGGCCATATAGGCCATGTAAGATTCCTAAGGGCCCTAGTTAATAGCTCCTGCTTTAAAAAAAACAAACATAAATTTCCCTGTTTAGCAAAGAAAGGACTTCATGATCTACTCTTTGCCTACCTTCTTTAGTCTAATCTCTACTTTTCCACACCAACCCATTGCCAGTCAGACCATATCTACTTGCTCTTTCATGCCTCCTTATCCTTAGACACTCTTCTTCCCTAGGAATGGCTTTCAGTCCATCTCTAAATTCTTCTTCTAGCTATGTCCTTCCTTCTCTAACCTAGATTTGAAGGAGATTCTCCCAGCCTTATCTCTCACTCTGATTTAGATTCCCATATTGTATTATAATTATTTCTTTACTAATTTGTGTGTCTAGTTTACAAGTTGACTCCTTAAGAGTTATGTTGAGCTTTGGCTATATCAAGAACCTATCACATAGTAGGCACACATGAAAAAGCATGTATTGAAAAATAAGATATTGTATCTTTTGCAAGCCCTAACATCTTCAGTAAATCTGTGCTCTTCAATCTGAATTGATGTTTTCCCTCTTGCAAATCAGAACCACTTTCAAGCTAATTATTCTCTAATTATTTCTTTCAGGTAAATTTTGTCTGCCTTCTCTCCCCCTACCCCACTTACCCACTTTACCCTGGCAGACGGGGTAAGAATCCTATCTTACAGGACAGCAGTGGTTTTAACCCTGGCTGCATTTTAGTAACAGCTGAGGATCTTGTAAATAATGTTTATATGCTGGCCACATCCTCAGACTGAGGTGCTTTTTAAAAGCTGCCCAGGTGATTATAATGTAATGTTAGGATTGCATTGTGTGCCCCACAGGGCCTGGAAAGTACTGGACATATATTTGTGCTAAATAGTTATTTTATATGTATTCATCAGAACTTTATGCACATGTACAACACATGAGACTAATTTTTCCCATGCAGCTTTTTTTTTGTTTTGTTTTTAAAGATTTATTTATTTACTTTATTCATTTTAAACACCCCCTTCCCCATTTGCTGTTTTTGTGTCCATTTGCTGGGCAATTCTCTGTGTCTGTTTCCTGCCATCTCTTCTCATCCTCCAGTCTTCGATCCTAGAGACCTCTGATGTAGGAGAGAGGTGTTCTGCCACCTGCGCCACCTCAGTTCCTGGTTTTCGGAGCATCTCGTCTTGTCTCTCCCCTGCGTCTCTCTCCTGTTACGTCATCATCTTGCTGCATGGCTCCCGGGGCCTGGCGGCTCACCGGCTCATACAGCCTGGTAGCTCATGTGCCTTCTATATATATATTTTTTATTTTACCGGGAGGTCCTGGGGATCGAACCCAGGTCCTTCCATATGGCAGACGGACGCCCAACCATTTGAGCCACATCCACCCCCCATGCAGTTTTGAAATAGATAAGAATTTACCACTTAGTAGACTTACTCTATTATGTATTAGTATTTTTAGATACTATATTTCCTTTATAAATCATGCTTTAGTTCACAGCATTTCATAGGCCATGTAATACTATTTATGGTGAAATTCTGCTATGTTTCCTTAGTATATTATGAATAATTTTTATTTCACCCTCAGTCAAAAATATTCAACCTGGATGCTAAATTATATTCTCTACTGTAAACTTCAAACCTCATATTTTCATCCAGATTGAGCCCTCCCCTGTCCCACACACAAAAAAGAGGATATTGCTGTAAATTACTGTCTTAAAAAATGTTAAAAATCCTCAGGTAACATGAGGCATGAGACTATTTTCATCAGAATAACTCTATAAGAAACTTAAAGACTTTTTCTTACCTTTTTCTAAAGCCTGTTAGTCATGAAGGAGCTTGGCTGAACTAGAAAAACCCATCTAGATGAAAAATTAAGACTTTCTGATCATAGTATGATATGGACATTAGCATGTATAGAAGACACAGGAAAGGAAAGACAAAACATCTTGGTGAAGATTTAAACTTTTCACTTGATTTTCTATAAATACCCTCATCATCTACATCTATCTCTTTTAAAAGCTTGAGACTTTCTGATCATAGTATGATATGGACATTAGCATGTATAGAAGACACAGGAAGGGAAAGACAAAACATCTTGGTGAAGATTTAAACTTTTCACTTGATTTTCTATAAATACCCTCATCATCTACATCTATCTCTTTTATTTTATTTTATTTTATTTTAAAGATTTTATTTATTTATTCATTTATCCCCCCCTTGCTGCTTGTGCTCGCTGGGTCAGCTAACCACGCCACGCGGGCGGGCTTGCCTTCACCAGGAGGCCCCGGGAACCGAACCTGGGGCCTCCCATATGGTAAACGGGAGCCCTACTGATTGAGCCACAGCCGCTTCCCAACATCTATCTCTTTTAGAAGCTAATACCAAAGGCTACATGCAGTATCATTCCATTTATGTAACAATTTTGAAAGAATAAAATTTTAGAATAGAGAACAGATCAGTGGTTGCCAGGGGTTAGGAAAGGGATGTGTAGTTATAAAAGGGTAACTAACAGGAGCAATCTTTGTAGTGATGGAAGTGTCTGGTATCTTATTACTGGTGGTGGGTTCTTGAACCTATGCAGGCGATAAAATTGTACAGAACTAAATATATACTTACACAAATGAGTACAAGTGAAACTGGGAAAATCTGAAAAAAAATTTGAGTATTAAGAGCAGAAAATATTTTAAAAGAAAATCAAAAGTCAATTTAAACATGAAGGGCACTCAGTTCCTGTGGTTAGAGCCAAACCTAGTTTAGAGACAACGGAGACCGTCCCTTTTTTAAAGAGATTTTTTTTTTTTTTTTTAACTTTTTATTTTTTTAAAGATACTTAGGTTACATAAGTGTTACATAAAAAATATAGGGGGATCCCACATGCCCCGCTCCCCATATCACCCACACTTTCCCACATTAGCAACATCCTTCATTAGTGTGGTACATTCATTGCAATTGATGAACACATTTTGGAGCATTGCCACCAAGCATGGATTACAGTTTACATTGTAGTTTACACTCTCTCCCACGCAATTTTGTAAGTTATGACAAGATATATAATGGCCTGTATCTGTCATTGCAATGCCATTCAGGACAATTCCCAAGTCTCAAAAATGCCTCTGTATTACACCTGTTTTTCCCTCTCACTGCCCTGAGATTTTTTTTTTTTAACTGTGGAAAATCTAGTTCTGATGAGAATCTTTTCTGAACCTCATGAAAATTGAGATTGGTTTCCTTTCCTAGTGTAGTTCAGTGAAAGTAGAATGAGCACTGTTGTCTGACACCTAAGCCCTGGGTTCAAATTTAAACCTTTAAGCTCTGACCTTGGGTAAGTCACAAAATCATCTTATTCTGCTCCTTCCTTTATGTAATGGAGCTAATAATAACCTGCACATAATTGAGGGGAGTAAGTGTGATTTGCTTTGTCAAATAGATACACAAATATAACCTATTATGATTTTTTTCTAGAATTCATTCCCCCCCCCCCTTTTTTTTTTAATTGAGACTTCCTTGAGCTCACAATACTCTACTGTTCTCTGAGAATGTTCTCAGTTCATCTCTCTGCCTTTTCTCCATTGGTGCCCTTCCTGGCCTAAATCCATGTTAAGTCTCTGCTGCATGTGTGTGTACTCAAAAGGGAATAACTGAATAGCTTACTCTAACCCAGTTGTCCTTTCTACTTCTGTAGGGGAAATCCAAGAAGAAGCTTATTGACAGGAAGAACACGGTAACTGAATTTTAAAAGTTGAGAAATTGTTTCCACGTACCTTATATGTGACCATGCTCATACTAAGCATGATGTTTTATATAACCATTTTCCGTTTTGTTCAGCTCAAATGCTAACATAAAAATGTTTTCTATTGACACACTATTCCATGGCCACTTTTCACAAACTAAAGATGGAATTTACTTTATTATAGTTACAGTTATATAATTTTAACCAATAACAACAGTATGCTTCGTACTGTGAAAGACAAAAGTTTTAATCAGATTTTAAGGCTGTTGTCATCTTAGGTTCAAACAAGAGTTTATACTTTGGCCTTGACATACCAGGGACATACAGCTCTGCATCTTATGGGACTGAACACAGCCTGCTTTCAGTTTACCATAGAACTAGACATGTGTAAATATCTGTGGCTCTTCATTTTGACAGAGGAGAGAAAGTTCGTAAAGGAAGGACTGGAATGTCTTTGCCTAAATGGAGATGGCAACCACAACAAAAACTCTGATCATTAGATGTATCCGCTTTGCTGTACCTCTTTAAAAAACAAATTGACAGCAACAAAAAGAAACCTCCTATATCTTGCTTTTTGTTTTGAAGTTAAGAATTAACTAAAATAAACTTGGTTTCTCATCCAAGCTCTTTGAAGCATAAATTTAAATTTTTCTTTAAAGAAGGAAAACGTTATGACTGCCATTTAATTAAATGTGAAACTGGAGAAACCAAGTTTGTATCTTGACTTCGGATCTTTATATGGTTTAGTCAAGGAACAGACCTTCTAATTAAAAAACAATAAGAACAAAAACAAAAAAAAAACACAAAAGAAAAAACCTTAAACAACAAGAATGTTTAAAGATCAGCAGGTTCTGTAGTTTCATTTTTTTTTTTTTTTTTTTTTTGGTACTCAAAGTATTTTGCTATCAGTAGGGTTTTATTTTTGTGGTATTGATATGTAACTAAATGAATGCTGGTATCTGCTATTTTGGGTAAATATTACTATTTATTGACTACAGGAACACTCATATAGTCATGATGTGCTATTTAGCTTACATTAAAAATAACTGAGTAAATAAATACTGATAACTGAATGGCAGAGTAGTTCCAATCATACCAACCTGCCAGCAGTTAACAACCATAAATTCTGAAGTAAACACAAATAACCACTACCCAAAGGCACTGGAGAATTGACCATGCATAAACTGGGAGTCTATACTTATAAAACAGAAATGGCACTGGATGAGTTTCTTTCCACTTTTTGTAGCTTTTAGCCCTTGAATAGATCCCATTCATTGCCATGAGGGGCATATAAAACTTGGATAGAAACCTGTAGTCTTACTGGTTTGAAAAACAAATAGGTGTAGGGTGACCACAGTAGCAGGAGAGGGAATAGTGTGAGATATAGGAAAGGAAAGGTATAGAAAGTGGGATCCCCTAAGTATGTGTATAAACATGCACATACTGACTGATTCCTTAACATGCATGTGTGGAACAGACTTCAAACAGCCCAGTTAAGGATAAAAGAGCTGAAAAGAGAGTCTAGCTGCTGCCCACTACAGAGGAGACAGAGTTTGGTGTTTGAGTCTAGCCAGGTTAATTGCTTGCTACAACAAACAAACAAACAAAAAATCAACACCCTTCCAAGAAAATTAAATGAGCACTCAAGCAAATCATCCACAGTGTCCAGAATACAATCCAAAATTGCCAGACACCTGAAGAAATAGGGAAACAGGACCTATACTAAGGAGAAAAGGCAATAACTGGAGACCAAACCTGAGATGATCCAGATGTTAGCTTTACCAGACAAGGATTTTAAAGCAGCTATTATTCTATGATCAAGGATATAAAGGAAAATATGTTCATAATGAATGAACATATAGGAAATCTTAGTAGAGAAATTTAAACTATAAAAAGGAACCCAATGGAAATTATAGACAAGAAATACAACAAATTGGATCTAGGAGATAGGAGAAGAAAATGTTAGTGAACTTGAACATCAATTAGTAGAAATTTTCACATCTGAAATATAGAGGGAGACAAAAAAACAATAACTGATCAAAGTTCAGTAATTTGTAAAAAGTATCAAAACGGTTAACATGTGTAATTGGAGTCCCAGAAGTAGAGGAGAGAGATAAAATGATATTTAAATAATTGCCTGAAGTTTTCCAAAATTGTGAGAAAGAGCTAAATTTTCATATTTATCAAAAGCAGCAAATCTGCAGCAAGATGAATACAAAGAAAAGTATACCTATGCCTATGATAAACTGCTGAAAACCAAAGGTAAAGAGAAAATCTTGAAACCAGTCACAGAAAAACAAAACATTACATACAGGAGAACAATAATTCAAATGACCCTGACTTTGAGGCCAGAAGACAGTGGAATGGAAGCTTTAAAGTGCCTAAGAAAAAAGTCACCCCAGAATTTTATATCCAGAATATCCTTCATTGATGAAAGCAAAATAAAGAATTTTTTAGGTAAAAGAAAACTTTAAAGAAAATTCACCAGAAGACATGCACTATAAGAAATGCTGGAAGAAGTTCTTCAGGTTAAAACAAAATGCTACTAGATGGGCTTCAGGAGGGATTGAAGGGCACCAGAAATGGTAAATATGGGAATAAATATAAAACCATTTTTCCCTCTTAATTTCTTATGTATAAGGATGTTTATAGCAAAAAATAATCACATTGTATTTGGAGTTAATAAGGTATGAATATGTACTACATGTGACAACTAGAGCATTGGTAATTGGTATATTAACCTATGTGGATGCAAGATTCTTACATTTTAGGTGAAATAATGAAATATTAACTTTAACTAGAATTTGAAAATTTAAGGATGTATATTGCATTTCTTAGAACAACCACTTAAAAATGCAAAGAGGTGTGTGCAAAGTCAATAAATAAAATGGAATTCTAAAAAATACTTAACCAAAAAGAAGGCAGGAAAAAAGCAAGAGGAATAAAATCAGAGGAGAAAACAGAAGAACTATTTAAAATGATAAACTTAAATCCAGGCATATCAACAATTACTTCAAATTAAATGAAATAAAACTCCAGTTAAAAGGCAGAGATTATCATAATGTATAGTACAAGACCCAGCTCTATGCTGTCTACAAGAGGTGCACTTTAAATATAAAGACTGATAGATTGAAAGTAAAAGGATTGTAAAAGATATGTCATGCACATATTCATCCCAAAAAGGCTGGAGTGACTATATTAATAACAGACAAAGTAAACCTTTAAGACTGGAGGCATTAGCAGAAATAAAGGGGACATTTCAATTTTATCTAATGCTCAATTTATCAGGCAGTCTTAACAGTCATGAATATGATTGTATATACCAAGAAAGACCATGTGCTGGAGCATGAAACAAATCAAATTTAAAAGGATCAAAATCACACAAAGTATGTTCCTTGACCACAATGGAATTAGAAATCAATAACAATAGAAAACCCCCAAATATTAAACAACACATTTCTAAATAATCCATTAATCAAGGAAGCAATCACAAGGGAAATTAGAATATATTTTTAATTGAATGACAGTAAAAATGCAGCATATTAAAATGTGAGGCAGGGAGTGGATATGGCTCAAGCAGTTGAGCGCCTGCTTCCCAGGTGGGAGGTCCTGGGTTCAGTTCCTGGTGCCTCTTGAAAAAACAAAAACAACAAGCAAAACAAGTGAAGAAAGGAAATAATAAAGACAAGAGCAGAATAAAGAATAACAATAAGGAAAATAAACCAACCCCCAAATTTGTTCATTGGAAACATAACAAAATTGATAAATGCTTAGGTAGTCTGATCTAGAAAAAAGAGAAAACACTAATTACGCTTATATTCACATCATTTTAAAGGTCCTAGGCAGTGCAATAAAGGAAAAAAAAAAAGAGGGAGGAAAGGGCATACTGATTGGAAAGGAAAAAGCAAAATGTCTTTGTTCTTAGATGACATGATCAGGTAAATGGAAAATCCTAAGGCATCTGCGAAATAATTTCTAGAACACATAAGCAAGGTCTTAAGATATAAGATTAATGTATTAAAATCTGTATTTTCATGTGCTGATAGTAAATTAGTAAATGAAATAAAAGTTCCACTTAAAAGAGCATTTGAAAACATAAAATACTTACAGATAAATTTAACAAGATTTATTCAAGACCTGTGCACTGAAAGCCACTAAGAATTAATGAAGGTAATTAAAGACTATCTAAATAAATGGAGAGACATGCCATGTTCATGAATGGGAAGACATTATATCGTTACATATCTGTTCTCCCCAAATTAATCTAAGGATCCAATGCAATCCCAATCATTATTCTAGTAGATTTTTTTTTTGTAGAAATTGACCAACTTTTAAAAAATTTATATGGAAATGCAAAGGACTTAGAATAGCTGAAGTAATCTTGAAAAAGACTTAGACTATCTGATTTAAAGAATTACTATAAAAAGGATGTATGTTAATCTTTGAAAACGAATAGAAAAGGTAAAAGCACAGCATGTTTGTAACTAGCGTGCTATTATATGGGTGTGACAGTGGTTGAAAGGGAAAATCTAAGGTCATGTAGTATATTACTAGAAGAGAAGCTAAAAAATGTAACATGGGAGTGTATACCATAGTAAAACCTCATGTGAAATATGAATGTGGGTAATATTGCATATATAATACTATTTTTCTTTGAAACTGAACAAATGTATGTAAATGTTACAAGATGTTAATATCAACAACAACAAAAAATAAAGACATTGTGCTGGGTGAAAGAAACCAGACACAAAGTACTACATGCTATATGATTCCATTTATATAAAATGTAAATATAAATCAATTTATAGCAATAAAATTATATTAATTTTATGTAAGTTATGTAAGGCTGGAGAAGGATAGAGGGATTGTGAGGTGACTGCTGAGGGGTGTGGAGTTTTTTGGAGTTTTTTTGGATAAATGAAAGTGTTTTAAAATTTTTTGTGGTGATGAAGGCACAACATTGTGATTATACTAAAAGCCATTGATTGTATAATTTGGGGCGGGGGGAAGACCATACAATAACAAAAATAGAATTTTTATAAAGCTATAGTAATCAAGACTGTGACAAATTGATCAATGGAACAACAGAGCCCAGAAATAGACCCACAGTTATACGGTCATTAGACTTTCAACAAAATGCCCAAATCATCCCATGGGGAAAGGAAAAAAAATTTTCCTGGATATCGTATTTTAAAAAAACAACCCTAACCCCCTACTTTCCACAAAAATTAGAGACGATTTATAAACACCAAAGCTATTAATACAAAACTTCTTGAGGAAAACATAGAATATCTTTGTGACTTTGGGATTAGCAATGGTTTTTAGACATGACCTAGAAAGCACTAAACATAAAGAAAAAAATAAGTTAGATTTCTACAAAATTAAAACTTCTGCTTTTCAAAAGACTGTTACAATAATTATTAGTCAAGCCACAGACTGAGTGAAGATATTTATCAAATGTATATTTGTCAATGGTCTGATATCTGGAAAATATAAAGAACGTGTACAACTCAATAATAGCAAGACAATCATTCTAGGTACTAATGGGCACACTATTTGAACAAACACTTAACATTAGTTATCAGAGAATTGTAAATTAAAGCCATGAGATGCCACTAAACACCCAGAAGAATGGGTACAATTTAAAAAAACTGACAACACCAAATGTTGGCAAGGATGTAGAGCTAATAGAACTCTGATCAGTTGTCCTTGGCAGCATAAACTGGTACCAGCACTTCAGAAAACAAGCCTGGCAATTTGTTCGAAAGCCCAGCAATTCCATTCTGAGATCTTTACCCAGGAGAGATGAAATATAAAAATCACAAAACGACTTGTACAAAAATACTCATAGCAGCTTTATTCCTAATACTCCCAGACTGGGAATAGCCTAGATGTCCAACAGCAAGGGATTCATAAACTAGCTGTGGACTCTTCAAACAATGGATTAGTCCTAACCAGTACACAGGAATGAATACTTACACACAACATGAATGAGTCTCACAAATGTGCTGGAAGAAGCCTTACACAAAAGAGTTCATACTATACTGTTCTATTTTTTATTTTTTATTTATTTATTTTTTTTTATTTTTTATTTTTCAAACATAGTTTATTGACTAAAATGGTTTCTGTGTTAAATTTTACTAAACTGTGTAGACACTTATCTTTAAAAAGAAAATTCAAACAAAACCACATCCTTCTTAAAAAGAGCTTACTTCTCTTTTATTTAATGAATAGTATCTAAATAAGGTTTACTGATATTTAAGGTCTTTGATAAAATTGACTCAAACTTACCTTTAATTAACATATACTATAATTTGATTTAGTCCCTATTTTTATGACGTTCTAGAACAAGCAAAACTAATATATGGTGCTCTAATTTAGGGGTATGGAGGACTAAGTTATTGGGTAAGGAGCAAGAGAACTTTCTAAGGTGATGGCAAGGTTTTATATCTTGATAGAGTTTGGGTTGCATAGTTCTACGCATTTGTCAGAATTTATCAAATGGGCATTTAACGTTTGGGTATTTCACTGTATTATAAATTTTACCTCACACAAGAAAAAAGAAACTGTAAAACAAAATATTAATATAGCTATTAATGATAAGCATGCTGAAGTGATTAGGAGTGAAGTGCACTGATGTCTATCTGCAACTTAATTTGAAATGTTTAAAAATTAAACGGATTGATGGATAGAAGAATTGGTGGCTGGTTATATATATGATAAAATATAGTAAAATAATGTTTATAGAATGGATGATATATATGTGGATGCTCACTGTACCATTCTTTAAACTTCTGTTTGTTTAAATGTATTTATAGTAAAATGGAAAAAATTAAATGAAATAGATTTAGCTAAAAGATATTACAACTTATTTATAGGGAATTCAGTTGTTTATTAATTATCAAATATTTATGGCATGTCAGCTGTGTGCTGGGCAGCCTCAAGCATCACTGGTATAGTGATGAACAAGACAAGTCTTGCCCTTGCCCCCATAGAGCTGTAACTCTTGTTTATCCGATTCACACTAGCATCCCCTATTCTTCATCCCTTGTACAAATTAGAACTTCTCTGTCTGCCCAGGGTTTCTTTGCTCATTGTTATTATTTGAAAAAATCTCCAGAGAAGGAAATTCTTAGTAGCTGCTTCTTATCTATGATCTTTTAGGATTCATGTTCACAGAAGTTTTTTATTGTGGAATGACATGGAGCACTTTGCTAGAAGAAGAAATCTCTTTATCCCTAAAGCATAGAATTTTGGGGCAATACATACAGAAAAAAACTACAAACATTGTTTATATAATGGACGTTGGTTCATGAGTACAAACCCTGGGCTTTGCTTTATTAAGGTGTCAAATTAATTCCCCCCCCCCCCCAATTCAACTGGGATGAGCCAAAACATTACGCTCTCTCAAATCACATTGTTATTAAAAGACATGTCTTTGGAGGGAGGAAAGGGTTGTGTGCTTATGGGAAGAAAATGTCAGTGTTAAGCTGTGCCCCATGTTTGCTTATAGAAATTAGCAGGTTGACTGAGTTGATCGGACACTCACTGAAATAAATGGCTTGAATGATTTTATTTTTCTATTAGATTTGTTTTATTTTCTTTATTTAAATAGCAAAAATCTGTTTCTTCAGAGCATTTTGTGTGGGTATGTGTGAGGGTCAGTCTTTGGGACTGTGAAAAGCTGGGTTTGAACTATTTTTTATTTTTTGTCCACAGTGTCAGAGCCTTACCATTCTTGGCTCAATTTTCTGCTCTGGGGAGATGACCTTCATAAGATTTATGATCTTGTCCATCCACCCAGATATCCCTATCAAATAGACCAAGAGACACAGCTTTTCCATAAGACTCAGAGACTGAAAAATCCTGGAGGAAATTAGGATCATTCCTTGACCTCAGAGGGAATATGCTCAGATACAAGACCCTTTAACAAGCAGAGATTTAGAGAGAGTTCAGAGCCAACCTCTTAGACCTTGAGTTCTGAGTATTCAGAGTTGGTTGCCTGCATTCAGACAGTGACATGGATACTTCTTTTCTTACCTGCCCAGAGTCTCCTCTCTCTTTGGGGCCTATTATCTGTACCTGCCCTGTACTTGGCCCTTAAGTTCTTGTCTGGACCAGACCTGGTGGCAGTCAGCTTCCTAATCTGTGCTTTGTCTAATGTAATTGTTGCTCTCCGATTTTCCCCACCCCATTTCCCATTCACGACCTGATTGAATTTGGTCTTGTTTTTCATCTGCTGCCTGCCCTGTCTATGCCTGACTCTAACTCCTGACCTGTACTCCACATCAGGAGAGTCTCTGCCATCTGTTCTCGTCCTCCTCCTATAGCTAGTTAATATGTAAGAAAGCAGCCAGGAGCTTTGGCAGTTCCACATGTTGGAATGCTTGCGGCTTGGTGAGTCCCTAAGTCTTGGTAACTTTTCACTAAGACTCTTCTCTGTGACTGTCAGTCAGCACTGCACCACCATAATCATAGATCATCAGCCATTCCTCCCATCATCTCACCCTCTGCTCAATCTTTATTAAGCATTGTATACATTCAGAAGAATATTTATAATATATATAAGTTATACTGCACAGCAATGAAAGAAACACCTCTTGCCATCACCTATCTTAACAAAGTGTTACTAGTATTTTCTGGCTATTCTTAAGGTATGAGATGAAATTTTACAATCCCTGAAATAAATAGTCAACCAACATTGCTGCATATTTTAAAAAGTACTTAAGCATTTGTCTTCCAATATATTTTTGTTCAGAACATTTTACAAGTTCAGTCAGGTCATTTAGTGACATTTCAACGTAGGTTGCAATGTCCCCATTTGCCTGTCAAACCTTTTAGAATTCATAAGAACTACCATGCCCAGTCTATCATTGTTACAGAATTCGGCGATGCTTGCCTTGGAATAAAGGAGAGAATTTTCTGAAGGCTGTAGCTACCATGTTGTTTTTCCGTTAGAATGACTGCTGATGGAGGACCGGAATTGAAGATAGAGAGTTTGAATTCAAAGGCCAAGCTGCATGCTGCTCTTTATGAGAGGAAGCTCCTGTCTCTTGAGGTGCGAAAACGTAGACGACGGAGTGGCAGATTGAGGGCGATGAGGCCAAAATACCCAGGTACTTGCTGGTGAGGTTTCACCAAACTCCAATATCCAGGTCTTGCCAAACGTAATTAACCAGCTTCTAAATCAATTGTTAATGAGTCGAAATCTTCCTGATCACACATATTTAATTTTTTGTGTGTAATCTTTTCTCTAAAACTTAATTTCAAAAGGATGATAAATTTTTAAACCTTGCATTCTGTAATATTTGTATTGAAGAACACCCGAAGCACACACATTTTGGCTTTTGCTCTTATCCCAGCATATATAAATACATCATACTTTAGAAATAATATTTGCTTCACTTTAATGGAATCCTGAGATTTATTATTCAGGTTTTTCTGATTAGGTATTAAGCCCAGTTCATCCTCTGACATTGCTGAATGGCATAAACATTTCAAACATGAACAGCCATAGCTAAATTTCTTTCTGTCTTAAATTCTTCCATGTTACTACAGGTCTATTGGTCACTGACTGACTGACTTCCTTTTTTCCTCTTTCCATCCTTTGTTGAGCCACCTTTATCAGCATTCATGTTAGTCTGGGTTTACATGGTAAATAAAAAAAGATATGGCCCCTGTCCTCGTAGAACTTACAGTGCATTGGGATAGAAGAATATTGAATAAGCATAGGATAGAAAGATACTCTCCTATTCTTTGTACCTCCATGTAAGGTGCCCTTCTAAAAACTTAGCCCTCTATAGAGATTACTCAAATAAAACAGGTTGTTGTTGTTTTTTTCCCTTCAGTTGGTATTCTGATGAGAATCCTCAACTCTAACAAAGATCATTAATAGATTTTTAGAATATATAAGTTTGAGTAGTGACATATGATTTTGCTAAAAATTTGTGCTTGTTTCTGGTCTGGCTTAGAAATGGGTTTTTACAAAAAAGATAAAAGGAAGGTATTGGGAGAGAGGAAAATTTAATCCTTTTTTCAGCAACTTTAGTGATTCTTCGCATTTAGTTATTACCCAACCAGCTGAAATGAATGTTAAAACTGAGACAGAGAGTGAAGAGGAGGAAGAAGTTGCACTAGACAATGACGACGAAGAGCAGGAAGCTTCTCAGGAGGAGTCTGCAGGGTCCCTTGGAGAAAATCAAGCCAAATATACACCCTCATTGACCGTTTTGGTAGAAAATTCATCCAAAGAAAATTCCATGAAAGTTCCTGAATGGAATAATAAAGGTGAACAGTGCTGTAAAACTGAGACTCAGGAACCAGAGCCTAAATTTAACCTGATGCAGATTCTGCAGGATAATGGAAATCTTAGGTATGTACCTTTTATAATCATAAAGTAATACTGATAATAGCTGACTTGTACTGTAAGCTAGTACTGTGCTAATGGCTTTATAGCAGTTTTTTCAATTAGTATTCCAATAACGACTGTGATTAGTTTTTCTCTTATTAAGGAAACTGAGCATTAGAGATGTTAATTAACTTGTTACTATTAAATCTGTAGAGTTATGATACATACCCAGGTCTCATTGGCTCAACAGATATTTGTTGGGTTTTAGCGTTAGTCACTAAGAGCACAAGGTGACTAAGACACGGAGCTCAAGCAGCTCGTTGTTTAGTCTGGGAGACACTTAAAGAGCTAGAACTATAACCCCAGTGTGAACAAAGTGCTTGTGGGACACAGAAAAAGGAGTGACCAGTATTACTCTGGAGGGCTAGAAAAGCATTATGAAGGAATCAGAATTTGAACCATACCTTGACTGATGAGCAGGATTTTGGAAGGTTTGGGAAGTGACTGTTTAGGTATGGGAATGCTAGGTAGATAGAAAGACACAGAGGTATGAGAAGACAATCATTCATTCAGTCCCTCAAGAAATACTTACTGAGTACCTGCTCTGTGCCAGGAATTAGGCCAGGCTCTAAGTGTTTACAACAGAGAACAAGACAGGCTCATGGAGCTTCCGGTGTGGTAGAGAAGATGGACAGTAAACGAAGAAACAAGGTGACTTTAGGCATTAAGAAGTGCTATGAACACAATAAAACAGGGTGTAGTGTTTGAGAGTAATTGGGCAGAGGGTTACTTTAGACTGTGGTGATCAGGGACTATGAAGACATAACCTTGGGGTTAGTCCTGTGTGATGAGATGGAGTCAGTCATATGAATATCGGGGGCAGAATATTCTAGGCAGAACAGCAAGTACTAAGGTCCTAGAATTGGGATGTGCTGGGCATATTTGTGAAATGCAGATTAGAGTAGTGTTGTTACATAGAGAGAAGGGTGTGGTTAGAAAGTAGGCTAAAATAAAAGGATGTCCTAGGTTGTAAAGGGCCTTAAGGGAATCCTGTTGCTTTATTTTTTAGATGGGATAATTTTTAAGCAGATGAGCGATACTGTCAGATCTTGTTTTAGAAAGTGAATTCTGGTTGCAGTGTGGAATGGTCCTTGATGAGAGGAGTAATTAAAGACAGGGAGGTGAGTTGAGGAGTCTGTTACAATAGGCCAGAGCCAGGAAGAGAAAGGCCTTGACTAGAGCAGTGATTATGGGAATGGAGAGAATGGGATGCACTTACCAACATTTGCAAGGTAAAATTGAGAGGGCTTAGTCTCTGATTAGGTATAATTGGAAAACTGAGTTTTCTATATTTGGTATTAGTCAATATAAGGAGCATAGCAGTTGGTTTTGTAATAGAAATAAGGTGTTTCATTTGGGACAGCAGGTGGAAGTGCTTTGGAATGAAGATGTGCAGTGGACAGGGGGAAATATCTTTGTAGATCAGGGTTAAATGGGATTGTACAGTTGATAGTTAAAGCCTTCAGGGTGGATAAGATTGTCCAATTCAGTTTAGTTCAGCAAGTGTAGACAAGGAGAAAAGAAAGAGAATAATTGAGTCCTGGGGTATATCAGTGTTTAATGGGTGACTCAGCAAAGAAACCAAGAAATAGCAGTTAGAGAGGTAGACATAAAATTGGGAGGAGGAGTGTGGTAAAAGCTCAAGATGAGAGACTCAAGTCTGGAGTGCCTCAGATAACCCAAGTTAGGATGGTAGGTGCCAGGGGACCCCTGGTTGTGTGACTTATGGTAGACTGAGTGGGTAGAAGAGCATTTGTGAGCCGAGGAAATAAGAAAGCAAGTGCGAGTAATTTTTTCACAGGGTTTGGCAATGAAAGAGAAGGTGAAATCACATCAGGGACAAAGTGAGCTAAGAGAAGGGGATTTTTTTTCTTTTAAAGATAGGGATTCTTCAGTTTATTTTTAGACTAAGGGAAAGGATTTGATGGCAAGAGGATTAGAGAAGCAGAAATGAATACATTGATGGGGAAGTGTCCTTAAGGAAGGTGGAAAGAGGCCATTGGAGGATTATCTCTTCCTATGAGTCAGAAAGGTTGGATTTGGAGATGAATACAGTAGTTAGACTTTGAAGAGGAAGGAAGTTTGGGAATTTTTGCATGATGGCCTTTATTTTCTCAGGTAAGTTAGAGGCCAGTTCTTATACTGAAAGGTAGAAGGTGACATTGGGGGTTGGGAGAGTGGAGGGAATAGATTTAAAGTTTGGAACACTGTTGTGGAGAAGGGGAACAGTTCCATTAGTGGAGAACACACTGAATTCAGTCAGAAGACCTTGGCTCTGACCTTTTTAGTGCTACCAACTGGCTCTGTGATCAAGAGCGAGCCGAAGAGCTTCTTTAGGCCTCAGTTTCCTTTCCAGTTAAGCCACAGTAGGGGGTTAGACGAGTGTTCAAGTAGTTTTCAAATTGTGCTTCTCTGAGGGAAGGAAAGTTTCCACTGAATGGAAAATAAAATGCTTGAAAACCAATGGGCTATATTCTAAGATCCTTTCAAGCAATAACATTCTACTTAGTTATTGTAGAAATAAATTATTTCTTCATAAAGCTTATGCTCTCACTTTCAATGAGTGAACTTACAATTGCTGTGTGTGTTAGTGTAAGTCAGTGGTTTTCAGAGTGTCCCCTGGAGTTGCCTGTGGTTCTATGAGACTTCTCAGCAGCTATTGAGGGACCTGGGAAAGGTCCTTGGCAAAGGCTTCAGACTCTAGGTCCCCACATCTAGTTGAATATTTTATATATGGAGGATCCACATAAGTGTTTATTTAAAAAAAAAAACAAAACCTTCTTTCAGTTTAAATCATTCTGGTTTTCATTTTTGTTTTTTTTCTTTGTTGCAGATGCTTAGCTGACCAATGTGCCCAGTATCTTAGAGAGAATCTCAGAATTAACTTTCCAGGGAACTCCTTTGTAAGGTTCATAGAAATGGAAAACTCAGCACTTGGTCATTTGATTTGCAAAATGATTTGCAACAAAATGATTGAAATCTCACCTTAAGTGCAATAATTCCCTTATCCAAAAGACCTTCATGTTTTAGTAGTAAGGGACTAATTATGAAATTAGGTATCCTGCCATATTTGGAGGGATTCAAAACATGCCATTTCTAGATCATTGTATTGCAAGTGAATTTATTGACTGAAATTGAGAATTTTTTCATTTATTTTGACTTGAAAATATTTTGTTGTGGATGTAAAGTTTGTGGGAATGGTTGACGGGAAAGTGTTTGGGATATGGTTTCTCAGTGAACAAGAATAAATGTTGAGAACTAGTAAAACATAAAGTCATATTGTGCTCCCATAAACTATCCCTCTTAGTAACAAAGATCCATCTTTATCTTATTTACATTTTATGTTCTGAAGATCTTATGCATTAAACTCTCAAAAGCAAATCTATTCCCCAACCTGGTGCAACTCCCCTCCAGGCCCTCCAACACACAGCGAGAAGCTGGACCAATTTAGGATTTCCAGTTTGCTCTGGACAAATCCTTTATCCTAACCTTGGGGAAACAGTGAGTAGAAAGCATTCAGTGATTACATGTGTGAGGATTGTAAACAAAGTTTGTGTTGGGCCCTAATCTTTGCTGATGTAATTTTGGCTACAGTGTCAGAAGGCCGATCAGCTGAAGTAACTAAAATCTAGCCTGAAAGAAAACAGACATGCTACAATTAGCAGCTGACCTGAAAATCATCAGTGTCTCTCTGGTACTTTTGTCCTCCAAACTATAGCTTGATCATGTTTCTTCATTTCTAATCTAGACCACCAAGCAAAAACAGCTGGGCTCTTCAGTGCTGTCACTAAGGTGCATTTTCCTCTATTTAAGGATGTCTTTCTCCCACTAAACAGCTGGGCTCGTCCTGGTCCGGCAGATCATCTATGCCAAATTCTGTTGGACCTCACTCATGTTTTCTGGGCTCCAGCCACTCCCGTCTTTTAGTTGAGAAAAGCATGACCTTAAAATTTATTCTCAAAAGTGCCTTTGTTGGATTTATCTATTTCCTGCCTTGGAGGCTTTTGCACACCAGAAATAATAGTTGCCATAGCAAAATCCGAACTTTTGCACTAAGTGATAAGTTTGTTCTTAAACGCCTCCAAGGCAGAAAACCTTTCCACGTGAATACAAAGGTTCTTGTGAAGATTTGATACTTCTATCAATGCCCCTAAAAAGTTGTTAAAAAGTTCAAAGGGATAAGGTGTAAGAGTAGAAAACCTAATTTTCTATTCTTGGGTTTGTTTAGTTTTGTTTTGTTTTCCCTATGGTAATGATGAGAAAATAAATAGGAGTCTCCAGCTCTGATTCTTTATATAGAAAAAAATTTCATGTACTGTTTATTCATTGACTATGTGATGGGCTTCAGATTTCTTAGCCCTCCTAATAGAAGGAATCCTCCAAGGTCAGTTGGAGAGAGGCAAGACACATTTGGTATGCTTACCATTCTGTCTCGTAACGGTATGTTGTTTTGGATTTCTATAGCAAAGTGCAGGCCCGAATAGCATTCTCTGCCTATCTCCAGCATGTTCAAGTTCGCCTGATGAAAGACAGTGGAGGTCAAACGTTCAGTGCCAGTTGGGCTGCCAAAGAAGATGAACAGATGGTGAGGCACTTCTTGTTGGAACCTTTTCCCTTTCCCTTTCCCTTTCCCTTTCCCTTTCCCTTTCCCTTTCCCTTTCCCTTTCCCTTTCC